>OZ038314.1:7046153-7105213 GCA_964035775.1 Osedax frankpressi
TAGACCAACAAAAATCCAATCCCATTCGTATATGCCGTGGGGTTAAGCAGGGAGACCCTTTGTCTCCTATCCTTTTTAATTCCGTGATGGATTACTGTGTCGATTGTTTGGTTGAGGAGGATGCAATTAACATCGGTCTCGCTAAAGTCTCACACCTTGCATTTGCCGATGATATTGTAGTGTTTTCAGATACAACCGAAGGGTTACAAAGGCAAGTAAATTTATTGTCCGCACGTTTCAAGCAATGTGGCCTCTTGGTTAATCCTTCTAAATGTAAAACACTCAATATTGTCGTAAACCAAAAACGCGGGGTGTGGGCATGCGAAAGTAGACCCTTCCTCAACATTGGTCTGGAGAATATCGGCGCTTTGCAAGTCCTCGATACATACAAGTATCTGGGAATAGAGACTGGAATACTTAAGCCAAATAATGGTCCGATCTATTGTAATTTTAACAATAATCTTGCTAAATTAGATCGGGCCCCGCTAAAGCCTCACCAAAAAGTTGAGCTGTGCAGGAATTACCTCATCCCCGCAAGTATGCACATGCTCAACTTTTCTGGCCCTACCAAACGAGGCCTCCAGTCTCTAGACAAAGCAACACGCCGGTATGTCCGTAGATGGCTTCGACTACCAAAAGAAACATCACTGGGGGTATTTCATGCATCCACCGACTCCGGAGGTCTCGCTATCCCCGTTCTGGCTCTGACCATACCGGTCATCAGGAGCCAGAGAATGGCAAAAATCCTCGGTGGTGACGATCCCCTAGTAGAAATATTAGGTAGTCGAGATAGACTAGGTTGGTCGGTACCACCTTCTAAAGACGCTGTTCCTCTGCGTAGTACATCCGAAGTGCGCGCTTCCCTAAATGAGCAACTAGTACAGAGTGTCGATGGGCGTGTTTTGGTGCCTGGTAATAAACTAAACGGTTGGATAAGATGTAATCGTCTGATTAACGCACACGATTACATCAATGTATTCAAATTGAGACATAATATCCTCCCTTGTCCAGCCAGGGCCAGACGCGCCTATCCGGAAATAAATACTCAGTGCGCGTTTTGCGGGTATCCGAATACCACAATGACACATATTCTGCAGAGGTGCCCGCAGACACACGTTGCCAGGGTAAGACGTCATGACAAAGTGACGGCGATGCTAGCGAGTTCGTTGGAAAACAAACGTTATATGTGTTTCCTCGAACCTCACATTAGAACGCCGACTGGTATTCTTAAACCAGATCTTATCAGTTGTCGTGACGGCTTAGCAGTAGTCGTCGACACGCAAATCACCACTGACCCATCAGTCATGGATGAGAGGTTTGATCAGAAAACTCATAAGTATGACATACCTCTCGTCCGCGAATTCGTGATTAATATAACCGGTGCTTCTGAGGTTAAATTCGGAGCGCTCATACTAGACTGGCGTGGGCAACTCGCCCCTCGGTCCGATGCGCTCCTGAATAGCCTCGGAATGTCAGCATCGGTAAAAGAATTAATCACGATTCGAACGTTGGAAGGTGGTGTACGAGCTTACAGACACTACATGCGAGCGACATAGGCTTACTACGTACACAGAGGACTGATTAGGTGTATTAGGTGTTGTGCGAAACTAGAGAACCAAACTTTAATCATTTATTATACCCTCCCGCTAAAATTAACTACACCACATTACCACGTTAACTTCCCATCATATATTATTATTACACCTACCTTCACATATTTCAATACGATTTCACACCGCCATGTTATTCTTAATACATCTCTTTACCTTTTATTCTTATTGTTGTTTGTTTTTATACGTAAACCCCTACTCGTACATTACTATCTATGTTCATCATTTGTCGAACAATCCCTAAATGGTGAAGCCCAGCCAAAGTTTCTTTGAAATAATAAATGGGACAATGACAAGTTGTCCAGAAATAGTAGTAGTAGTAGTAGTAGTAGTAGTAGTAGTAGTAGTAGTAGTAGTAGTAGTAGTAGTAGTAGTAGTAGTAGTAGTAGTAGTAGTAGTAGTAGTAGTAGTAGTAGTAGTAGTAGTAGTAGTAGTAGTAGTAGTAGTAGTAGTAGTAGTAGTAGTAGTAGTAGTAGTAGTAGTAGTAGTAGTAGTAGAAGTAGTAGTAGTAGTAGTAGTAGTAGTAGTAGTAGTAGTAGTAGTAGTAGTAGTAGTAGTAGTAGTAGTAGTAGTAGTAGTAGTAGTAGTAGTAGTAGTAGTAGTAGTAGTAGTAGTAGTAGTAGTAGTAGTAGTAGTAGTAGCGGTAGCGGTAGCGGTAGTAGTAGTAGTGGTAGTGGTAGTGGTAGTGGTGGTGGTGGTGGTAGTGGTGGTGGTGGTGGTAGTAGTAGTAGTAGTAGTAGTAGTAGTAGTAGTAGTAGTAGTAGTAGTAGTAGTAGTAGTAGTAGTAGTAGTAGTAGTAGTAGTAGTAGTAGTAGTAGTAGTAGTAGTAGTAGTAGTAGTAGTAGTAGTAGTAGTAGTAGTAGTAGTAGTAGTAGTAGTAGTAGTAGTAGTAGTAGTAGTAGTAGTAGTAGTAGTAGTAGTAGTAGTAGTAGTAGTAGTAGTAGTAGTAGTAGTAGTAGTAGTAGTAGTAGTAGTAGTAGTAGTAGTAGTAGTAGTAGTAGTAGTAGTAGTAGTAGTAGTAGTAGTAGTAGTAGTAGTAGTAGTAGTAGTAGTAGTAGTAGTAGTAGTAGTAGTAGTAGTAGTAGTAGTAGTAGTAGTAGTAGTAGTAGTAGTAGTAGTAGTAGTAGCATTCATGCATCGGCTGCCGTCGCAGTCGGACGTGTTTTCGATTTTCGAGTGGACAACACTCGATCGAGTCGGCTTACGCCACTCGCTGCCATCCATTGTTTAAACAAAACAATCAGACGAATATACAACCTATATTCGCAACAATGGAAAACCCGGGATATTGTCAAACCTGCAATAAGACCTTCAAAGGTAAACGAGGACTATCTCAGCATAATCGCAGAGCTCACCCCGTAGAAACACACCAACGACAAGCATTAGAAATTGAACAAAGAGACATAACCCTAAATAATAGAAGATGGACTCTGGGTGAAACGAGAGAAATGGCAAGATTGGAGGCAAATTTATTGGTTATTAATAAATCAAATATAATTATATCCCTCCAATCCAGTATTAAAAATCGTACATATGATGCAATTAAGAGCCATCGTCGTACAGCTGATTACAAGAATCTTGTTAGTCAGCTCAAGAACTCTCTCGCTCCCCAACCAGATAATATAGCATTCACCCCTACTATATCCAATACCCCGCCATCTTCCCCATCTCCATCACATTCCCCACTAAATATTAATGCACCCACATTTATCCAATTAAACAATTTAGAGCAAAACAATATTATAGATTATATTCTAGAAATAAATAATACAAAGAATATTTCCCTACATGAAATTAGTTATGAGAATTTAATTATCTCCTCTAGTATATCCCAAAATGATATCGATAGAGACTATGATTATATGTTAACCAATATAGATAAAATTAAAATACATAGAAAACAAATGCAAACACTATCCACTATATCTACTGATCGACCTATAACAACCGAAACTCGTACGCCTACGATGTGCTATAGTACTATTATGAACAATGGGTCTATTGTTAATTCAAGACTCGCCGAGAACAATAGACCAACTATTCATCAATCGACCGTCCCCAACAAGCAACTCGCTAGAAATCAGACCAATCAACGATACATCGGTCGAACAGAAAAAACGCTCCCGAATGGTAGGCGTACATTATATAAGACGGCCAGGCAAGAGAGACGCTCCGCTCGTATCGCAGAATATGCGAAAGCTCAACAACTTTGGAAAAAATCCAAGGCAAACCTTATGGGCAAAATACTAAATAGTACATCTCTCCAAGAGCCCCCCAATCAGCTTCCCCTCGATAGCCAATACCCATATTGGAAGGATTTATTTGAAACTGAATCTATACCCTTCACCGGTCCAACCTTCAGTGATAATGACACTTCTACGCCGCCGATAACAATAGAAGAGGTCGCAACTTTTCTGAAGTCCCTTAATGATGGAGCCCCTGGACCTGACCATATTCGGAAATCGGACCTTGTATCCATCGGTATACATCGCCTTGCGATGAGGTTTAACCTCTATATACTAACCGGTATATGCCCTTCCGCATTTAAAGTTGGAACGACAACTCTAATACCTAAATGTAAGTTAAGCACATCTCCTAATCAGTATCGGCCTATAACGCTAGCGTCTATGGTATCCAGGCTATTTCACAGACTTTTGGCCAGTAGGATATCACGGGTTATAAAATTGGGACCAAGGCAGAAGGCCTTCGCCAAACGCGACGGCATATGCGAAAACCTCTACCTATTAAATTCTATAATAAAAAAACATAAACAAGAATGTAAATCATTAAAACTCTGTTTTCTCGACGTGTCTAAGGCATTTGATTCGGTGTCACATCACGCCATCAGCGCCTTAGCTCGTCGAGTTAACACTCCTACAAAAATTCTAAAATATATTAATAATTTATACAATAATAATATAATAAATATAAAAATAGACCAAAAAAAATCCAATCCCATTCGTATATGCCGTGGGGTTAAGCAGGGAGACCCTTTGTCTCCTATCCTTTTTAATTCCGTGATGGATTACTGTGTCGATTGTTTGGTTGAGGAGGATGCAATTAACATCGGTCTCGCTAAAGTCTCACACCTTGCATTTGCCGATGATATTGTAGTGTTTTCAGATACAACCGAGGGGTTACAAAGGCAAGTAAATTTATTGTCCGCACGTTTCAAGCAATGTGGCCTCTCGGTTAATCCTTCTAAATGTAAAACACTCAATATTGTCGTAAACCAAAAACGCGGGGTGTGGGCATGCGAAAGTAGACCCTTCCTCAACATTGGTCTGGAGAATATCGGCGCGTTGCAGGTTCTCGATACATACAAGTATCTGGGAATAGAGACTGGAATACTTAAGCCAAATAATGGTCCGATCTATTGTAATTTTAACAATAATCTTGCTAAATTAGATCGGGCCCCGCTAAAGCCTCATCAAAAAGTTGAGCTGTGCAGGGATTACCTCATCCCCGCAAGTATGCACATGCTCAACTTTTCTGGCCCTACCAAACGAGGCCTCCAGTCTCTAGACAAAGCAACACGCCGGTATGTCCGTAGATGGCTTCGACTACCAAAAGACACTTCGCTGGGATTTCATGCATCCACCGACTCCGGAGGTCTCGCTATCCCCGTTCTGGCTCTGACCATACCGGTCATCAGGAGCCAGAGAATGGCAAAAATCCTCGGTGGTGACGATCCCCTGGTAGAAATATTAGGTAGTCGAGATAGACTAGGTTGGTCGGTACCACCTTCTAAAGACGGTGTTCCTCTGCGTAGTACATCCGAAGTGCGCGCTTCCCTAAATGAGCAACTAGTACAGAGTGTCGATGGGCGTGTTTTGGTGCCTGGTAATAAACTAAACGGTTGGATAAGATGTAATCGTCTGATTAACGCACACGATTACATCAATGTATTCAAATTGAGACATAATATACTCCCTTGTCCAGCCAGGGCCAGACGCGCCTATCCGGAAATAAATACTCAGTGCGCGTTTTGCGGGTATCCGAATACCACAATGACACATATTCTGCAGAGGTGCCCGCAGACACACGTTGCCAGGGTAAGACGTCATGACAAAGTGACGGCGATGCTAGCGAGTTCGTTGGAAAACAAACGTTATATGTGTTTCCTCGAACCTCACATTAGAACGCCGACTGGTATTCTTAAACCAGATCTTATCACTTGTCGTGACGGCTTAGCAGTAGTCGTCGATACGCAAATCACCACTGACCCATCAGTCATGGATGAGAGGTTTGATCAGAAAACTCATAAGTATGACATACCTCTCGTCCGCGAATTCGTGATTAATATAACCGGTGCTTCTGAGGTTAAATTCGGAGCGCTCATACTAGACTGGCGTGGGCAACTCGCCCCTCGGTCCGATGCGCTCCTGAATAGCCTCGGAATGTCAGCATCAGTAAAAGAATTAATCACGATTCGAACGTTGGAAGGTGGTGTACGAGCATATAGACACTACATGCGAGCGACATAGGCTTACTACGTACACCAAGGACTGATTAGGTGTTGTGCGAAACTAGATAACCAAACTTTAATCATTTATTATACCCTCCCGCTAAAATTAACTACACCACATTACCACGTTAACTTCCCATCATATATTATTATTACACCTACCTTCACATATTTCAATATGATTTCACACCGCTATGTTATTATTAATACATCACTTTACCTTTTATTCTTATTGTTGGTTGTTTTTATACGTAAACCCCTACTCGTACATTACTATCGATGTTCATCATTTGTCGAACAATCCCTAAATGGTGAAGCCCAGCCAAAGTTTCTTTGAAATAATAAATGGGACAATGACAAGTTGTCCAGAAATAGTAGTAGTAGTAGTAGTAGTAGTAGTAGTAGTAGTAGTAGTAGTAGTAGTAGTAGTAGTAGTAGTAGTAGTAGTAGTAGTAGTAGTAGTAGTAGTAGTACGAAGCCGTTGTACATCTAATTATGTTTTACAATAGAATACCAAAATAATCTAATTTAACCTGAAAGATTAAAACATAAGGTATGTTGTGTATTTTGAAAATGATTCGAAGTTTATTGTTTAATTGTTTCAGTGATACATTTCAATAATTTAGAAACACTAATAAACACGCATTCCATATATATATATATATATATATATATATATATATATATATATATACATATATACATAATATATATATATATTAGTCTCGGTTCTACTCAATCTATATAGTAAAGTTATTTTATTAGAAAATCATGAAGTCGTTTTAATATGAATTTCTAAACAAAATGAGAATAATCCAGTTTATATGTAAGGAGGGCGAACCTCTTCGTACCAATGGAGTATTTAACAAAACGATAACTGTATCTAGTTGTATATCTTTATTATACAATATAAGCTGTATATAATATGGACTCTTCCATCGCTATTAGAATATAATCTATATGTAATATCGACGTAACATTACTTCTACAATTGTGTTAAATACTTCATTAACTTCGCAGCGTGTGATGTGTTACAGTTTAAATCGTTGTTACGAGATGTTGGAGCAGACCAGTCGGAGTTACGCTTGGGCGATTAGAGTATTTGAAGTGGAGATGAGGTTAGCATTGCATAACGTTGTTGGGTGAATATGATCTCGTGCTATTTGAGTTAGAGATGAGGTTATAGTTTGGTAATGTAATTGGTTGGAGTTGTAGAAAGAGTATTTGAGATAGATATCAGGTTGTCATTGGATAATATTAATCGGTCTAATATTTTAGTTAGAATTTATTTGGGGTAGTTTTGAATTTAAGATGAGGTTTGCATGGTCTAGATTACACATTCATTCAAATTCGTTCACAAAATGTCTATTGCAAGTTGAAATTAGATTAATAGCTGATTTGGTTAAGTCATGGTTAGTTATTATATTATTAAGTATGTTTGATATTAAAATGTAATTATGATGTTATGCAATCTGGTTAACTGGAGACGATGTCATGTTATATTTAGCGCATGTTAGATGAACAGATTTCGTGGGGTTATAATATTAGATTTAAAGTAATTTTAAGGTTTGAGCGAGGTGATAGTACATTTAGGTAAATATTCTAAATAAATCCCTAATCTAAACACTACTACTAAATAGTAAATATTACACTTGTAACTCCACATACCCTATATAACACTCTAGTAAATCTACATGATACTATCTGATTACACACAGTATAACATAATATACCGCCATGTATTTACTTTAAGCTTAACCATATATCATAGTCCTACAATAAACATAAACCTCCATATAGTTGTACTAACCTTACCTTGCACTAATCATACCATCTACCAACACGCATAATATACATAGCGTTTACCCAACGAAATAATATTAAACTACGCAAATCCTCCTATAAACTCCCCTCTAACCTCTAGAGATGCCATGTGCATGCTCTATCTAGTTCTAAGAGCCGTGGACACTATAGAAGATGACATGAACATCCCTCCCACGACTAAAGTCAGGCTACTAAAGGTAAATAAGTATGATAGACATGTTATAAATAATACTAGTTATATCCTGCGATTGTTGGCTTAATTTATCATTTCCAAATTAAAGTCTAGTCAAATTATTATAAAAATTTTAATTCATAAAAGATTTCAAATTAATTGTAATTACCTTTCAAGAATTTGTTAAACGTGTATACACGCATACATAAGTTTACTTATTAATATGCCGCATATAATGAGACTATAGTATAGATAATATATTATATGCAAATGAGTATCTATAAGTAATATAATATTCCTTCCCAAGTATTATAAAATTATATTAAGTAGTCATGATCTCTTCACTTGCTCAATGTAGATTGAACGTAATACTGTACATTGTACACTGTACAATGTACAGTATCATTCTACGGAGAGTAATACTGTATATTATGTAACGTTAAATCGACTGAGTATACACTATAAGGTGTAGTATACCTATTTTCATAGGGTAGGGTGTAACTTTTGAATTTCGTAATTTTTCATTTTCTCGTTTATTCAGGAGATGCATAAATTACTCCTAGATGAAACCTGGAATTTCCAGGATACCGACGATAAACACGGATGTGTCCTGAAAGAATTCAACGTGGTACGTATACATTATTAGTGACTTCATATAGTATATGTGTTGTGTCAAATATAGTATTCTATTTAGATATAACATTATATGTTATATGTGAAATAATGATTCAGACATCTCTTAATTTAATATCAATTATGTATTATTAAATTATTTTATTAAACATTATTATTTTATACTAATTAATATATAGTATAATATCGAAATATATTACTATATATAGTGACTGCATACGATGCACAACAATTATATATATATTGTGACATCCGGTTACAGATCTCCACTGAATTCCGTAAACTGAAACCCATGTACGCTTCCCTGATATCCGACGTGTGCCGTAAAATGGGAAGAGGTATGGCCAGTTATATTGTGAAAAGGCCGAGGAATATGGACGACTGGGACGAGGTAAACGGTATTCTATATTATAAGAGAATACATATAGCGTATATAATCACATATATACAGCTTACGTGTATATAGTATATACCTTGGTATATATATATATATATATATATATATATATATATATATATATATATATATATATGTAAGCTAAATATAAGTATGGTTTATATATACGTAAGGTATATATACCCGTGTATATATTATATATTATTTACCAAAGCGTATACCTTACCTGTATATACCTTACCTTTATATACCTTACCTGTATATACCTTACCTATATATACCTTACCTATATGATTCAACTGCATATGTATCTACTGCATCTCATTGTTTAGCATGTAATCAGCCTCTCCGTTATTTACACTCTTTCATTACACGCCCCTCCGTATACGTATTCATGCATATACCGGCCGCATACTCTACCCCCCCCCCATATCCAACCCCCACCCCACCGTCTAAACCACGCCCATGTGTACACAGTACACCCACTACGCCCTTGGTCTGGTTGGAATTACCCTCTCGCGAATCTTCAGCGGTTCCACCCTCGAGCACAAATCGATAGGGGAAGATGAGTTCTTGGCGAATTCCATGGCGCTCCTCCTGCAAAAGACAAACATGATCCGAGACTTCTACGAGGATGGAATAGAAGGACGAGGATTCTGGCCTAAATCGGTGAGTAGGTGTATTACGTAAGTATTTAACAATATTACAAATATCTAAATATTCGTAATATATATATATATATATATATGTATGAGTTTATATGTGTGTATTTGCGTATGTGTTTATGCGTGTATGCGTGTATGTATGATTGTGTGTATGTGTGTGTATATATGTGTGTGTGTATGTATGTATGTGTGTATGTGTGTGTATGTATGCGTGTATGTGTGTGTATTTGTGTATGTGTGTGTATGTATGTGTGTGTGTGTGTTTTATCAATACGTTCATATTCATTAAGTTACAGTGACTATTTTGGTCTAGTTTAAGGTATATGTAAAAGACATATCATCATGAATGGTATATATATATATATATATATATATATATATATGCTTTAATTGTATAGTGCATTATAATAATTATACAACACGCAGTAAGGAATAAAGTATATAGTTTACAATGTGCAGTGTACAATGTATACTCCATATTATAGAGCATTCCATGTACAATACATACTATATCATGTAGAGAGTATAAGGTTTCATAAATATAATGCAGTTTATGTATACAATGAAATCTTAAAACCTATAAAATATTAAATGCGACACAGCTGTATTCTAATATTAACACTTGCACAATGTATAAATACAAAGCTATATATTATAGTTACAGTGAGCATGATATTATAATTGCAGTAATTTATTAGTAAACTGTGCATTACACAATATGCACGCACTGTTATAGAATGCTAGAATATAGCAATATCAGTAAATATCAATAAAATAGTATATAAAGATTATAAATTAAAAACGTTATGAAATTGATTATTAACGGTTTTTATGTATTCGTATAAGGGATGCGTATACTCCACGCCGTACAGCTTACAACTAACGCGTCAAACCATTTGCAATATTTATAACGGAACACTTTACCTATTTAAAAGGTGTGGTGCAAATACGTGAAAACCGTTAACGACCTTATGAAACCGAAGAACATCGACGTGGCGGTAAAATGTTTGAACGAGTTGATCTGCGACGCCCTGTTACACGTCTCCGACTCCATAACCTACATGAGCAGACTCAAGAATCCAATGATCTTCAACTTCGTGGCGATACAACAGGTTTTATATTTAGCTTATAGATGTTTGATGGTGGTTGTAATCGTTATAGGATTGGTCAAAAACCATGTTAGGTAATATCAATATTTGATTTAAAACCAGACAATTACTTATGTATTCTTTGCACTTTGTAAGATTTATTATTTAATTTAGTAGTCTATATAGTAACATGTTGATACATATTCGTTTGATATTGGTTACAGATGATGGCTATCACGACGCTAGAGAGGTGTTACGATAATCCAAACGTTTTCCGGAGTATCGTGAAAATACGAAAAGGGGAAGCGGTGAAAATAGTCGAGAGAGCGAACTCAATCGCTGAAGTAAAACAAATATTTGCTAAATCCATCTATAAGGTACGTTTTACTTAGTTTCGTGGGTACTACGTTGCGGTATGTTTTAGAAGGACTACTGGTATAACTGTAGGATATTCTAAATAAGTATTTATAAATGCTTTATTAGTTTTTATTGTAGAGTATAGATAGAAAAAAAATGTATATATTATATATCAACCCAATAAATCAACTACTAATAATATATAATTCGTGTACGTATATAAATAAATCCTAGAGTATATTCTAAAATAAAACATGATTTTAAATAGAGCTTTGAATCCACGATTGCAATCGTCCATTTAATATTGTCTACGTCGGTATGTAATGCTTACAGTGTCCGTTATACGGAGTAATGCCATCACCGCGAACACTAATTCTTCACTGCTGCTACTTCGTCTGCGGATAATTTATTATGTTTCAGTTTGGCAATTTTTTTGTTTTCAGATTTCGTCGCGGGCGAGACCTGCCGACCCATCGACCATCCAACTCATGGACATATGTCGACGAAACCTAGCCATAGTCGGGTGCCCGGAAGAACTGCGATTCTCGACGAAACAACGCGAGTTCATGAGAATGTACGGGCGATATGTGGCGTATTGCATCGCGATCGGAATGTACGCGTTGCAGAGGACATTCTCGTAGGCGAGCCATGAAGAATAGTTTAACAACGTTATTTGTTATCATATTTGTATAGATATTACTTTTTACACTATAGATGCATGTATGCGTGTTATTAAACTCGTATATGAGATTAAATAACCAGTGTCATCAATAACTAAATTATGTAAAACAAAATATTCAAAATAAAACAAATAAATCGATTACTTAACTACCATGAAAACTCTACAAATAATCTCAGATATATGCAATGAATAAATAATACCGAAATTTGTCTACTGCAATACATTAATTAATGTCATCTACAAATAATTAGAAGGGTAAATAAAATAATAATCCAATCTTGTAGACTTATTTTTAAACTTCTGAAAACGTAACAACACTTCTTGAAGAAACTAAATTACCTTATATGTAAATATATATTAACTCTTAAAAAGCTCACAATTATACACACCATATTGAATACTAAATTCCAAAATACATTAGATACCCTATCTACGTCAAAGGTGAATATAACTTGAGATCCTCATACAAAACTATACTAAAACACAACAAACAAACAATTGAATATCGGTATAGACTTAATTACACATGATTATAACTAATGAATACACTTACACATGCATACGTATATACATACTTACATATGCACAATATACCCATACTACTTTAACATACTAACTTAATCTAGACCTAATCCTCATCTAACCTTTATTATATTTATATTTCCTCTAAACGAATACCTCCTGCAGTTATCTGACTACATACGACACGCGCATAGCTAAACACCGTTACACACTTCATACACGCCGTACGCAATACACACACTTCGTCATCCCACACAGATCACCCATAGCATTCCGAAACTAAACTAATCCCTATCTACACCCTAATCTAGATAGTTCTATAACGTGTTCTCGTGCAATCTCCATTATCTCTATATTATTACCTTTAAATGTATCGTGTCCACTTTATTTCTCTAACATGTATCGCCTTACATATTTCCTTTGATGTATCGATCGACCAAAATTATTATTATCTACTATTATTTTATACATAATGATAAGTAAACCTAACTTCCGTACAAGTATGACAATTTGTATTTTGTGATTAAATAAATTTACTATTATTACTACTATTACGTCTATGTAATATTAATGAATAATACATTTGATCAATACGACATCATTGAAATTGGGTAATTTTAGTATTTAATAATTGACTGATAATGTATTCATAATTAGAAACTCTTCTAAAAATATGATCATTTCAAATTATTGGAACTAATCAAAATAACAAAAAAAATTAGAAATAAATAAATATCGAAAAGGATCAGTAACAGAACCAAACCTCGATATAGTTGAGAGTATAAAAACATAACTCATGTAAAGACAAATAAGAAATGTTTGATTGGAAGATAAAAATAAGCAGGTGTAAAAACAATGTATCTTCAGAGCTTTTACATCGATACTATGCGCTCTGGTAGGTTAAGAGTGTTATTACATTAGAACAAGTCGAGAATGTAATGAGATACGGGTTATTCAATAACATTAGATAATAATGAGAACTTTCAGATTACGATAAATAAAATATATTAATGATCTTTTATTAAAATACACGATTTAGATTATTATTTACAGGATAATACTTTTAGAAAAGTAAAGTTCATGAATTAAAGCTTAAAGAATAAAAACTAAATCTATGTTAGACATAATGGCTTGGGATAGTCTAATGAATTTTTTTAATGCAAAGGTTATAAATTGTTAAACCATAAATCAAATAAAGCAGAACATAAAGAACATTATAATTTTGAAGGAATTGCATGATTATGTTCACTTGTCGAAACAATCAGCGAAGAGATCGACATCGACATCGTTACATTGATGATCAATAAGGTGTTTAGTTTTAATGAGATCTCGAAATGTATTAAAATTAGAATACATTTTCCTTATGATGTTGTTATAAGAGAAGATCAAATAATTAATATAGAAACACTATTAAATCTAATAAGACAGATATTAATAGATTTCTTACCGGTAAGGATATTAAGTTCATCTGGAGATTTATGCTTTCCATAGGTTCATTTACATATGCAGATCATTCTTTTATGTTCTGAATTAAATTCAGTTAACAAAAATAATAATTTAGATATTTCTAGAGATAAATCTATAGTATATAAACGTGTAATAAGTGTTATAAGTTATATTGTTGTTGAAATAAGAGATACTATAATAATGAAATGATACAGTATTAATATGAGAGAGTTTGCAATACTGTTTATTACGGTATATGTTTATTTATAATGTAAATAAGGGATAATTGTATGGTAAATTATCGATAAAAGTATTGACATTCAATTTTATGGAGATATGATATTTTTTATTATATTTTAGTAGTAATCATAATACAATTATGTTTCAGTAATACAAAAAATACGAGAAATACTATGTATAATTATTATGTAATTACATTGAAAGTCAAAGAATGCACGAGAATCATCTCATATGGATGTAGTTTATAGAGGTTATTTATTAAAGTTTCACTGATGTCTATAATTTATATTATTTTATGTAGTGTCACAATTTATTTCGATTTTATTGCAAATATATCTTCAGCTCACTAGTAATGAATATACAGATATTGGATTATAGATATTTATTGTCATACTGCCATGTGCATACCGGGTGCATACTGGATGTGCAATTTAGCACATCAATTTAGCACACTTCCTGTGATATCAATTTTTATTGTATATATACACTTTAAATAATTATATAAAAATACATTATATTATTACAATGATTAATGTTAAAAATCCGCTGGAGATAAAGGGTTAAACAGTATCAATCATAATATATATGTTTAATCAATATTAAATATTAAGTTCATTTATACAAAATAGGCGTATTGGTAGGCGTGACTAACTATATGAAATTAAAATTATTACATATGTATCTTTACATAATTTTCATTGATAATAATTTTATTATAAATTTCGTTTATTTTTACAATTGAATACAATAACAATCATACATTTTTTAATTTCAATTTGATTATTGATATTCACCAGGCATACTCAAACATATTAAAGCAACATATTAAATATATTATGCAACATATATCATACTACATATGTTAAATAAATTAACTTTATCAAATGATATATAATTTTATATAGGTTGTTAATTATATTTATATATATATAATGTATGTTATTTAATAACATACTGTTAGTGAGATAACATCAGTTAACTACTATTACATTCATAGTTTATGATAAATGTCTTCCTTCGATGATTTATTATTCAATATTATAATAAGCTCGTATTATTAAATATATTTTAAATTTCAACCAACAAATATATTGTATATAGTATATCATATTAGCTAGTACCCAAAGTTATATGGGTAGTAAAAGTAAATATTTATATGGCTCCCGAATTTTAATATAATTAGATACATTCGGTAGTACATCGTATAATGAATTAATTAGTAATGTAATTATTTGTATATTATTTTTTAATTATAAAATAATATTTATAATGTGTTGCTGGGTACTGCAACAACCAATATAAGTATATATGAACATATTTTAAGTACCTCTTACTAAATTTAACAGTTACAAATTCCGTATTAATTACATGTATGTTATTACATCATCAAGAAGCAATTTCATTATATTTCAAGAATATTTATAACTTATTTAGTAGTTTTAAAAGTTGAAATAACTTCGCAGTCAATGAAATATAACATAGCGTAAATAATTTCACACTACACACTCAATATTACATAATAAGTAATCTTTGCTACAATACTCAATAATTTAAAACATAGATTAATAGTTTTCCACACAAAACAATTATTAATCTATCGTTAACATAATTAACTGATCCATACATCGAGAATATATATGTTCCACATATTATTCTGTAACATGAGGGTTATTTATTATCTACCTTTTTAAATAATATTTTTATAATTGATTGCTATCTAGATGTTGATTTTAATATAATAATATCCAAGATTATCAAGGTAATCTACAGACAATTCTATCATATCGGCACACTATTTCAGAAATTTTTAGAATAATAACACATGGGATATTTTCTTGGAATATATATATATTTTAATTTAAACTAATTTAAAAAATGTAATCCATTTGTTCATTTACATCTTCTATCGTGAAATATCATAGGTTTTGATTAGAACCAGAATAAAAATGTTATTATGAATTAACATCAACATATTTAGTTATATAATTAATTTCTATGTATAGAATTTCTTATAGATTAACATAAATATTTCATTAATCTTAATATAACTATATCTGGACTTGTATATATATAATAAAGTATGCACATATTTTAAGGTGTAAAATAATTTTAAAAATATAAAACGTATTACAAATAAATAATATATGAACTAATAATTATTCTTTGTAAGCATGTATAATATACTGGACTAGACTTATTATATATATTAATCAATAGAACTTTGTGAACAATTAAAATATTTAATGAATATAATATAGTATTAAATATATACAATAATTAAATTTTATACAGATTTATGAATGATTTTAAAGTGAAAATTAGATTTGTTAAAAAAAAAACAGTATACCATTTATCAATCTTATAATTTATTTATATTTTTGATATAATGTATATCATAATATAAAATAATTTAAAATTAAAATATTAAAATAAAAAATGTTGAGATTACAGTACACACTCGACTAGTGGATAAGTGTTGTAGTGATGTAGTTATAGAGTAAGGGATCACATGTCTTGCATTTCATCTTCATGAGGTCCAACAATACCAGGCACTGCTAACTGTTTAGTTCTTTTAGCTAAATGAGCCTGTTGTATTTCAGCTTCTTTCTCTTCTAAAAATAAGTCGGAATTATCTTGTCCTGAGAATTCCTAGAAAAATAAATAATGAATAAATAATAGCAAATATTTATATTCAAGATACAAAAAGCATGTTATATATGATTCTTTAATAAACAAGATGATATAATATAAATTAAATATAGTAATACTATAAACAAATAAATATGGCGTAATTTATAAACCCTAATCTCCACAAGGAAATCCCTAAGATGATCTTTAAAAGCATTCAGATCTTGATCAAAACTGAATAAACCCTCGATGAAGATTTTGATTTGAGACTTATTTAGATGAGGGAATGCCGAAGTCAAAAGATTTGCAAGATATTCTTGAATGTAAGGTTGATTTTGATCCGGTGAAGTACAATTTCCAAGTAAAACTATAAATTTTAAATTATATTCAAAAATAAATCTGATAGTAATTATTGATACTGATAGTAATCTGATAGTAATTATTATGTGAAACTTTAATAAATATTAAGTTGTATAAGAAATTCTTTAATTTCTATTGAATACAAAAATAAGCTACAGAAAATAAATATCACAAATATTGTAATTAATAAATGCAAACCAGTGATTTTGTTGGTATCTAATAAGTTGAACAAATAGCTGAGGATCATAGATTGCATGCTTAGTCCTGCCATGTGGGAACTGTCCGTCACCACAGAGAAGATATGTTGTAGAATGTCAGTGAAATATGAGTGGTAGAACATTTGAGCAGCTTGGGGTTCCGCCGAAATGTTCTGCAACATCTGCCGGCCAACGGTGTTAGTTATGTTAGTATACGTTAGTTATGTTAGTATACGTTAGTTACGGCGAGTATACGTTAGTTACGGCGAGTATACGTTAGTTACAGCGAGTAATCGATAGAGACGATAACATCACCGATGAGCAAATATACCTTGTGCAATATAGTTAATCCAGTTTCGGCGACATCCCTCATCGTATGTTTAATAGACCATATAACGGAATCAAATAATAACTTAAAAGTTTCCGGAGAAAGTTCCAATAGGGCTGTTAGATTACAAATATTATTAATTTCATAATATTTTTAATGATTTGTTATATAACTTGAAAATATTAATTTAATAACAAATATGGTATTCTATATGTAACCTTTGAAGCAGTATTGGTTTGAAGATTTTATTAATAGATAAAAGTTAATTCTATGTTCAGGGTATTCTTGGAAATCCTATTTATTAAATAGTTATTAATATACTTTTAGGTGAATATTAATATAAATATTAATATAAATGTAGCGAAATCTTTAATCAATTGATAAATTTTAATTGCTAAAAACCTTATTGATCATATTCAGTGTACATTCAAATACGGAATTGAAGATGGTATATATTTTATCATTGGCGAGCGCTTGAAGTTTATCTATGATAGTACGAAGAATCACTAAGACTTCTGGCTCTCTGGCGCAAGGACTGCTATTATTATAGTCTGGTAGAATGGTTTCTAACAGGGGTCCAAGAAAATTCTCTTGAATCTAGAGATCAAAAAAATGAGATATTCGCGTACGACGTAAATTATAATATACATTTAATCACCGCGTAATTAAATAACCATCTTGGAGTCGGTGGAAAGACTTATATACAATGACATCAGCTTTAGAATATCTTTCCTCACTGTTCTCATGGCTTTTAGTAAAGGCTGTTTAGTGATCGTTTCACCATTGGCTTTTATTGCTTGATTGAGATTCTCACTCATGACCTTTTGTAATGATTGGACATTATATAACACGTGGCACAGGGTAATCAGCTAGTAAAGACTGTATCGCATCCCTGTAACTGTATTCGACTAAATAAAGCTACACACCTTGTAGACATTTAACATGTCGAGATAAATGCGACCTAACTGAGTTACATAGTTATTATTTAGGCTCTTGCAGGCTCTCAAATTTGTCTTTATGATATTTGAAAGCTGCTTGACAACCTCTATATCTTTTAGACATTGTACGTCCTATTAAAGAAATTGAGTAAAATATATGATTGATATGATATACGATTATGAAGAAAAATATAATATATGGGTTTAATAAATACAAGACAAATGAATGTTATTACTTACAGCAGTGGCCAATGAAATGATTGAATCCCAAATGCCATTAGGTAGGCTCATGTACTTCTCAATGAGTTTTATACAAGTCACCTGATCCATCTGTGCACTGATCATGATTCCAACAGATTCATAGAATGTATGTATCTGTATAATGATTATTTTGTACACACATATCAATATTTATAATTTATTTTTTTATTTAAATTCGATACTTTGATAAAAATATGTAATATTTGCATTTGTAAAAATAATTGGCGTCAATAGAAATTAAGTTATAATATTATAAATGAATTATTGTCTAGGTCAAATAAACCTGTTGTTGATTTAGATCGCAGATAATCGTGCTAATGGAATTCAAGATCTCTTCAATAAAGGGCATCATTTCCCCAACTTGAATCTGAATGAAATGACGTCTACATTTCTGTGAGATCTTAATGAATGTGTCGCAAGCCATATCTTGAACTCCATCATGGGTTTCTAATTGATTAGGTTCATTACATTTTCTATCCCAGTAAACGTATTATCCCAGTAAATACAGTTATGTAAACATTTTGCAAAATTAAGAATAAAGAAATTATGCATCATTTTAAAGATAGTTTAATAGACATGAGTACAATCAACTCTGTGAAATAATACAGTAAATGCCCATTAATTACACTACGAATGCATATTGATTAATAATACGTTTAAGTATTAATATAAATGTTATAATTTATTAGTATATTCCATTATCAAATATTTCTAGAAATTCTAAAATGATAACAATAACCAATAGAGATATTTATATAATCGGACTTCCCATAAAGTAAACATTCATTAAACATATCTTACAATGAATGCATTATTATTGCCAATAAACCCGTGTAGCATATGAAATATAAATAATATTATACATTTGCTCACTATATAAGTTATCATCTGTCAATGGCGATGAGGTCTGTATTTGTACTTATTAAGTACAATATATATACAAATATTAAGTACTACTTATTAAATACTACTTAGTAAGTACTACTTAATATAACTCTTAATACATTACTCATAATTTACTAACCATGCATGAATTCAAAGAGTTTGTTCACAACAGTTCTAAGAAATCTCCAGTGGGCCCGAAGGAAACGCGGATACTGACCCACGACATACATGATGTTGGAAGCAATAATCGCCTTATTGTCTTTGCCTCTCTTTTGCTCGCAAAGACCCAATAGATCCTGGAGAAGAGAAATATAGAATAATATATGGTCTAATTAAGATATTATATCAAGTAATTATGTAAACATTTCTATTTCGGTATTTAAATTATTACCAACCTTAATCACCATAACCAAGAATCTCTTTTCATCTTCTTCCAAGAAAGCTCCAGATATAGAACCTATTGCCCAGCAGAGCTGTCATTTGTATAGTAAATTGTATAAGTAGGAGTATAGTTAGTATAGTAAGTAATATAGTAAGTAATATTGTTTGTAGCAAAACATAGCGTATTTAATTATATTGTGTAAGTTTTGCGTTTATAATAAAACACTAACCGTGTTCAGATTTTTCCATGACCATTCGGTTCCGTTGACTTGATTATGTAGTTTTTCAGTCATAATCATTTCGGTGTCGGCGTAATCGAGATGCGTGAGGTACACTGGAAATATTGAAAACATGTGTTACAACAATTAATCTTATTTGATCTACGTATAAATTATTGTTAAAACAATAGATTTAGAAGTTACCTAAAGTCTCCCTCATATTCTTGTACATCGATATACTATCGGTGTCTTTGAGGAATTCCCTGACAACCTCTCCCTGGTCATTCTCAACAACCAGCACCTCTTCTGGTTTTGCCATTCTTGAAATCATAACATGCCGAAGCTAAAAAATACAATAAAGAAGTGATTCAGAATGACAATCACTAGTGTTAAAAATACATTAAAAAAGAGGACAAAGGAATTTATAAGTGACATACGAAGGAATGTATTTGATTTATTATTTTATTATGTAAATTTGATATGAATAAAAAATGAGTTATTATAAATAAACAATGATGCAGTTATTGATAATTATATATAATAAACTCTATAAACACAAGAATTTAAAATCATTAATTCACCTTGGATAGAACATCTTTATAGATATGTCTTCTGTTCTTTGGTTCATCACTTGCTGGGATACGATTAATGAGCATAGAACTATCATTGTAGTTAGTTTCATGGTAACCTGAAATAACGTGTCAATAATCACGATGTGTTGATTATATGAGAAAAACACCCCGGGTTGAGATAACATTAATATATATAGATCCAAATATATATTTCATTGTCCCCGGACATATACATATATAACAAATACAAAAGTAAAATGAAATTGTAAAAATAAATAATACAAATTGTAGATGACTCAATTAAAATCTTTCATTAAGAAAATACTATTCACTAAAGTAAATAGTAATATTATATATTAATTACACATCGATATAAACAGTTGTGTATTTAAGGGTTAGTCGGCTACGAAAGGGTGCGGAGTTACCAACTGTAGAGTTCGGAGGCCAGCACGCACCAGTACTCTAGGCAGATCTTGAAGATTTCGATGTCGTCGACTTCGCTGATGAGTAGCAAGTAATGCAGGGCTTCGAATAGCAACGGCGCGTGATCCGGCGACTTCTCTACCAATTCTCCGTGAGTTCGCAGAAACTGGCACAGGAACAAAGAGAGGTTCTGAATGAAGGTCTGCTCTTCGTGGCGTCCATTCTTGTAGGCGTGGCGGATATTTGTAACCAACGGCAACATCTGCAGATGTTTTAGGAGGCGTTTAGCGAAATTAATTTAAATTTAGAATGAACTAGGTTTAGGTGTACAAATATTAAACCGTATATCAATAATTATGTACGCACATCAAACATAATGGGGTAAGATACCTCGATAATGTATGCTTTTTACATAAAAGATAATGTTTTTAAAACCTCTTTCAGCTTAGTCATAACGAGAGAGAAGAGTTCAAGGAACTGTTCATTGTATTGATTCACTTTAACGGAACCAATTTCAGTCAAACACATTAGAGTAACGTTTGTGAATAATGGGACATTCAAGAACTGCAAAGAAGAAATATGTAACGATTGTTTCACTTGAGTTCTAAATATAAGTATTTACCGAGAAGTTATCGGCTGAATTCTAAATAATTATAAAAATGACAATTAATAATATTGGTTTTCAGCTAATATTTATATCATTATGTGTAATAGGTTGGAATAAATCAGTGAACGATTTCATTTGTATATATAAACCTTTACAGCCAAGGTACTTATGAGTTTTGTTTCGTAGATATAACCCAATGGAATCCAGTTAAGAAAACGAAGGAGAGTTTCCAAGGTAACAGAAACCAATTGAGCGTTTTGTGAATTTTCCTAAACACGATATAAAGTATAGCAATTTAAATAATATTTAACGTAAAATAATCTAAATTGCACATTATAAAATAATGTATTAGTACATTTAAACACGTATTATTTTTTTATAATACGAATGAAATATAATAAATATTATTAATAATAAAAATATAAATAATATTACAAATTTTAGTAATATAAAGTTAACTTGACTTGTTTAATAAAAAATAAATAAATCTTTACATCGTCTTAGGTGTGGAATATGGATCTTGTTTGTACTAAAATAGATATAAATAATTACGACTTACCAAAACAAAAACACACAGAGTAAAGATGTTAGAAAATTCTTTACACATAGCGGATTTCAGGTATTTCGCTTTCGCTTGGGTTAATTTTCCGGAAGAAAAATCAAAAACTTCCTCGCTGCGTGCGAAATGAAATTGTTGGAAATGTCTACATCGATGCGAATACGTAAAGTAATACCGAAGTCAATTAAACCTGAGTAATTTCATAATCACCATATTATTTTGACACAGAGATTCATTAGTTTTTGATGCTCCGACAATTTCTGATATAAAAGAAGGCCAATTATTTGGCCATTCATATTTCAAAATCTAAACAATTATTTTCAAAGTAATTATGATTTATATGTCAATTTTTGGATATTGAGTCAATATTCCTAATATAGGGTCAATACTTATACAATTAATGATAATAGTTAAGTAGTTCCTATATAAATTAAGTACAAATAGCAGGATATATTTATTTTACCTGTACTAAGATCATATTTAGTTTGCACAAATACACTTTCTGTTTATCAAGTGAATCAGATTCCGAAGATGTCTTTATTATAAGTCCAACTATAAATTTCTTAATACCTATAATCAAATAGTAAATAAAAAAATCTCATTATATACAATAGAAATATTATATACATTCTAAAAACATATTAATTCCATGTTTTATAATTTAAAAGTTATCAGAATTTATTCGCAGAGTATATTGTGATCTACCTAGATTTTATTTAACAATTACAAAGAAATGATAATGAATTTAACCGTCACATTGACTTCGGGGAAGAATCTTCCAGCGAGTGGTAATCACATTTTCGAGTATTTGTAAGGCAAAATACTTGGTTTCTGAATTATTTGAGTATTGTAGGATTGTATCTACTCTGGTCCATGCATCCGGATGATCCTTTAATGTAGTGAGTACCTCCTGGGCAGTCTTTTGCTATTCATAACATATTCAAGGAATTATTTTTTAACATTTATATAAATAATTAAAATATACAAATATAATAATATATTAAAATACTGTATTATATATTATACAAATATTTAAAAACAATCAACTTAAGTCTACTTATATTCAATTATATACAACATTTGAAAATAAACCTGTGTTCCAATTCCTGCATGCATGCATACGACAACATTATCTAAAAGATCGATATCCAATTTTTGTGTGAAGTCGAGAAGTTGATTTGATGAAGTACTAAGTTGTACATGTGGGGTTGCCACTGAAGCCATGTTTAAAATGTCTAAAACATATAATTAACTTATACAAATAATTATACGATATGAATAAAAATAACATATTTTTAAAAATAGAAATGGTGCGGGAAATATTTAAAAATTCTAGATATATAATTTTATATTCAAATGTGTATATGTATGAGTATGATGATATAATTTCTATAAATAACAAAATTGATATTTTAAAATTGTTTATTTATAAAATTTAAACACGCATTGTGACAATGGTAACATTAAAGATTGAAATATACAAATAATTCAATATCTTATGTAGATTTGAAATTTCGCGAATATTCAAATATATATATATGCTTAATATATTTATATACTTTTATATAATAGAAAATACGGCCAGATAAGATATAAAATAACTTACAATAATGAAAAGTGTAATATTATAAATTATGGGGTTTCTTGTACAAATGCGTGTAAACTCTGAAAACCGGTTTAAACTGGATATATGGTCAGCTCACGACTTCATGGAAAATCCCATGGAATAAATATTTTCTGGGGCAAAAGTACAAATAAAAATATAATGTAATATATATTATATTGGGATTGTATCATGCAACATAATAAAAATATATAATTAAAATCTAATATATTAATTTTAAATAAAAAATGATTTAAAACACACAAATAATAAATTTTCTATTAAATTGAAACACGCCTATTTATTTGACATGTTTACTATAAATATATTAGAATTATATTACTGATTTATTTTCGTAGTTATAATAATTTTATTGTTATTCAATATTTACTATATAGACTATACTCATATTATACGCAATTTCCAGATAAATTTAATAATAATAATTATTATTATTAATTGTAATATATTAAACAACAAGTCAAACATATAAGCTTTTAATCATGATATAAGTTTAATAATAATATCATTTTTGTTTAGATTTTCGTAAACTACACATTTGTGTATATTACCCTATCTTTATTTAGGAGTAATGATTTTAGTAGAATATAATTCATATACAGATTAAACTATTACATAATAATATAGTAGATAGTATAATAATTAGCACATGAATAGTTATTATCACAGGTTCATCGCTTTTGTGTAACATAATATGTGTATCTTATTCTTGTATGTATCTAATTCTTAAATAATTAATAACGAATTTTAATTTAACTATTGACACATATTTATTTAAAGTATTATATAATACTTATATCTTAAATGAATACAACAATAACAGAACAACGAAAGGTTATATCACAATATTTCGTATAGTATATATAATTTTAATAATAATTACATTTTTCTATTGTAAACTATATACTTATAATAATATTAAAAATAACAATATATTTGTTTGCATTAAATTCGAAGTATTTTTGTTATATAATGATTTGACTTGATTTTGACCTGCATTGCGAATCACTTCTTTTTATATATTGATAACAAATTGAGTATCAATATTTAGAAAGTAAAAATACGTTTCTATCAATTCATATCTTACTATCTATCCTTGTCCAGATTATACAATATTAGCATACTAGCTTATCTATATGTTAAATTCAATGGGTTGATTACATTATCACTATCCAATCACACAAACATAGACTTATTATTGAGTGCTAAATCAATAATAAATCACATTTCGTAATTTGAATAATATTTCACTATACCATTTTATGATTATTCATAATTGATTCACAATATAACCAGAATGGATTTCTGTGGAATTCCATCTTACGGGTCTGAGAATGTCGATGCTGAAATGGTCCGTATAATTACCAGCGGTAGAATAATCTTATTTAAATTATATAATTCTTATTTGGAATACCGGAATATATAATTATAATTATATTATTTATTATTAGTTGTTAAACCTAACCATTACATCTCTTATATGGCGAATTTGGTATTATATATATTACAAATATTTCGTATGAATTGTAACTGATAACAAAAGTATTGAAGTATATTCAATATATAATATAGTAATAATATATAATAAGCTCAAATTCAATGAATTGTATTTATAATAATAATTTTTCAATTTTTATAAATACATTCTTTATGTTTATTTATTGATTATATGAGATTATTCTCTTGTAACATATTTTGTATGTTATACATATTTAGATTAACAACTATTAACTATTTATATGACATTTGTAATTGAATATTTAATTTAATTTCAGATATTGAAAAGAAATATTTTTTCAATCAACAATTTCACTTGTTTGTAGCATTTAGTTAATCAATTGAACATAAAACTTTGTTAAATATTTAATATTTTACAAATTAGTTAAATTTAGCTTAATAAGGACAGATATATAAATGATTTCAAATAAATATTAATTCATTTGAGGTTTTGATTATGAAATCTGTTAAAATATAATACAATATTGTTTTATAAGAATATTAATTTATACATTAAATTACCAATTTAGCTACTAATTTCATAGAAAACGACTACCCAAGAATTCAACAATCTAGTTAGTTCTAATTTGAAATTTACATAATTATAGAAATGATTTCCTATTAAATGTATTGAATATTCCTATTTATTAGTAATATAATATTGAATTATTTGCTATAACATGCCTCCATCCTACTTTATATGATATGCTAATTACTGAATACTAATTAGTATAGGTAATTATTGATAATTAGTTACACTAATGTGTAGTAATGGTTACGTAATGCATTACCTATAGCACTGGCCATGTTTATACACTATTCTATACACTGTTATATACACTGATCTATACACTATTCTATACACTGTTCTATACACTGTTCTATACACTATTCTATAAACTATTCTATACACTGTTCTATACACTGTTCTATACACTGTTCTATACACTATTCTATACACTGTTCTATACACTGTTCTATACACTGTTCTATACACTGTTCTATACACTATTCTATACACTGTTCTATACACTATTCTATACACTGTTCTATAGACTGTTCTATACACTGTTCTATACACTATTCTATACACTTTTCTATACACTATTCTATACACTGTTCTATACACTGTTCTATACACTGTTCTATACACTGTTCTATACACTATTCTATACACTGTTCTATACACTGTTCTATACACTGTTCTATACACTATTCTATACACTGTTCTATACAGTGTTCTATACACTGTTCTATACACTGTTCTATACACTATTCTATACACTGTTCTATACACTATTCTATACACTATTCTATACACTGTTCTATACACTGTTCTATACACTGTTCTATACACTATTCTATACGCTGTTCTATACACTGTTCTATACGCTGTTCTATACGCTGTTCTATACACTGTTCTATACACTGTTCTATACACTGTTCTATACACTGTTCTATACACTGTTCTATACACTGTTCTATACACTATTCTATACACTATTCTATACACTATTCTATACACTGTTCTATACACTGTTCTATACACTATTCTATACACTGTTCTATACACTGTTCTATACACTGTTCTATACACTGTTCTATACACTGTTCTATACACTGTTCTATACACTGTTCTATACACTGTTCTATACACTATTCTATACACTGATCTATACTCTGTTCTATACACTGTTCTATACACTGTTCTATACACTATTCTATACACTGTTCTATACACTGTTCTATACACTGTTCTATACACTATTCTATACACTGTTCTATACACTGTTCTATACACTGTTCTATACACTGTTCTATACACTGTTCTATACACTGTTCTATACACTGTTCTATACACTGTTCTATACACTATTCTATACACTGTTCTATACACTGTTCTATACACTGTTCTATACACTATTCTATACACTGTTCTATACACTATTCTATACACTATTCTATACACTGTTCTATACACTGTTTATACATTATCCCGTATCCTTTACGCCATGTCGTCTATTTTCAATATTTCCTTTAACAGTTTTTAAAGACGACTACGAAGATGTTAATTTTTGTGAGAAAGTAAGTCACCGAATTAATTAATAAAACTTATTTCTTATACTAATTTACAGTAGCAATCGATATGCATACGATATATATCTATACTATACTATAGTATAGTATAGCATACTATACTATAGTACGCTAGTACTATAGTACGCTAGTACTATAGTACGCTAGTACTATAGTACGCTCAGCAAACAATACACCCAGACAGTCGTTTGTTTTTACGCTACTGAATATTTATATGTAGTTTACGTATGTAAATTCGCCAACATACCACATGGTATTACCAACTGCGCCGATCCCGAGTACAAGGAGTTTACTCGCCGATCCCGAATACCCGCCGCAAATACATCTACCCCGACCTCTCATTGACCCTACTCCGCGTTCTATCGTTATCGTATAGATTGTCCTAGGGCGCAACTCAACCGGGAACCGCTCGCCTTACCTAACATTCGTACAAAACGCGCTCCAGGTGCTCGTCGAGGACAGCCTAGTAACTCACGTGCTAGCCGACGAGCTCCACGACCAACCCTCGACACCGGTTGCCGTTGACGACGCGAAACAAAAGTATGTAACCCAAACCCTGGATCTCCAGTAGAGAGTAATTACTTTTTACTAATTACTTTCTACTTAAAGCTAATTATGTGAGTTTCATAATCGTTGGACATTCTCTTTATCTTTATTGCGGAATGTCCATTATTCTTTATTCCGACACCCACTTCCTCTTAACCATGTGCTCATTATAATATTGCTTTGACCTATACAAGTGTACCATAATAATACAAACTGTATATAAGACAGAATAACATATTAAATAACCAATAATTAGTTTACATTTATATTGACAATAAATATCTATAGGTTTTATAGATATGCAAATGTTATGTATTAAATTGGGGGTATATATTGGGCATTATAGTGGTTAATTTAAAAGGATTTAAATAACCATATCCAAGTTAAATGTTTTTATAAATTAATGATGATAAATATAAATATTTTATATACAAACATTATTTACAAAAATCAGATTATCTCTGTATAACTAGTGGTAATATATGCTGTGTATTATAATGTAGACTTTATTTACCTAGGAGACAACATAATTCATATAACTAATTAATATAACTTTATCTTCTTAATAAAACTTCATAAATATAAACATTTTTTTAATAGTTCATTGAAAATTGTATACAATTTTAATAATGATTTCGTTTCCGAAGTATGTAGTTAGTGTTATATTTGGTAAATAGATTGCATGAATACACATGTGTTTTGTATAAGCCTATATTTATTAACTATATTAACATTGGTTATAATGACTCAAGAAGTATTAATAGAAGAAAATATTACAATATCATTTATATATTATATTAGAATTATTATATTTGAATCCATTCTTATTTTGAAGTTTATATATATTATTGTAATTATAAATTTTATTATCTAATTAATAAAATAATTCATTCTATTATTTTAACCAATTTTAATTAAATATAACATATTATATATTATATAAAAAAATTAAAATTGTGTTTCGTTTTGTAAATCTTTAAACTTTTATTTGGTATTCATTTTGTTTATAATCATTATTTTTATATAATTTTTTATTAAAAATGGACTCTCTTTAAAAAAAACTAAAATTGTATCAATTAATTGGCAAATAATATACATTTTGATTATCAATAAAGTTATTAGATTTAGTTACTATTATTCTTGGTAATGTAAAATATAAAGCAACAAATATAAAATCTAAATAATTATTGTAGATTTGATATTTAAATGATTCTCAATATTTGTAAAATGTTGATTTTAGCTTTTTACATACATTATAGATGTGTAAATATTAAAAAGATTGTCAAAGTTTTTAAAAGCATCATTTGTTATTTAACTAGATATAGGATATTTAGTTGTGTGACTCATAATAAGGCGAAAATAACAGTTTACTATATGTGTCTGTTTTATTATAAATAGCCTTGCTATTGTTCACAGAATACCAGATAATCTCATGGTAAACATGAACTCACTAGGTACAGTTGCTCCATCTGCCATAAGACCTACTGTACCCAGCAGTCCCTGGGTGTTCATGGCCGCTCACACCGGGGCGAGAGAAGATTTGAGTGTGCGGAGTGTGGAAAAGCTTTTATTACCGCTGGAAACCTCAAGGCTCACAGGAGAGTGCATAGCGGTTAGCGGGGTTTAGGGAGTATGGGCCCCACTGTGGGAGATATGGGTGGAGTTGAGATTATTAGGGAGGATGGTAGGAAGGAAAGGGTAGGGAGGTAGTGGTAGGGATGTAATGGGAGGGAAGTAATGGGAAGGAGGTAGTGGTAAGGAGGTAGTGGTAGGGAGGTAGTGGTAGGGAGGTAGTGGTAGGGTGGTAGTGGTAGGGAGGTAGTGGTAGGGTGGTAATGGTAGGGAGGTAGTGGGAGGAAGGTAGTAGTAGGGAGGTAGTGGTAGGGAGGTAATTGTAGGGATGTAATGGTAGGGAGGTCGTGGGAGGGAGGTAGTGGTAGGGTGGTAGTATTAGGGAGGTAGTGGTAGGGAGGTAGTAGTAGGGAGGTAGTGGTAGGGAGGTAGTAGTAGGGAGGTAGTGGTAGGGAGGTAATTGTAGGGATGTAATGGTAGGGAGGTAGCGGGAGGGAGGTAGTGGTAGGGTGGTAGTAGTAGGGAGGTAGTGGGAGGAAGGTAGTAGTAGGGAGGTAGTGGTAGGGAGGTAATAGTAAGAAGGTAGTAGTAGGGAGGTAGTGGGAGGAAGGTAGTAGTAGGGAGGTAGTGGTAGGGAGGTAGTGGTAGGGAGGTAGTAGTAGGGAGGTAATTGTAGAGATGTAATGGTAGGGAGGTAGTGGGAGGGAGGTAGTGGTAGGGTGGTAGTAGTAGGGAGGTAGTGGTAGGGAGGTAGTAGTAGGGAGGTAGTGGTAGGGAGGTAATTGTAGGGATGTAATGGTAGGGGGATAGTGGGAGGGAGGTAGTGGTAGGGTGGTAGTAGTAGGGAGGTAGTGGTAGGGAGGTAATAGTAAGAAGGTAGTAGTAGGGAGGTAGTGGGAGGAAGGTAGTAGTAGGGAGGTAATGGGAAGGAGGTAATTGTAGGGATATAATGGTAGGGGGATAGTGGGAGGGAGGTAGTGGTAGGGTGGTAGTAGTAGGGAGGTAGTGGGAGGAAGGTAGTAGTAGGGAGGTAGTGGTAGGGAGGTAATTGTAGGGATATAATGGTAGGGGGATAGTGGGAGGGAGGTAATGGTAGGGAGGTAGTGGGAGGGAGGTAATGGTAGGGAGGTAATGGTAGGGAGGTAATGGTAGGGAGGTAATGGGAGGGAGGTAGTGTTAGGGAGGTAGTGGTAGGGAGGTAATGGGAGTCAGGTAGTGGTAGGGAAGTAGTGGTAGGGAGGTAGTAGTAGGGAGGTAGTAGTAGGGAGGTAGTAGTAGGGAGGTAGTGGGAGGAAGGTAGTGGTAAGAAGGTAGTAGTAGGGAGGTAGTGGGAGGAAGGTAGTGGTAGGGAGGTAATTGTAGGGATGTAATGGTAGGGAGGTAGTGGTAAGAAGGTAGTAGTAGGGAGGTAATGGGAGGAAGGTAGTGGTAGGGAGGTAATTGTAGGGATATAATGGTAGGGGGATAGTGGGAGGGAGGTAGTGGTAGGGAGGTAATTGTAGGGATGTAATGGTAGGGAGGTAGTGGTAAGAAGGTAGTAGTAGGGAGGTAGTGGGAGGAAGGTAGTAGTAGGGAGGTAGTGGTAGGGAGGTAATTGTAGGGATATAATGGTAGGGGGATAGTGGGAGGGAGGTAATGGTAGGGAGGTAGTGGTAGGGAGGTAATGGGAGTCAGGTAGTGGTAGGGAAGTAGTGGTAGGGAGGTAGTAGTAGGGAGGTAGTAGTAGGGAGGTAGTAGTAGGGAGGTAGTAGTAGGTAGGTAGTAGTAGGGAGGTAGTGGGAGGAAGGTAGTGGTAAGAAGGTAGTAGTAGGGAGGTAGTGGGAGGAAGGTAGTGGTAGGGAGGTAATTGTAGGGATGTAATGGTAGGGAGGTAGTGGTAAGAAGGTAGTAGTAGGGAGGTAGTGGGAGGAAGGTAGTGGTAGGGATGTAATGGTAGGGAGGTAGTGGGAGGGAGGTAGTGGGAGGGAGGTAGTAGTAGGGAGATAATGGGAGGGAGGGAGGTAGTTGTAGGGAGGTAATGGTAGGGAGGTAATTGTAGGGATGTAATGGTAGGGAGGTAGTGGTAAGAAGGTAGTAGTAGGGAGGTAATGGGAGGAAGGTAGTGGTAGGGAGGTAATTGTAGGGATGTAATGGTAGGGAGGTAGTGGGAGGGAGGTAGTGGTAGGGAGGTAGTGGGAGGGAGGTAGTAGTAGGGAGATAATGGGAGGGAGGGAGGTAGTGATAGGGAGGTAGTGGTAGGGAGGTAATTGTAGGGATGTAATGGTAGGGAGGTAATTGTAGGGATGTAATGGTAGGGAGGTAGCGGGAGGGAGGTAGTGGTAGGGAGGTAGTGGGAGGGAGGTAGTAGTAGGGAGATAATGTGATGGAGGGAGGTAGTGGTAAGGAGGTAGTGGTAGGGAGGTAATTGTAGGGATGTAATGGTAGGGAGGTAATTGTAGGGATGTAATGGTAGGGAGGTAGCGGGAGTGAGGTAGTGGTAGGGTGGTAGTAGTAGGGAGGTAGTGGGAGGAAGGTAGTAGTAGGGAGGTAGTGGTAGGGAGGTAGTACTAGGGAGGTAATGGTAGGGAGGTAATTGTAGGGATGTAATGGTAGGGAGGTAATTGTAGGGAGGTAGTAGTAGGGAGGTAGTAGTAGGGAGGTAGTGGGAGGAAGGTAGTAGTAGGGAGGTAGTGGTAGGGAGGTAGTAGTAGGGAGGTAGTAGTAGGGAGATAGTAGTAGGGAAGTAGTGGTAGGGAGGTAGTGGGAGGGAGGTAGTAGTAGGGAGATAATGGGAGGGAGGGAGGTAGTGGTAGGGAGGTAGTAGTAGGGAGGTAGTAGTAGGGAGGTAGTGGTGGGTAGGTAATGGTAGGGAGGTAGTGGTAGGGAGGTAGTGGTAGGGAGGTAGTGGGAGGAAGGTAGTAGTAGGGAGGTAGTGGTAGGGAGGTAGTAGTAGGGAGGTAATGGTAGGGAGGTAATTGTAGGGATGTAATGGTAGGGAGGTAATTGTAGGGAGGTAATAGTAGGGAGGTAGTAGTAGGGAGGTAGTGGGAGGAAGGTAGTAGTAGGGAGGTAGTAGTAGGGAGGTAGTGGTAGGAAGGTAGTAGTAGGGAGGTAGTAGTAGGGAGATAGTAGTAGGGAAGTAGTGGTAGGGAGGTAGTGGGAGGGAGGTAGTAGTAGGGAGATAATGGGAGGGAGGGAGGTAGTGGTAGGGAGGTAGTAGTAGGGAGGTAGTAGTAGGGAGGTAGTGGTGGGGAGGTAGTGGTGGGGAGGTAGTGGTGGGGAGGTAATGGGAGGGAGGTAGTGGAGGGGAGGTAGTGGTGGGGAGGTAGTGGGATGGAGGTAGTGGTAGTGAGGTAGTGGTAGGGAGGTAGTGGGAGGGAGGTAGTGGTGGGGATGTAAAGGTAGGTAGGTAATGGGAGGGAGGTAATGGGAGAGAGGTAGTGGTGGGGATGTAAAGGTAGGTAGGTAATGGGAGGGAGGTAATGGGAGGGAGGTAGTGGTGGGGAGGTAATGGGAGGGAGGTAGTGGTGGGGAGGTAATGGGAGGGAGGTAGTGGTGGGGAGGTAGTGGTGGGGAGGTAGTGGTGGGGATGTAATTGTAGGGAGGTAGTGGGAGGGAGGTAGTGTTAGGGAGGTAGTGGTGGGGAGGTAGTGGTGGGGAGGTAATGGGAGGGAGGTAGTGGGAGGGAGGTAGTGGTAGGGAGGTAGTGGTAGTGAGGTAGTGGTAGGGAGGTAGTGGTGGGGAGGTAGTGGTGGGGAGGTAGTGGTGGGGATGTAATTGTAGGGAGGTAGTGGGAGGGAGGTAGTGTTAGGGAGGTAGTGGTGGGGAGGTAGTGGTGGGGAGGTAATGGTAGGGAGGTAGTGGGAGGGAGGTAGTGGGATGGAGGTAGTGTTAGGGAGGTAATGGTAGGGAGGTAGTGGTGGGGAGGTAGTGGTGGGGATGTAATTGTAGGGAGGTAGTGGGAGGGAGGTAGTGTTAGGGAGGTAGTGGTGGGGAGGTAGTGGTGGGGAGGTAATGGTAGGGAGGTAGTAGTAGGGAGGTAGTGGGAGGAAGGTAGTGGTAAGAAGGTAGTAGTAGGGAGGTAGTGGGAGGAAGGTAGTGGTAGGGAGGTAATTGTAGGGAGGTAGTGGTAAGCAGGTAGTAGTAGGGAGGTAGTGGGAGGAAGGTAGTGGTAGGGATGTAATGGTAGGGAGGTAGTGGGAGGGAGGTAGTGGTAGGGAGGTAGTGGGAGGGAGGTAGTAGTAGGGAGATAATGGGAGGGAGGGAGGTAGTGATAGGGAGGTAGTGGTAGGGAGGTAATTGTAGGGATGTAATGGTAGGGAGGTAATTGTAGGGATGTAATGGTAGGGAGGTAGCGGGAGGGAGGTAGTGGTAGGGAGGTAGTGGGAGGGAGGTAGTAGTAGGGAGATAATGTGATGGAGGGAGGTAGTGGTAAGGAGGTAGTGGTAGGGAGGTAATTGTAGGGATGTAATGGTAGGGAGGTAATTGTAGGGATGTAATGGTAGGGAGGTAGCGGGAGTGAGGTAGTGGTAGGGTGGTAGTAGTAGGGAGGTAGTGGGAGGAAGGTAGTAGTAGGGAGGTAGTGGTAGGGAGGTAGTACTAGGGAGGTAATGGTAGGGAGGTAATTGTAGGGATGTAATGGTAGGGAGGTAATTGTAGGGAGGTAGTAGTAGGGAGGTAGTAGTAGGGAGGTAGTGGGAGGAAGGTAGTAGTAGGGAGGTAGTGGTAGGGAGGTAGTAGTAGGGAGGTAGTAGTAGGGAGATAGTAGTAGGGAAGTAGTGGTAGGGAGGTAGTGGGAGGGAGGTAGTAGTAGGGAGATAATGGGAGGGAGGGAGGTAGTGGTAGGGAGATAATGGGAGGGAGGGAGGTAGTGGTAGGGAGGTAGTAGTAGGGAGGTAGTAGTAGGGAGATAGTAGTAGGGAAGTAGTGGTAGGGAGGTAGTGGGAGGGAGGTAGTAGTAGGGAGTTAATGGGAGGGAGGGAGGTAGTGGTAGGGAGGTAGTAGTAGGGAGGTAGTAGTAGGGAGGTAGTGGTGGGTAGGTAATGGTAGGGAGGTAGTGGTAGGGAGGTAGTGGTAGGGAGGTAGTGGGAGGAAGGTAGTAGTAGGGAGGTAGTGGTAGGGAGGTAGTAGTAGGGAGGTAATGGTAGGGAGGTAATTGTAGGGATGTAATGGTAGGGAGGTAATTGTAGGGAGGTAATAGTAGGGAGGTAGTAGTAGGGAGGTAGTGGGAGGAAGGTAGTAGTAGGGAGGTAGTAGTAGGGAGGTAGTGGTAGGAAGGTAGTAGTAGGGAGGTAGTAGTAGGGAGATAGTAGTAGGGAAGTAGTGGTAGGGAGGTAGTGGGAGGGAGGTAGTAGTAGGGAGATAATGGGAGGGAGGGAGGTAGTGGTAGGGAGGTAGTAGTAGGGAGGTAGTGGTGGGGAGGTAGTGGTGGGGAGGTAGTGGTGGGGAGGTAGTGGTGGGGAGGTAGTGGTGGGAAGGTAATGGGAGGGAGGTAGTGGAGGGGAGGTAGTGGTAGGGAGGTAGTGGTAGTGAGGTAGTGGTAGGGAGGTAGTGGGAGGGAGGTAGTGGAGGGGAGGTAATGGGAGGGAGGTAATGGGAGGGAGGTAGTGGTGGGGAGGTAATGGGAGGTAGGTAATGGTAGGGAGGTAGTGTTAGGGAGGTAGTGTTAGGGAGGTAGTGGTGGTGAGGTAGTGGTGGGGAGGTAATGGTAGGTAGGTAGTGGTGGGGATGTAAAGGTAGGTAGGTAATGGGAGGGAGGTAATGGGAGGGAGGTAGTGGTGGGGAGGTAATGGGAGGGAGGTAGTGGTGGGGAGGTAATGGGAGGGAGGTAGTGGTGGGGAGGTAGTGGTGGGGATGTAATTGTAGGGAGGTAGTGGGAGGGAGGTAGTGTTAGGGAGGTAGTGGTGGGGAGGTAGTGGTGGGGAGGTAATGGTGGGGAGGTAATGGTAGGGAGGTAGTGGGAGGGAGGTAGTGGGAGGGAGGTAGTGGTAGTGAGGTAGTGGTAGGGAGGTAGTGGTGGGGAGGTAGTGGTGGGGAGGTAGTGGTGGGGATGTAATTGTAGGGAGGTAGTGGGAGGGAGGTAGTGGTGGGGAGGTAGTGGTGGGGAGGTAATGGTAGGGAGGTAGTGGGAGGGAGGTAGTGGGAGGGAGGTAGTGGGAGGGAGGTAGTGTTAGGGAGGTAATGGTAGGGAGGTAGTGGTGGGGAGGTAGTGGTGGGGAGGTAGTGGTGGGGATGTAATTGTAGGGAGGTAGTGGGAGGGAGGTAGTGTTAGGGAGGTAGTGGTGGGGAGGTAGTGGTGGGGAGGTAATGGTAGGGAGGTAGTGGGAGGGAGGTAGTGGGAGGGAGGTAGTGTTAGGGAGGTAATGGTAGGGAGGTAGTGGTAGGGAGGTAGTGGTGGGGATGTAATGGTAGGGAGGTAGTGGGAGGGAGGTAGTGGGAGGGAGGTAGTGGGAGGGAGGTAGTGTTAGGGAGGTAATGGTAGGGAGGTAGTGGTGGGGAGGTAGTGGTGGGGATGTAATTGTAGGGAGGTAGTGGGAGGGAGGTAGTGTTAGGGAGGTAGTGGTGGGGAGGTAGTGGTGGGGAGGTAATGGTAGGGAGGTAGTGGGAGGGAGGTAGTGGGAGGGAGGTAGTGTTAGGGAGGTAGTGGTAGGGAGGTAGTGGTAGTGAGGTAGTGGTAGGGAGGTAGTGGTGGGGAGGTAGTGGTGGGGAGGTAGTGGTGGGGATGTAATTGTAGGGAGGTAGTGGGAGGGAGGTAGTGGTGGGGAGGTAGTGGGAGGGAGGTAGTGGTAGGGAGGTAATGGTAAGGAGGTAATGGGAGGGAGGTAGTGGTGGGGAGGTAGTGGAAGGGAGGTAATGGTGGGGAGGTAGTGGTAGGGAGGTAGTGGTAGGGAGGTAGTGGTGGGAAGGTAGTGGGAGGGAGGTAGTGGTAGGGAGGTAATGGGAGGGAGGTAGTGGTGGGGAGGTAATGGGAGGGAGGTAGTGGTGGGGAGGTAGTGGTAGGGAGGTAGTGGTAGGGAGGTAGTGGTGGGGAGGTAGTGGGAGGGAGGTAGTGGTAGGGAGGTAATGGGAGGGAGGTAGTGGTGGGGAGGTAATGGTAGGGAGGTAGTGGTGGGGAGGTAATGGGAGGGAGGCAGTGGTGGGGAGGTAATGGGAGGGAGGTAGTGGTGGGGAGGTAATGGGAGGGAGGTAGTGGTGGGGAGGTAATGGTAGGGAGGTAGTGGGAGGGAGGTAGTGGTGGGGAGGTAGTGGGAGGGAGGTAGTGGGAGGGAGGTAGTGGTAGGGAGGTAATGGGAGGGAGTTAATGGTGTGGAGGTAATGGGAGGGAGGTAGTGGTGGGGAGGTAATGGGAGGGAGGTAGTGGTAGTGAGGTAGTGGTGGGGAGGTAGTGGTGGGGAGATAGTGGTGGGGAGGTAATGGTAGGGAGGTAGTGGGAGGGAGGTAGTGGTGGGGAGGTAGTGGGAGGGAGGTAGTGGGAGGGAGGTAGTGGTAGGGAGGTAATGGGAGGGAGGTAGTGGTGGGGAGGTAGTGGGAGGGAGGTAATGGTAGGGAGGTAATGGTAGAGAGGTAGTGGTAGGGAGGTAGTGGTAGAGAGGTAGTGGTGGGGAGGTAGTGGTGGGGAGGTAGTAGTAGGGAGGTAATGGTAGGGAGGTAATTGTAGGGATGTAATGGTAGGGAGGTAATTGTAGGGAGGTAATAGTAGGGAGGTAGTAGTAGGGAAGTAGTGGTAGGGAGGTAGTGGTGGGGAGGTAATGGTAGGGAGGTAGTGGTAGGGAGGTAGTGGTAAGGAAGTAGTGGTAGGGAGGTAGTGGTGGGGAGGTAGTGGTGGGGACGTAATGTTAGGGAGGTAATGGTAGAGAGGTAGTGGTAGGGAGGTAATGGTAGGGATGTAATGGTAGGGAGGTAGTGGTAGGGAGGTAGTGGTAAGGAAGTAGTGGTAGGGAGGTAGTGGTGGGGAGGTAATGGTAGGGAGGTAGTGGGAGGGAGGTAGTGGTGGGGAGGTAATGGTAGGGAGGTAGTGGTAGGGAGGTAGTGGTAGAGAGGTAGTGGTGGGGAGGTAGTGGTGGGGAGGTAATGGTAGGGAGGTAATGGTAGGGAGGTAGTGGTAGGGAGGTAGTGGTAAGGAAGTAGTGGTAGGGAGGTAGTGGTGGGGAGGTAGTGGTGGGGAGGTAATGGTAGGGAGGTAGTGGTAGGGAGGTAGTGGTGGGGAGGTAGTGGTAGAGAGGTAGTGGTGGGGAGGTAGTGGCGGGGACGTAGTGTTAGGGAGGTAATGGTAGAGAGGTAGTGGTAAGGAAGTAGTGGTAGGGAGGTAGTGGTGGGGAGGTAATGGTAGGGAGGTAGTGGGAGGGAGGTAGTGGTGGGGAGGTAATGGTAGGGAGGTAATGGTAGGGAGGTAGTGGGAGGGAGGTAGTGGGAGGGAGGTAGTGGTAGGGAGGTAGTGGTAGGGAGGTAGTATTAGGGAGTTAGTAGTAAGGATGTAATGGGAGGGAGGTAGTAAGTAAGTAAAGTTGATATTAACATGAATTAACGTTAATATGCATCATAATCATTGTTAACAAAATAGGAGAGAAGCCTTTTCAATGTAAAGTTGAGAAATGTGGAAGGCAGTTTGCTGAAATCAATACACTAAAGAAACACTTGCTCACACATACAGGTTCTATATGTGTGTTGATATGTGTTGATGTATGTTGATGTGTGTTGATGTGTGTTGATGTGTGTTGATGTATGCATGTCATAGATACAATATCAAATACACAATAGACTTTAAAAATACATGATATAGATTACAATTTTATTTAGCTTCTTATGAGTGTATATAGTGTAAGAATTATAAATACTGTAAAATAAATACCCATGTTGTTCAAAATAGTATTACATACCATACAATGTATATTGTACATAGTAGCATTATGTTTTATAATATTACAATATATTTTTACCTTAACTAAAAAAATATTAATATATTTTTTGATATCAATTTAATTTTTTGTTAAATCGGTGAAAATAAATTAAATTTTTATTTTAAATAATTACAATAATTATGTGCTTTACAAACTAATGTATCACTTTGGAAATCATATCTTAAGATATGTATATCTAGCGAGTGAACAATCCTTGAATTGTGCTAATTATATTAAATATGAACGTATATATAATAAAAGTTTGTAGATCATAAACTATTAGCCGAAATTGATATGTATATAATATACAATGGATTCATTCAAATTACCCATTGTTATAAATTGATTACTTATATAGCATACTACATGTATTACTTAATAAATATTTCAATTAGTCTGAATGAACATTAATATTAATGTAATATGACATCTTTTGTAAGTAAAAATTCAAAATATCTTGTAAAAATATTTATTATTATTATATTGAGTATATCTTGAGAATTATATTCCCAAGTCCCGAGGTTATCAAAATTAGCTTAATATCTTTATGCATATCCTTAGTATTTAATTACTTCATAAAATTGCTATTATAATTAACTAACTTTAATTTACATATTTGTGCATTAAAATATATAACATCGAAATCTGTTTTAATTACTTTTCAAAAAAAACATTAATACAATATATTCTATACATTATTTTAATTAAATATATTAAAAAGGTTATATGTTAAATATATTTGATATATATCGATATAAAATGTTCAATTTTTACTATCAACTACATATTATTCTAGGTGCTAAGCCTTATTCTTGCAGTATTTGTAAAAGAACATATTCCCAAGTTAGTTTCTAGAGCGAGGGAACACCTTGTCTCTACGTAGATTTGTTATTGGTTATTTTGCAGGGAATCTATAAAATGACATGATAAACAAATGTATAAAGTATTTAGATCATATTCTGATATACAAAGATTCTGACATCAGATTCATAGTGTTCAATTTCACTAAAAATGAAGTTTATAAATTAATATAATTGTTTACACATTATATATATTATAATTACCATAATCTATGGTTTATGTAACAAATATATACATAACTGATTATAATCTACAATTATATGTTTTATCTATAAATAATTCTAGCTGTAGAATCTCTGTGGTAACCCCCACTTAAAATAGTTATTTTACTATAAATGGAATTAAAATTGTAATATGTGATACAAATAATGACTATTAAATTAATTTAATTATAACAGATTGGAAGTAGGAATGTTCATATGAAAAAAAACCATCCAATAATAGGTTATTTGTTATATTGTTAATATTTACATATAAAATGAATACAATGTTCTTATATTAATATGATTTAATGATACGTATCCTTTACACGCAGGAATTGAAAAATGATCTTAACACACATTTGTGTATATCTCAATATGAACAATAAATGATAAATAATTAATTATTTTGTAACTTTTATTTATTTATTATTGATATTAAATTATAACAGATAATTAAATAAAGATACAAAAATATTATTCTTGTTTATTTAGAAATCTTCTGAGGGTTATTGGCGCTGTGAATGTAAATTAAATGTAAATTAAATGCAAATTAAATGTAAATATATTCATACGATAAATAGGTTGTAAGGGTTTAAGAATTAAATACAAACCGAATTAATAAGTTAAGAAATGAAAAAAATAATGAAACGAAGTCAATATTATACTGTTAAACTGCGTTAAACTGACTTGTTATTAGATCTAGCTCCACTGAGGATAACATATGCAGTCTTATCGTGTTTCTGTTTTTCACTGAGAATGTGGGCGGTTCCCACGGGGACGTCTAACATGCTAAGTTCCTGTACGAGGTTTAAGAGAGGTTTATGAGAGGTTTAGGTCATACGAGTTGTTATAGTGGGCACATCTAGAATGATGAACTCCTCTGTGAACGTATTGAGATATATTATATTATATGCAAAGATACTCCTGTATGTATTATATAGGTTTATATGTAAATAAAATAGAATGGAAAATAATCAAAAATTAATATTAATCTTTTGTGTCAATAATTATTTTGTCAATGATTTATGGGAATATTTTCACATTTATTTTACATATTTTTTAATTTTTACTATTGCTCATAAAATTATTACAAATATTAATTTAATAAAAATATTTAATAAAAATATTAATTTAATAATTTAATAAAAGTATTTATAATATTAATTAACATAATATAAATATAATATAAACATGTTTGTATTAAAAAATATAAAAGTATTAATACATTATTATAAAAACAGCAGACATTGAAAAGCGTAATGATATTCTCTTTATTTGTATCTACTTTATATAAAATGCATGAACTATTTGTTGATGTATTATTGCATTTTATTTTAAACAATTCACTGTTTAAATTTATTAAATAGATTTTATTATGTTAAAATATTAATGTAATTTTTTTTTATTCAATATAAATATCTTAACTGATCACATTTTTAATATAGTATTTTAAATTATCATTATTTACGAGGACTATTTTTCTTTTATTTCTAGATTGAACAACATCTGTATGTAAATTAACAAACATGTAACTCAATTTAAATATACATTACATTACAAAATATATGTTTTATTTTTTTAATAAATAAAGTAACAAACTATTTGATATTTTAATATAATATGAATATTGGATTGTTATTTATAAAACATATATTTTGGAATTGTATTAATATAATTTTAATATTTCATTTTAAGTATTTCATTGATTTTTTAATTCAATTAATTTGATCCGTTCAGATCCTTATGTGTTTTCGTCAACTATTCTAACAATACTTAGAATGTTTTACAATGATTACAATGATTTACAATGTTTTACAATGATTTTGATACAATAAGGGTTAAACTTAAACCCGCCTACCTAAATTGCAATATTGTAACATAAATAATATAAATTAAAATACATCTACATTATTATTAATATCAGATTAAAATTATATAAATTTCTTATGCCTAACAATAATATATTATCTATAATATATTATATTGTAGAGATATTAATAATAAGTTATCTATAATATTATAGAGATAATAATAAGTTCTTTAAAATTTAGAAAACAAATAAAATAAGATTTCTACATTATAATATATGTATGTATAATATGTATAGTATGTATAATATACTATTCAATGATAATTTAATAGAGGTTCAAATTATAAACTATCTATAATATAGTAGAGATTCATATTATAGACTATCTATATTATAGTAGATAACAATATACTATCTATAATATAGTAGATATTCAAATTATAGACTATCTATATTATAGTAAACAATAATATGTTATCTATAATATAGTAGATATTCTAATTATAGACTATCTATATTATAGTAGATATAACAATATGTTATCTATAATATAGTAGATATTCATATTATAGGCTATCTATATTATAATAGATATAACAATATCTATAATGATGAGATAAGTGAAAATGACCTGCTCACGCTTTTCTCTTAGGGAGCGTTTTTCTGTCTTACGTTTGCCTGACCCTTTGCCGTGGAACCTGTGAGACAAGTAGCGGAAGGCTTCCTTGGGATCCATTTGCTTGCCATTGTCATCGACGTACTCCACCTGGCGAGTGACAGCGAAGAAATGTAGTATTATTAATTTGTTATCTCATAGAACTAAGTAGTGCAATATTAATAAGAGATATAACGTTGTGTTTTATGTCTTCGAGGTACGATGGTACTTATGTATAATGAACAATAGAACGAGGTCAACTTTAATGTTGGGTCTGTAGTTGTCCTTTTCCTTGAAATCGCTCAGCATTCCCATTCCTCTTTCCCTCTTCCTCATCTTCTCGTCCAAATCCCTGGTCAAAACAATAACAAATAGTAGCGAGACCACGTAATGATGATTGTTTAATATCGCGTACATCATACTTTAAGGAATTAGCAACAAAACCAAACACCCCCGGGGTGCATTAGATTCAGCTATTATCTCATCGCGGCAGTAATAAGCTCTATAAAGGTAGATGTTACACTACGACCAATGACCGCAATGGAGCGAGACAATAGCATTCATCACCAACTCATAATGTTTATCTTCAATGCTGTAGTTTTTAGCTTGAAGTGTGTAGATTTGAGAGGCACCGGTTTTCTTCTCGATCTGTTCGTCCAAAAAACCTAAGAGAGGGAACAATGGGATAGTAAGACAATAAGAGGGATTTAGATATGTCAATAATATGAGAGGCGAGAAAAAGGTCGTAGTGTAGACTGTATCACGAGCATTGCTAATCCAGTCTGGATTAGCAATGCTCGTGATAACGGACAATTTATATTTTTGGTAATTGACTGGATTGAATGGGAGATTTTTTATGGGCTCACGCCATTTTCATGTAAAAGATAGAGAAATAATGTGTCCGCTAGAATGGAGATACATTTTTAGATTTATAATATAATATTTCTTTTTTTTCAAAGATATCTAAATATTTTTATGTTATTTTATTTAAATGTTAATAATTTTATGAAATTATTAACATTTAGAAAGCAAACAAGTTAATAACTGTAAACAAGTTAATATATAGTTTCTAAAATATTTGTATTCGTATTTTGAAGTATTAGTATATCTATATTCATGGATTTTAAAATAATATGTTACTATAAGAAATATATCGTATATATAATCAGAAAATTTCATGACGATTCATCAAAGTTTAAAAAAATTATTTGTATTTAAAAAAAATCAAAACAAATATTCTGAGATATAAATTTCTTATCTGGTAATAAAAAATTAATAAATAAGTATCACTTATTACTTATTAAATATATAATATTATATTATAGGTTTACATAAAAATTTAATAATAAATAAGGAGAGTAGATAATAATATGTGAAAATAATATAAGTAGGTTTTATTATGGAAGGTATACAGAGACATAATGATGAGTTCAAGTATATATAAAACAATTGAAAAGGTTAAAAGTAAAAATTTCAATACAAAAGAAAGAGTTCGTGTTCAAATGAAATGATTTCGTTTCATTGGCTATACACATTAGTGCCACCTATTGAATATAAAAATAATTTTTATCTATGAAATGTTTTTAAAGATTTTTAAATCGCAAATATATTAAATAATATCATCACACCTAAACATAATAATTTAAAGCGATAATTATTATGAAAATGTTTTACAAATTAATAAAATAATACAATTTTGATGCACTTATAGTTACTTTTATAAAACAAGTTAGACATCAATTTAAAGATAATTAATTAAATTTTAATATTTTACAAAAAATAAAATGAAATTTAATGCTGCTTCTTAAAGAATGATTAAGAATGATTAATGAGAATGATTAATGAGAATGATTAAGAGTTGTATATTTTGGAGGGGTTGAGACTGGTTTGAGACAAGAATAACAAATAATAGATTATTTATCGAGAAATTCATTTTCAATGAGGAATCAGATTATAATGGGGTCGTATTCGCCGAGTATTAATTTGATATTTAGCCTAATATATTATAAATTTATTTAGCCTTATATATTATAAATATAAGTAGAAAATTTATCAATTTATCAATTTTATTTTAATTATACTTATATTAGACTTGCTTTTATAATACTTTATTTATATCCATTTATTAACTTTATGCTATTTCTTATTACTTATATTAAATTAGTTGTTAGTTACATTTATAACATTTATTAGTTATTACACATTAGATTTAGATATTTTAATAAATGTATTAAATTTATTAATACGATGGGAATTGGTTCCATATATACGAAGATATATTTACTAAATAAATAATAAACATTTTATATAAATATAATAACTGAGTATACAATACAATTTTGATATTATTAATTATAGATCATAAACAAGTCTTATCAGTCAATGAACCCATCTTTGAACTAGTCTAATTTGACAAACATCATGAACCTAACCTGTATATATTAAATAACAATACTCCTATTATAAACTTTGTTATTTTTACTAAGAACATAATAAATATAAATAATAAAAGTACATAATCTTTCAAGTACATTTTCTTGGAATAATTATTTCCATTTTACTTGACTGTTATTATAAATGAATCTGTATATTCAATTTATGAGGTTTTTCTAATATAAGAATATCATTTTAATTTTTAATAAACTGCAGAATTTATTCATAGAAAAATTAATATTTAACAATATATTCAAAAATTAGCTCTATATTAAAAACCTATTTTAAAATGAACACATATTTACTAAAAGTGAGATTTAAAAAATTAAAAAGTTGGCAATATTCCCAAAATTAGATAACCTATAACATTTATATAGCTCTATATTTCTCTCTCTAGAATCTCTGTGTAATATTGACAACTGCAAATACTATATAAATATTTCTGTGTCGATATACAAAATAATACTTTTTTTTTTACTAATTTAAAGTCTAGATTTCCTAGTCATTATTAGCTGGACGTTGGGGAGAGGTGGCGAAGTGACCATTGAAACCTTTTTGTTTGGCGAGCTGTAGAGCTCCTACGAGACCTTCTTTCAGGGTTGGCTCATGATGCAACACGTCCTGAAGTGAATCCACGAGATCCGATGCTCCGGACTAAAGGTCAACATAAGTTCAAATGTAAATCTATGTAAACAAATAGAGATGATGTGATTAAAATTCAGAAAATGTTGCCAATTTGATATAAATAAATATTATAATTCTAATATAGTAATCCATACATAACTACAATGTCTTATACAAATATCCATTCTTACCATCGGTATACCCAACTCTTTTAGACAATTATTAATAATCATAATGAATACATATTATTCTATATTTTATTATTAGATTTAGAAAATTAATTATTAATACATTTTTTGTTTATTATTTATCAATTTAAAATTAAACGTAAAATATTATTTTAAATTAGATTAGATAATAAGAATTAATATTATTGCAGCAATATTTTGGTAAGAGAACATTATTTAATAACCTGATCTATTGTGATATTGTTATATATTATTATTCTAATGAGTTATACATCTATAAATATAGATATGTATACTTATATGTAGATAGTAAGTAAGTAAAACTTCGATGTAAACAATAACATAATCTTTAACTATCATGGGACACAATTGTAAGATATGTAAGATATGTAAGATGTGATATGATGTAAATCTATGATACATTTTTGCCTTGTCCTAAACCAGAATACAAATTACATTATACTGCAACTTCTTAATAATATGAATACGAGAATACCATTGTTATTTTCTCATCAATTGTCTTTATATAAACAATTGAATTGCGGCCAGATTCGTTTTTATCATCTAGTTACAGTATTAAACATTCAAACCATATCCTTTTTCTTCCTTTTTCGTTCACCGTCCTCCCCAACCGATGTCCAACCGTCTTCGCCGTCGCTAGTTTCTTGATTTGCCTCCTTCTTGGACTGATCGAGTGAATTGCGAATAGTGAAATATAATGCAGCCAAAACTCCATGAAAGTGTTTTTATCGAAGTCTCGAAGAGTTTAGGTATTGATCATGGTATCGAGTATTAATAGAGCTAAAGTAATTGTTGTAGGGGGGGGGGGAATAAGTAGTGGATAATTATGGAGGTAGAGGTAAAGTTATTATTAGAAGTACAAGTAGAGTACATAGTGTATTAGAGAATGTATATACTGGAAATACAAGTAATTAATATTGATTGAAAATTATAGGGTTACAACCAATAGGTAGATGTATTGACATAAGTAGGAATATTCATAGGTGTAAATGTTGATGTATTTATGGAGCTCAGAAGGATATTCATAAAGATCTGGGGGAATAAATAAAGTTATTAGACACAAACTAGAAATCAAACTAACAGGATCCTTGTAAAATTTGTAGGTGCTAATGTCAGCGAGTGACCTACAAAATTCAGAGGTCACGTCCATGGTTAACAATATGTCCTCTGGTTCATCCTTGACCACTGTTATCCGGAGAGAAATGATGAGGTAGGAAGTGAGTTGTGAGGTAGGTGAGATAGATGGTGAGGTAGGTAGTGAGGTAGGCAGTGAGGTAAGTAGTGAGATAGGTAGTGAGGTAGGTAGTGAGGTAGGTGTTGAGGTAGGTGTGAGGTAGGTGGTGAGGTAGGTGGTGAGGTAGGTGGTGAGGTAGGTTGTGAGATAGGTAGTAAGGTAGGTAGTGAGGTAGGTGGTGAGGTAGGTAGTGAGGTAGGTAGTGAAGTAGGTAGTGAGGTAGGTGGTGATGTAGGTAGTGAGGTAGGTAGTGAGGTAGGTAGTGAGGTAGGTGGTGAGGTAGGTAGTGAGGTAGGTAGTGAGATAGGTAGTGAGGTAGGTAATGAGGTAGGTAGTGAGGTAGGCAGTGAGATAGGGAGGGAGGTAGGTGGTGAGGTAGGTGGTAAGGTAGGGAGTGAGGTAGGTAGTGAGGTAGGTGGTGAGGTAGGTAGTGAGGTAGGTAGTGAGGTAGATGGTGAGGTAGGTAGTGAGGTAGGTGGTGAGGTAGGTAGCGAGGTAGGTGGTGAGGTAGGTAGTGAGGTAGGTAGTGAGGTAGTGAGGTAGGTAGTGAGGTAGGTGGTGAGGTAGGTAGTGAGGTAAGTGGTGAGCTAGGTGGTGGGGTAGGTAGTGAGGTAGGTAGTGAGGTAGGTAGTGAGGTAGGTAGTGAGGTAGGTGGTGAGGTAAGTGGTGAGGTAAGTGGTGATGTAGGTAGTGGGGTAGTGAGGTAGGTAGTGGGGTAGTGAGGTAGATAGTGAGGTAGGTAGTGAGGTCGGTGGTGAGGTAGGTTGTGAGATAGGTAGTGAGGTAGGTAGTGAGGTAGGTGGTAAGGTAGGTAGTTAGTTAGTCACTAGTGTTATAAAGATGAACCTCCGACTTTCTCTACATATCTTCCAATAAATTCTCCGGGAGTCACTTTCTTCTGTCGGTGTTTGGTCAGCCTTGAGAGGGTGTCAGTAAACAATTCACCGCGATTTGTAGATTCAAAGTTATCAGTTAGTTCAAAGCTGGCACCTAGATCTGGGGATGAGTAAAGAGATATCGTAATGGACCCAAATTGTGGGTCATTGGGGTTAGAGATATGGGGCATGTATATTTTAAGTCAAGAATTCGCAAATTATACTTATTAAATATCATTAAGTAAAAGCTATATGTATCAGTGCATTGCAATGATAATATTAGATAATAATATTAAAGTATTAATAAATATATATACATATAAATATCTAGCTTAATATAAAGAAATACATTTCTAGCATTAATTAGTAAGAGATGTTATTGAATATTAAATAAATATATTAAAAACAATCCAATGTATATTAGTAATATAAATTAATTATTGTACAATGAATTAATAGATTTATGACCTTGATCAATTTCTGTATCTTCATTTTCTAATTTAACATCATCTTTATCAATGTCCATTCTAGAAGAACAGAAGCCATAAAGGAAAAAAGAATTTCAAAATATGCCACGTAATAAAAAGTAAACTATATCATATCTAATATATATATATGTATAATATATGTATAATATATATATAGCACAAATAGTGCTTAATCTTAAAATCTCTGAGTGTTTATAATTATAATTCAAAAGGTTTGACATAATTTATTAGCTAATATAAAAGAAATTATGCAATTTAAAAACTGAAATTATCTGGTTGAGATAAAACTGAATTAAAAAATAATTATTCAGTAGCTGTATCAAACAAATTTTAATAAACAGTCTATTGATAATAATCAAATTAAATATTGTTAAAACTAATTGAATTAACTAATTATCATTATAATATAATAAGATTTAACATATATATCATATTAAGTTTATATGGTCAGTTTAGTTTTTTTTTGTTATATAATAAAATTAAAAATATATTTGATTTGCATTTTAAAAATATTAAACTTATTTTGTAAGTAAAACAAGATTTTACACCACCGGATTATTTGGGTAAAGACATATAAAATATATACATAAAATACATTGTAACTTAAAAAGTCGAAAATTTCAATCTACAGAAACTCTTGAGACTAGAATTGCTAAATAAGCTAGCCACTAACTTGTTAGTCTTCGATCTGTTGCCCATCAGACCGGTCTGGTCACCGGCACCTTCGGTCAAGTCATCCGCAGTTAATATCTTCATTTTACGGCGAAGCTTGCGACGAAACTTCTTCTCCTTTGGCTTCTTAAACTTCTCACCTTCGCCGGGAGCCAGATATTCTTGTGCCAAGATTGGCATCGGCATGGACAGACTTTGCTGAGTGCGAAGGGTAAGGCTTCGACGAGGTGGAAAGGGGTGGAACGGCGAGAGAACTTAGACGAGGAAGGGCAACGAGATGAAGTTGTAACATGGGTAGCATGAGATTAGGAATGTGGTTTAAAGTAAGACTTCTTGAGGGGTTATACTTAGTTATGTCAACGAAGGTTTACGGCGAGGCTATTCTAAAGCAAAGACTATAAAATGCAGAAATTTAGAGAAGTATTTATAGAGAACAGTAAGGAATTATATTCATGAAGGAAGGTAGATTGGCTAGGTTGAATTATGGGCTTTGGAAGAAAGGGATTTCGAGCACATGGACTATTATTTAAAGAGTTTTAAAATTAAGAGGAAAGGCATAAAGTATTGACGATATATGATGATGATATTCGATAATGTGATGAGTATATTGTGAGGATTTTCTTAGAAAATGAACAAAGATAAAAAAGATTGCCACAAATATTGAATTATTAAGATTTTATGAATGAAGTGTTTAGCTGGTATAGGGATATCTAAGGGAAAGAATATACGATGACGGAAATGAACTTAGGTTAGGTGATGTTAGTTTGGGAGAGTTTGAAGTTAAAGTTCATCAGGGAATAGGGACGAGGAGGCGCTAAGGAGATGGGGCTCTTGTAGCGGAGTGCCGAAATCTTAGAAAATGGATTAGTCTTAGAATGAGGTTTGGATTAAAAAAAGGAAGTACCGAGATATATTGCAGTAGAGGTTGTTGCGGAATTCAGAGATGATCATTCTCTGAAGAATTGTACCAAATGTGAATTTGAAGATTATTGAGGACAAATAGTCGATATATATATAAATAAATAAGTTATCTGTTCTAAAAAATAATGGATGATGAATTAGGGAAGCCTGGATATTGAACTATTAGTTACAGTATTTTCTATCCGAAAGCCAAACTAAACGGGTACTCCTGGACACACCTATACACAGTAAATCCATGTTACATTAACCCCAGCACCCGTTTTCACTAACCCCTTGTTTGAAACGGTCCACCTTGATCTGTTTCACTTGTTTCTCATACTGGGTGTTGTACGTTCCACGCGAGTCCAATTTAAACGACTTCTTACGTTCACCCTCGATCTCCTCTCTGTACTTATTCAGTACCTCTCGACCTATGTACTACAGTAAGGAGGCAAGGTGATTTAAGTTAGAATAGGGTTTGTAATAGGGTGTAGAGTAGGGTGTAGAGAAGGGTGGTACATATATTGTTACAAAAATGTAAGTGTAATTATATATATTACATATATATATATATCAGTTTTTGACACCGATATCTATACGGACATTTTATTGAGTTTTCATTGACTGACACTGACACCGACACCGACACTACTGACTCACCACTCCGTCTTCGTCAAATTCTGCACTGTCATCGTAAGGTGTGTATCTAGGCTTGTTTGACTTATTCTTTGCGTTGGTGTCTTCGACCTCTCGGTCCATCATGTTCACGTTGACCAGTACGTCAGATGAGTCATCATCTAGTATCTCTGTAGGCATTCAATAACCGGGTATAATTCTCAATTAAATTTCGAACCTTATGAAATTTGGCAGATAGAAAATATGATCAGTATTTTAAATTTATATTTTTTTTATTTCATTTGAAAAATATATTTTATAAAAAAACATAATAAAATTTTATTTTATTTGTAATAAAAATATTGAATTTAATATTTTCTATTTTATTATAAGCATAAAAAATATATATCTTAATTTTCATTTTTAGGATTTTAAAATCCCTTTGTTTGATGTTAATTATTTTTGATAAAATTTAATATATTATATATTTTCTAATACTAGTTATAATTAAATAATATAATATTAATTAAATAATATAATACTAGTTATAATTTCAATTAATTTGTTATTCAATTATTCAATACTAAATATGCAACAAAAAGTAAGAAAGGTCAAATTCAGAGTTAAATATATGAATTTTGCATATTGATTTTGGCTATATTAATAAATCAATTAATATTTTTAGCTAAAAAAATAAAAACTATTTAAATATAGAATTATTTTAAGTATTCTTATTTATCTACATTTACATATTAATATATATATATATATATGAACAAATGATAAATAGTAAACTTTAGGTCATATTTAAAGTTAATTAATGGTGATACCTAATAATAATTATTCATATATAGATTTATTATTTGTATATAAATAGATAAAATATTGATATATAAACAATTTAAAACATTTAAAATATTTCATTTATAAAAAAACATATATAAAAAAACAACCATGCCTAAATAATATCAAAATTATTTCCAATTGATAACAAATATTTTATATAATTATTTGGATATACAAATTTAAAGGTAGGCGGGCGATACAGTAACATGTTATCATTAATGTTACATTAATACAGTAATTGATATATATCAATTATAGTTCCATTTTATAAATGAATAAAATAAAGAAATCCAAAAAAGTGCTTTATAAATATATATTGAATTTAAATTATATTTTCAGAATCGTTATATAATTTTCTAATTTATTATATATTTTTAATTATATATGTATAAGCTAATATTATTTTACTAGTACAATAAATATTAATTATGTTATAAATATATATATATATAAATATATATATATATATATTTATATATATATATATTTATATATACTAATAAAGTTATTAAATTGTATATTTAATAAATAGTGTAAATTAATATAATAAAAATAAATATGTAAAAATTCACTTCAAATTCAATTTACACAAATTTCGTCAATTAAATATCCGGTATAATTCATATAAAATCGCTACATATACAATCGCTTCATATACAATCGCTAGTATAATGAGACATGCATAATGAATAACTAGGTATAATGTACACATCACGGTTATTTGATACCTAGTACATATAACGCAATCAAAATCTGCATTCTATAATCAATGCAATGTGAAATAGGGACACAAACTTGCATCTTTCAATGTTAAGATCGTTGTGGTGCCCTCGGAAAAGCGCTCTTGGTCATGAAGTATGCTTAGTCCACTGAGGTCACGAGCTGTATACTGGGTTTGCAGGATATTGTCTTTCTGCCGATAATGAATATAACATCTATTCAAACAATTGACTATATTTGATATTTACGGATGTGTAAATTCATATATATATATATATATATATAACACTATATCTATATATTCTAGATTTCTATATCATTGAATAATATCCCTACAACATTAAACAATTTAATTAATAATATAATTAATTAAATAATAATTACTGTTTAATTAATGTTACATATACTAAGTTTCAAAAGATAAATCTTAGGGAATAACTGACCATTTTACGTTTGTTGTCTTTCTTGAACACTTCATCTATGATCTCACCGATACCAAAAGCTTCGTCCAATTCATCGATCTCTTTTTCCTGGTATAGATGCCAAACGGATTAAATATTATACAAAAAATGTTCCAAATGCAATTGATTTAAAGCTTGAATAATGTCAACAGGGATATATAGATATAGATATAGGTATATATAGATGTCCTCGTAACGCAGCTATGAGACCTTTTTCGCAGCCAATTGCATCCTCGCTTCTTTCTCAGATGTTTTCTTTACCCAGGAGGATACATCATCTCCATCTTCGTCGCTCTCTCCGAGTGTTTTCACTTTGCTATGCGGACCCGAATCATATCAGTAAATGATTGAACAAAATAATAGATATATACAATTTACCATCAATATTTTTACAAAGTATATGCTAATTATTTAAATATATATCATTATACTGATCTGTGATATTAGTAAATCAATAAATTATAATTATTTATAAATGATATATACCCTAGTTGTTTTTTAATTTTTCTTTTTTCTTTAGTCGCTGCTAATTTATCAACGATATCCTTTGTTCGCTTTTCATCTGCCCAATTAACTGCTGGCACATGAACATCAGGTTTTTTCGTTGGAGCATTTCCATCTTAAACCAAAATTGAGTATTGCATTGATAAACTTCAAATAATATATTTATAAATATAAATACCTTTATCTGGTGCTCCTGTATCCAGGGGTTTAAGTCCAAGTTTTTCTCTCAATTTACTAAATGAAATTACAATTATATTATTATTTATACTTATTACTTAACATGACTATTAATAATTAATAATTTATAATTAAAGGATCATGACAAATTACATTTAATTCCAATTCCAACTCTGCCAATTTTACTGTATTAGGAATACTTATTTAATATTATTTAATAAATACTATACATAAATAAATTATTTTAGACAGTTGGTTTCACAATATTTAGATTATTACTATTTTATAAAATTTTAATAATTGCATACAAATTTTATATACATTAACAAAGTGAATAAAATTGTAATAACTTTCATATGAAGTATTATGACCTAATTATTTTGTATAACATTTAGAATAAATAGTGAGTTCTTTGATATATTTCATTATTTTATATCGACATTAAAATAGATGGAAAATATGTATTGTACAGATATAGAATTATTATAATATGCAGTACAGTAATGATATATATGCTGTTTATTTCAATTATTAATAACATTAATCATTAATAATTAATATTAATTAGTATAAATATATAACTTAGCATTTTACTCATTAATTACATTATATTAATAATAAATGACTATATTAAACTAACCATAGATATGTGAATACCACATATTATTAATATTGAATAGTAGTATGAATATAGTTATTATATTTATAATAATTATTGTTAATGTCTAAATATACTAGGTATTATAATGATAAAAAGATTTAAAATGTTGGGAGTTTCCACACAGGGTTGCATTTTAGTTTCTATAAATACAAAAATAGAACAATGACTTGTTATTAGCCCAATTTTCCGGGAAGCACCAATTTATTCCAAATAGAAAAGCTACAATTAATTTTATAAAATATCTAGAAATAACATACTTTTCTATGATATTAGTCAACAATAAAATAATTTTAAATATGGAAACATTGTGTGATACAAAAATAGAAACAGATTGTATTTTAATATTGAATATTGATAACAACAATATTTGAATATATTTACTCACTGAGAGTATACAATATTTCCTATCTAATATTTGACCAAATAAATTTGATTTTCTATAAAAATAAGAATACTTACAATTTTAAATATGTTTATTATATCATATATATTTCATAAACTCTAAAGGATGTTATAAATAATAGATAAAATGGTTACCTTGTCACGTAAGATTGATAAACTCAATGGATTATTTCTAAATGCTGATGTAATAGTGCTAGAGAATGTTATTTAAAATAATAAATATGAAAAACTAAAATAAATGTATAAAGTAAATAAGATGGGATCTTTACTTATAAATAACTAAACTTTAATAAACTTTTCGACTAATTTTTAATAAAAATTAAATAACTAATAATCTTTAAAATAATATTATTTATATATAATTATGAATAAATATTATTTTAATTAAGTATTTAGCTTCATAAATTTTACTGATTAATCTTTTAGAAATTACATTCATCAGTTAATAACATTCATCTTATTATTGATAAGTTCAAAGAGATATGCTTAGGTTATGTGTTACATAACGAAGAGTTTATTTAAAGAGTATATTTATATTAGGTATAGTAGGTTAGCATTTTCAATTAATATAGAATAATAGCAAAAATATCATCATATAAAATTTGATATTTAATTTATATAATAAAATATTTCATTTATTTCTTATAAGTAAAGAATAATTTTGTATTTATAAGCTCTATTAATATATAAACCATATTACTACAAAGAAAACAGAGTATAAACAAGATTACATAATTTCTAATATCATAAACTATAATAGTAATTCTAGAATCATCTATGTTCCTAGAAATCTTGTTTTATAGGAAAAAAGATACATAGATGTCATTTAATAAATATTATTAAATACTATTATTTATTTTATACCATCAACATTAAAATCATTAGAATTAATATGAAAATTATTAGTATACAATTCGGACCAAACATTGTAAATATTTAAAAAAAATTAAATACCTATATAATTATGTAATATTATACAAGTAATTATACTCTATTTTTGCTTGATAAATCACTTTTAAAATAATAGGTAATATAACTTTTATGTATAATAGGAATGATTGTTCAATATGCATTATTTGATGATGAGCATTATGTACTAAATTCTATTGTTCTCTAATTATTTCACCTAGGATTCATCAAAAAGTACAAGTAGAATACTATTGTTAGCACGTGAAATATATATATCCATCCATCTGTAAGTATCAAAAATAATTCCTACTATCATTTACGTGTTATACAATTTATAAATTACAAGGTTACATATATTGGCTAAACATGTTTACTAAACAGTAGTATTTACTAAATAGAGTATTTATACAACATATTATATATATATAAATTAAATACTACTTATTTTGTTAGCATATTATTTACATTTAAATAATATATATTATACCACCACTTATTTATAATTATAAAACTGTTGAAAATATATTAGTAAACTTTATTTTAAATGATTGTTAATATTTGTATCATTATATATGTAATATTAATATATTATATATGTAATAATATATGTAATATTAATATATTATATATGTAATAATGATAAAAATATTAACAATCATTTAAAATAAAGTTTACTAATATATTTTCAACAGTTTTATAATTATAAATAAGTGGTGGTATAATATATATTATTTAAATGTAAATAATATGCTAACAAAATAAGTAGTATTTAATTTATATATATATCATATGTTGTATAAATACTCTATTTAGTAAATACTACTGTTTAGTACAGGTTTAGCCAAGTTTATTTAAGATTGTACATAAAATAATAACTTGAAATCCTTTGTTTAGCTTTTCTTTCAGAATACTATAAATAACATTATTTAATTTCAAATATTTATATATTTTAATAACAACCAAAGACGCATATATATAATTAATAATATAAGTTCAATATTTCACACTTTAGTAAACATATATTTAATATTTAACATTAATTCATATTTGAACTAACACTCTTAGGATCATATTTTTAAGTATATAACAGACATACTAATGTATTAATATAATATTGTGTTTAGACAATAATATGGATTCACTAGTTAAAACATATGTCTGATTCAAAATTACAAATTAAAATATAGACTATATCATATTTATCAATAATACACACATGTTATGTAATCACTTAATTTGTTAATCTGATTTATCACACATATCTAACAATATCAGAATCAAATCATAATAATAAATTAAACTATTTTAATAAATCTATTCAAAATATGTGTTTTTGCATGAGAAATATATATATGGTTAATATGATAAAATAAGACAGCTAATTTAAAAAAGTTTGTAGATTGTTTAAAATATTAAAATAAATTATCATCTCAAAAATTCATAAACTTTATGAAAAATAAAATACAAATAATTAAGAAATATCGTAAACAAATCAATTAATTTATGTTTTAATTTAGAAATATAAACATATTTATATTTAATTTATATTTATTTTTATGCTTTGAAAAATATCAAGATTAATTTATTAGTGAAAATAAATATTAAAAAAAATCAATTTTGAAAAAATAAAAGCATTACAAAATAAAGATTATAGGCAAGTCGGTAATGAGAATTTCGCGTTTTAATTAATAGAAACTTAAAATTTACTCCAAATAGAAATGTATTAATATTATTTTAGGCATTCATATAACATACGAATTACAAATTTAATCCTAGTTTGGACACAGTATTAAAATACAATTATTAATAGTATATATTAAATATAATATTACTAATTGCAATTATATATATAACAGTGTTAAAATATATAAATTCCTAACTTTGTATCTTCAATACTTAAACTCTCAGATTTTGTTGAATCTTCTGTTTCCAAATTTTGCTGTGATTTTATTTCCTTTGTGGGAGAAACTTTTCTTTTAATCTTTACATCGCTATCAGAAATTTGTCGTCTTTTCTTTTTGTACCTATCGGATGATTTACTTCTAGACCTTCTATCATCTCTAGACGGACTGTATTTTCTTCTTGAATTATATTCATCTTCAGATGAACTATTGTTATGTTTATCTTTTGAATGACTTCTAGATCTGCGTTTATGCTTTCGTTTATGATCTTTATCTTTATGTTTATATTTAGATCCCATAATTAATAATTTATAAGATATTATTATATATTTATTAAAATTTTGTATTGTTTTTATATTATATAATTTATTGCATTATCGTTCAAAATCAAAGATCATAAATAACATTGACAATTTATTGTTAATTTTTAATTATCCTAAATATTTGTATACTCTTATTTTATTAAAACTAATTGTTTATTCATTATTTCAATTATACAAATGTGAGGCATTGTACCAATAGATAAACTATATATTTTTTAAAAGGTTTATATTTTCATAATATAGTTATATAATATAGATTTACTTTTGACTATCATTTAAAGATGTAATTTTATAATAATTCTAATAATAGTATATGAATCAATAGTTTTGTATTATTTTAATTATTTAATAAACAACACCTTAATAATATTGTGTTACACAATATTACAAGGTTAATATTCTAAATTTATCATAAGCAGTTTTTGGTTTATTATTATATTACATTTAAAATATTTTATATACGATATATATATATATATATAAACATCTATATCAATTTATAGGCATTCTTAGACTTATACCAGGACCCAAAATATGGGTCATGATTAAAAAATGAAAACTTTACAATTCCGAAAAATTATTTTGTATATAGAGAAAAAATATATAATATTAATTATATAAATTATATCTGAGAAATATAACCTAATTTGTATGAATTTAACATTTGATAATAATAATGGTAGTTTATATTATGTATTTATATATTCATAGATTTAAAATAAATGTATTCTATTTTATTAAAATAGAATTTTTTTTTCATTTTGTATGAATTGATATATCATATTTTTTATTTTGGTCATTGAATAAAACGATTTAAAAGATTTTGAATACCATTACAATATGTTAAAAATAAATATAGATGTATTATAATGAATATATATTATATTTGTATCGCTTATAATAGTGTTTCAATATTTGAATACTGATTTTTCATATGAAATGCATGATACAGTACACTAGTTCATGGTTTTAAAGATACTGAATATCATTATAGTATTAATAATAAGTGTAATGTAATTGTCTATAATTATTTTCATATTGTATTAATATATACATAAATAATAAATAATAATAAACATAAATAATATAGTATAACATAAATATATAATTTAAAATTGATCACATTTATATATAATTAATAAATATTTTTCTATTATATACTGTATTCAATTTTTCTTGGCGATATAAAATGTGTTGTTAATTTTTAATTTTATATAATAAATTATATGATTAATCACATATCAGATTATATTATTATGTTAATAAATGTGTCAAAAAATAATATATACTTTTGTGTTTACTTTATATTTTATTCTACTAATATATTAATTAATTTCTTTTTAAAATTATATATATATATATATATATATATTTGTATTGGATTCTGTTGGATTCATTAATTCAATGAGTAATGATAATTACTAATTTAAATGTGAGTTAGAAAATATATTAATCATATATATATTTATATTTATCTATATATATATATTTAACTCGATAGTATTTTATAACTTAAAAACAATTGTTCAGTATTACCATGGATTTAAATACTCTTATCCAATTATCCAACATATCAAAATATTATTATTTAGTGTATATAAAATCTAAATGATGAATTAATGTGATTCCATTAATTTAAAATTGTGAAATATTAACAAATTAAATTGTATTTTATATTTTAAAAATATTAGTTAAATTAAAATTTCAAATATTAATTATTATTCATTTTTATAATAATTAAAAAATAACTTCTCTAAATTAATATTATAATAAAAAGATAAGATTATGCCATTCAAAAAAGGTTTCGATATAACATTCAATATAAATCATTATACCTCTCCTCTCCTCTCCTCTCCTCTCCTCTCCTCTCCTCTCCTCTCCTCTCCTCTCCTCTCCTCTCCTCT
>OZ038314.1:7105413-7177783 GCA_964035775.1 Osedax frankpressi
CTCTCCTCTCCTCTCCTCTCCTCTCCTCTCCTCTCCTCTCCTCTCCTCTCCTCTCCTCTCCTCTCCTCTCCTCTCCTCTCCTCTCCTCTCCTCTCCTCTCCTCTCCTCTCCTCTCCTCTCCTCTCCTCTCCTCTCCTCTCCTCTCCTCTCCTCTCCTCTCCTCTCCTATCCTCTCCTATCCTATCCTATCCTATCCTATCCTATCCTCTCCTCTCCTCTCACGCAATCCTCCTAACACAACAGACAGGCGCTAGTGCGTAAATATCACCAGGACACTAGAACCCAGAGATCTGACCGTGAGTGTCAGAATCGGCTGTCGATCGGTTTAGCGCACCCGGTCGAATCCCGTACGCCGTCACCGCCGCCATTTGCTCCGGCACTACCGCCACCCCCGCCTCCCTTGTCGAAGGCACCACCTAAAGCGTGGCCGCGTCACCAGTCCGACAATCAGATCGACCGTAGGCTTCGCTATTCCAAGGTCAAGATGGAAGAGGTTTGTTATTTAATAACATCTTTATTAAATTAGACGATTCTATTAAACAGTTTTTTATAAAAGGTTCTATATTTAGCAAATAAAATATGATAGTACTGATACTAATTCTTTTTGATACATTTTAATTTTCTAATCTATGAACCAAAGATTGTAGATAGTATATAGAGTTGAAAATGCAATACTTTATATACGTGATAAGAATAAAATATAAATAAATATGTTCAAATAGATTATTTTATTTTAATACTTATTTTTATAATAAAAATAGATCTAAATCGTATATTCAAAATAAATTATAATATGTTTAAATTATATTATTTATTGTGTCACTAAGATGGTATTTAAATCAGTTACTTAGTTACTAATGCAATTTAAGTATATATAATTAACTCGGTTAGTTTTTATAAATAATTTTTGATAATGTAATGTAATATATATATATATACATATACATATATATAGTATATCAGGAAAACCTAGAATTCTCATAAGTACAAAGATAAAAAAAGATAATCATTTGTAAACACTAAAATTATACGCGCTAATAATTAAGAATGTATAAAAAAGGAAATATAACAAGAATAATGAATACAAATGCATAGAAAATAGGTGAATGATATGGTAAATTTATAGGTGGAATATTTATATGAATAAGGAGATTATACAAGGCATTGTCTTTAACATCGTAGCATAGACGTTTTCAACTTTCAAGAGTATATCACAATGTATTTATTACATAATAAACTCCAATTGTTGAGACTAATAAGTTTTGTAATACTAATATGTCAATTATTTGTTTACTAATTATAATAATTGGATTGTTAGATTTGCTTCATATCTATTGGTTATTAAATTGTAAAATTTCAAGTTTTTCCTAATCAATAGCCATTGCCAAACATTCTTAATTATTAAACTGAATTATAAATATAGAATGTGGAAAGTTTTATTATCGATATGAATATAACAAAAAAATATGATAGTATTAATATTTTGTGACAACATTACATGATACACTTGGAATAGTTTTTCATATTATGTAAATATAATTTTTATTATTATTTGAAACATCGAAAATTATCTTATTTTTTTCATCCTCATGCGAAATTATATTGAGATTTTTTATGACTATTCTTTTTTCTAAAATATAATATATAAAGTATATTTTAGTATTTTTTATTGTTTATATTTTTTCAATTGCATTCTTATATGATCTTAGTTTTAAAATGGTATTATTTCCAAGTTAAGTCATTACCTATTTCTTTGTCAATCATAATGATGATCCCAGGATAAATCCGACCATGAAAAAGACTTGGATAAGAGGATTGCAGAGATTCAAAAAAAGAATGAACACACTAAAATAAGACAGGCGGTCAGTTTCTCATTTGGGCCCTCAATATGGGCCTCAATATGCCATTAATAATTTTGCAATAATATCATTCTAATTTTATTTATTAAATTATATTTTTAGAAACGTAAAGTTAAGAAGGTTTATTACATATAAACTGTATTTTAATTAGTATATTATTTACATATTATTCTTAATGCCACTATATATATATTATCTACTTTTACTCACACATCCAGCCTCTACTTTTAACTTCACAATAATGCATACCCACAAGTTTATCCATTAACTACACCACCAGTTCTCGAACATTTACCCCAACTCCCACATTTTCTAGTCCGATATAACGCCGAACCTGATCTCGTCCTTTATAATTCTCACATTGACGTCATATCTTACAACACCCTTCATCTCTTACAACACATGTGATCTCTTACAACACCCTTCATCTCTTACAACACCCTTAATCTCTTACAACACCCGCCATCTCTTACAACACCCTTCATCTCTTACAACACCCTTCATCTCTTACAACACCCTTCATCTCTTACAACACCCTTCATCTCTTACAACACCCTTCATCTCTTACAACACCCTTCATATCTTACAACACCCGCCATCTCTTACAACACCCTTCATCTCTTACAACACCCGCCATCTCTTACAACACCCTTCATCTCTTACAACACCCTTCATCTCTTACAACACCCTTCATCTCTTACAACACATGTCATCTCTTACAACACCCTTCATCTCTTACAACACCCGCCATCTCTTACAACACCCTTCATCTCTTACAACACCCTTCATATCTTACAACACCCTTCATCTCTTACAACACCCTTCATCTCTTACAACACCCTTCATATCTTACAACACCCTTCATCTCTTACAACACCCTTCATCTCTTACAACACCCTTCATCTCTTACAACACCCTTCATCTCTTACAACACCCTTCATCTCTTACAACACCCTTCATCTCTTACAACACCCTTCATATCTTACAACACCCTTCATCTCTTACAACACCCTTCATCTCTTACAACACCCTTCATCTCTTACAACACCCTTCATCTCTTACAACACCCTTCATATCTTACAACACCCTTCATCTCTTACAACACCCTTCATCTCTTACAACACCCGCCATCTCTTACAACACCCTTCATCTCTTACAACACCCGCCATCTCTTACAACACCCGCCATATCTTACAACACCCTTCATCTCTTACAACACCCTTCATCTCTTACAACACCCTTCATCTTTTACAACACCCTTCATCTCTTACAACACCCGCCATCTCTTACAACACCCTTCATCTCTTACAACACCCTTCATCTCTTACAACACCCTTCATATCTTACAACACCCTTCATCTCTTACAACACCCTTCATCTCTTACAACACCCTTCATCTCTTACAACACCCTTCATCTCTTACAACACCCTTCATATCTTACAACACCCTTCATCTCTTACAACACCCTTCATCTCTTACAACACCCTTCATCTCTTACAACACCCGCCATCTCTTACAACACCCTTCATCTCTTACAACACCCGCCATCTCTTACAACACCCGCCATCTCTTACAACACCCTTCATCTCTTACAACACCCGCCATCTCTTACAACACCCGCCATATCTTACAACACCCTTCATCTCTTACAACACCCGTCCCCTACTTTAATTGTAACTCCCAACTTAATTCTGATGTCTTCTCTAGATGATAGATGAGGATATAAAGCAGGCAGACTCACGCACGTCAAATGACCACTTGGTTGGAAACTCTTCAAAACAGTCTAAGGCCTTCCAGGTGGCAACTCGGAATGACCGCGAACGTAAATTTGTAAGTTTCTATCATCTTCGATACGATTCATTTTATTATATATTCATTTTATTATATATTCATTTTATTATGCTCTTTGGTATTATCAATATGTATTCATTTTCTTGTAGATTAGATAATCAAAGTCATCTTCTCTTGTGTTTTATAACCAGTTAACATTTTTGAATTCCCTAAATATATTGAATACCTAGATGTATACATCATTTCATTTTATCATATTCAATATTATAAGGGAAGTTTTTAATATTTTAAAAGTAGTATTTATTTATTAATATACATTTATTCCCTAAACTAATATTCACTTTCATTTCGTTTCCAAGTCTGAACAGAATCCCATCAAAGATAAAGAAGAATCGCCGTTGTACAACAAAACTATAGAAGCATCGAAAATCACAAAATCTGGTTGGCTTGAAATTTAAGATAAAAAATGGAAATAATTAATCTATCATTAATAATTTGATACATTTATATATTTATATATATATATATTTTATCATAAATGTTGTATTGAAAGATATACGAGATGTATTTATGTATAAACTAATTGTTTTTACTGATGAATTATTTATGTATAAAATGTATGAATTATTTAGAATTATGAATTGATTTTTATTTTACACTAAAGGTAAGAAAGGAAATAGAGATTTTGACCACGGAGATTCAAATGTTAGTGTTAAAAAGCCTAGATTAAATGTACCACTATATTTCATCTATATTTTTATAATATTATTTATTATAGTGGTACACGAAATGATTTTTAATGTAATCCAAATTTTTGCATCTTTAATTATTGATTATGTAAAAAAAAACCTTCAATCAATATTGTAATATTGAATATATCAAGTGTATATATCCATATTCAGATATACACACACACACAGACACACACATGCACACACACACACACACCACATGCATACATACATATTATATAATTATTCAAAATATACAAGATAGATATATAAATGTAATATAGACAATGTTATCTGTTGTCAACATCTGTTAACTATTAGGATGAATTAGAATATGAATACTATTATAACTAACTAAATATTATATAATAGATACTCAACAAACAATACACGTAGGGCAGTTTACATTGTACTTCGACAGCTTTATTAATATTTGACACTGATAAAATTGTAAATAAAATCTTTAATTTTAATTTAATTATTTATTTTCTTATTAGTATTAAGTCATATATTCTATTTGTATTACATTCGTAACCCATAGAAATAATATTCTTATATTATAGAAATTATATGACCATGGTATTGATTATTAATGTTATTGTATAATTAAATGTTGTTATTTCAATACAAAAATTTCAATAAAATATGACTAAAATTAATTTCTATAGACGTCTAATGTTAAATCTTATATTTCTTTATAGAATATATCCCGAGTATATAGCTATAGTATCTATATAACTTTCTCACACACTTGCAGCCTCCAGATTATATTTGCCATGACAATAGATATGAAAAGAAGTTTACCAAGAGCTTCAATGTAGACAAATCAAAGGTTAGCTAACAATGGGATGTGCATACTTATTGTGTTGGTTAGCAAACTATGAATATAATGCACCCTTTATGTTATCAACAAATATATTTTATGTTTTATACTCTCTTTATGATATTGTATTACTGGTACCTACCTACATAGCAATAGCTTGCTTAACTGGTTTTAATTAGGTTTACATATAGAATATCCTTCCTATCTACATAGCAATAGCTTGCTTAACTGGTTTTAATTAGGTTTACATATAGAATATCCTACCTACCTACATAGCAATAGCTTGCTTAACTGGCTTTAATTAGGTTTACATATAGAATATCCTTCCTACCTACATAGCAATAGCTTGCTTAACTGGCTTTAATTAGGTTTACATATAGAATATTATTACTACATCTACATATTCACATCATATTATATCTAAATACTTAACCCTATATCTTGGCTACTATTTCTAAAACTATACTATACCTATACAATAATATATACCCTCAATGCTATTTTTATACTACTATATTTAGACTATATTATGAATCAACTATATTATATCTACATGATATTATTCATACATTATACTATTTATACATTATAATATTTATACATTATACTGTTTATACATTATACTATTTATACATTATACTATTTATATACTATACCATTTATACATTATACTATTTATACATTATACTATTTATACATTATACTATTTATGCACTATACTATTTATACATTATACTATTTATACATTATACTATTTATACATTATACTATTTATACATTATACTATTTATACATTATACTATTTATACATTATACTATTTATACATTATACTATTTATACATTATACTATTTATACATTATACTATTTATACATTATATTATTTATACATTATACTATTTATACATTATACTATTTATACATTATACTATTTATACATTATACTATTTATACATTATACTATTTATACACTATACTATTTATACACTATACTATTTATACATTATACTATTTATACATTATACGATTTATACATTATACTATTTATACATTATACTATTTATACATTATACTATTTATACATTATACGATTTATACATTATACTATTTATACATTATACTATTTATACATTATACTATTTATACATTATACTATTTATACATTATACTATTTATACACTATACTATTTATACACTATACTATTTATACACTATACTATTTATACATTATACTATTTATACATTATACTATTTATACATTATACTATTTATACATTATACTATTTATACATTATACTATTTATACATTATACTATTTATACATTATACTATTTATACATTATACTATTTATACATTATACTATTTATACATTATACGATTTATACATTATACTATTTATACATTATACTATTTATACATTATACTATTTATACATTATACTATTTATACATTATACTATTTATACATTATACTATTTATACATTATACTATTTATACACTATACTATTTATACATTATACTATTTATACATTATACTATTTATACATTATACGATTTATACATTATACTATTTATACATTATACTATTTATACATTATACTATTTATACATTATACTATTTATACATTATACTATTTATACACTATACTATTTATACATTATACTATTTATACATTATACTATTTATACATTATACTATTTATACATTATACTATTTATACATTATACTATTTATACATTATACTATTTATACATTATACTATTTATACATTATAATATTTATACACTATACCATTTATACATTATACTATTTATACATTATACTATTTATACACTATACTATTTATACATTATACTATTTATACATTATACTATTTATACATTATACTATTTATACATTATACTATTTATACACTATACTATTTATACATTATACTATTTATACATTATACTATTTATACATTATACTATTTATACATTATACTATTTATACATTATAATATTTATACATTATACTATTTATACATTATACTATTTATACATTATACTATTTATACACTATACTATTTATACATTATACTATTTATACATTATACTATTTATACATTATACTATTTATACCCTATACTATTTATACATTATACTATATATATACTACATTATACATTATACATTATAATATTATACATTATTATACATTATACTATATATATACTACATTATACATTATACATTATAATATCTTAAGGATCGATTTTTTAAAAATAAATTATTACAATTTAATTAATAATTCAACCAATATGCATTTTAACGCCTGTGAAAATAAAATATACATTATCTAATTAATTTGTAAAATATTTTCATTATAATATTGGTTTAAATTAATATTTTCATTAAACGATATTTACTTCCAATTCTGAGATTTTAACTTTAATGCATTTAATATTTGTTTGCATTTAGAAAGGTCAACAACACGGCCACAACGTTGACCTGCACTACAAAGACTGGAAGTCGGATCGTGACCAAATAGACGAAGATCGAATCGAACGCTACCATAGCAAAACACGGGAGTGGGATGCTGGCAAAGAAGAGTATGTTCTGTAATCTATGCGACATTAATTGATATTATTTTTATTGAAGTTTGAATTATGTATCGATAATATGAACAATTTATGTAGCATTTGAATAATGTTCTGAAATTGTTGTTTTTCAGACAATTTCCAAATAACAAAGAAAATGTGAATTATCAACATAAGAACAATAATAGGAAGTTTGTTAAGGATAGGAAGACAATTGTCAATGAAACACAGAACACAGTGACTCGTCGAAATGGTTATTTTATTTAATTAGATAATATGCTATACAAGACAATATATGAATCACAAATATACATACTTTCTAATTAGGACTTTACTGTAGTTATTGACTGTAGTTATTGACTTATTTATTCTTAGCTAGCAAATTATTATTCTATTTTTCACAATGTTATATTAATTTTGTAATATTTTTGTTTATTTTCTTATTTTCGAAAAACCTCATCAACTAACGATACATATTTTTGCGATTTCTTATCAACGTCGAGTAAACTTTCGAATACCGAAGATCTCGCGTTCAAATGGTTTACCTCTCCGCGTCTCTCCACGTCTCTCCACGCCTCTCCAAGTCTCTCCACGCCTCTCCAAGTCTCTCCACTACCCCGTTTCTCCGGCAATTCTAGTACCCGGACGTATCGGTAGTGGTCGGCTCAGCGGCGATTTCGGACTTCGCAGCGCCGTCGATTACGGCGGCGCCTCGTCTGCGATTGCTTCTCTGCCCCGGATGTCCAGCGAATGGCCGCAGATGACCGCCGCGGAACCCCGGCATTCGCGACGCGTAACCTTTGACTTTTCGCTGGCAGGTAGACGGCCGACCTATCTAAGTTTGCTCCCTTGAATTTGATGTCTCAGCATGTTTCTAGTTGTTCTCTATACGCGACCGCCACTGCCGCCGATACCGCTTTGGACATACCTAATACTATGTTATATCCCTTGACCCTTGACCATATTTGACCACTTTATATTGTACTGCAACAACACACGCCTCGTTTACCCCTCGCGCTTAGTGCCGCCAGCTTTATTGACCTATTTTTACTGCTTATATAACTCTGTTGATATGATTTCTCTTTTGCGACCTCGCGGCCATTGTCTAACGGCATGAGACGGTCTGCGCGACGTACCTTAAGGATGGCATTCTACCAAATTCATTGTCTAGCTTCTTCGTGTCGTATACGTATTATGTATATATATACGCCCTAACCCTTCTCATCTTTTCACAGAGAAACCATACGAAGGCAATCAATTTCAAAACAAACAATACGAAGGCAATCAATACTTGCAATCCAATCAATATCAAGGTAGAACTTACGACGGCAAGCAAAACGAAAATATACATTACGAAAGCAACCAGAACCAAGTCACGAAAAACCACGCTAAGCCGAACGAAGGCAAACCTGATAATAACCAGTACCAGCCGAACCAACACCAGAAGAGTACTTACCAAGTTAACCAGTACGAGGGAAGGCATTACGAAGCCGCCTCGCAGATTCAGGGTAAGCAGTTCGATAATCATCGCGGCAATCCACGACAGAACGCGAATGCCGCGAATTACGTGTACTCCGGGCATGCGGTTGGCAAAAGAACTCCCGGATCCCAGGCTCAACAAGATCACCGCGACTATCAACGCGAACAACAAGCCCAGAGGAACAAACAAGGCCAAGCCGTACTTCCCAATCAACAGCGATTCACAAACAACCAATCTTACCACCAGCAAAACGCCGACCCTCGCAATTCTGGCAAAAATAATTACAAAAAAGGAAAAGGTTTTTTTTACTTTAACATTTTATAATGTTTTTATATTTATTTAATGAATTCATTTATTTATATTTGACAATTAAGGTTATATGTGTACTTTTAGGTGAAATATTTAAATATAGAAAATATCAATTAATTAATATATTTAAAAAATGAAAACTTTAGTAACTAAATTGATAATAAACATCTTTTGTATTTCTTTTTCATAATTTTGTATTAACATTTTATAATTTATAAATCTTATATTATTATTTTAAATAAAAAATATTTATACCTCAAATAAAATATATTTTCACTTTATTAAATAACATTAAAGCTAAAATAAACTCTATGGTTTATGTAATATTTGTATATTTTTTATAATAATTAACTCACTCTGTTGGGACTCTTAAGAAGACATTAACTTTTTCTTTTGTTAGTTACCTGATAAATTCAGTAAAAAATCTTTATATATTTCAATATTTTTCGTAATCTCCCAGCAAACAGAGTAATGTAATATTGTATGAAATCCTTTAAAAAATAATATAAAAGAAATTATGCAATGCAAAAAATGAAATTATATAATATAAACATGTTTTTTTTCTAATAATTATAATTATGTATATACAGAATTTTATAATAGTTACATAATCTGGTTTCTCAGCTAAAAACAGAGTAATAGAATAGTTTTATACAATTTTATACAATTTATACAATTTATCAGCACATCATTGATGTGCTGATAAATTATTGGTTAACATATGTTAACCAATAATTTTTATATAACATAAATAATGCAAAAAATGAAATTACCTATATTTGCCATATCCCAGTAAATTAAATAAATTAATATAGTATGATGTAATTTTTTTTTATATATTTATATTTTAAGCTATAATATATATAATATAATTTAAAATATCATAACTTAGCTGGTTTGTGAATATTTATTTACTATATATAGATATAAATGAAACTGCATTTGTATGTAGATATAAAACATTTATTTAAAGTAATAGTAATTTAAAAGAACTAATTTTTAACAATTTGTTTTAAATGATAAAATTTAACATATTACATATCTTTCTCACTCTTTAATTTTGTTATTATTTTATAACTTTAATCTTTAATTTCTTTATTTAAAAAGGGTTTATTTTTATATTTGTATGCACATTTTTCACTAACTCGTGAATATTATAACTTTCATCTATACACATTTTGATTTCGATGATTATTTTCATACTAACTAAAGTATGTACATATATTTCAGATAACCAACGAGGAAATAACAAGAATAATAGGCTTTCTTCTCGCATAGGTTACATAAATAATGACTAATCTTCATTTGTTTATACACTTTCGATGTAATAATTTGTGTTCGTTTCTCAAAGATAGATTCTCTTGTTATATGCTTGCTTAACCGTACTATTTATTGGATTTGGCATTAATTAAAAATTGTAATTCAATAAATTAAATATATAGATAATAATCTATTATATTTTATATGAATTTTATATTTTTTATTCAATATTCTCTCAAACCTTATCAAGGAAAATAAAAATGTCATTGATAATAAATAATTAAAATATTCATATTGGACATTATTGAAGAAATGATTCACGGGGTAATAATACGTAATTTTTGTTTACCTACGTTTTCGACATTTACTTTTCTCTATCGACGCCATCGGTTCCAACATTAGATCCAGCGACAAAAACACGTACGCACACACGCGCACACACACACACACACACACACGTACGCGATACTAGTACATACTCCAGCTATAGCCGATCTCCGGCAAACTCATGTCACCCCAACCGCATACAGCGAATGAATCCTCACAGAATTCGCCGGGCGTCTCCTACCACAATCCGAACAACAATTACCACTACCAACACAGCAACCAACAGCAACAGCAACCGCAGCAACAATATCAAAGCAATCATGCCTACAATGCGAACGCATGCAGATCTAGTAGCCCTAGAAATGGAAAAGTAGCAGCCAATCCCGGCAGTCCCAATGCCATCGACAGTCCGAAAGGAGCGCGGAAACCGTTCAAGTCAAACTACCGACGTATCAATACCGACAATACATATCCAATCAATGACAACGCCGAAACTACCGTAGCCTCGTCTAAAAACAACAGCGCCGAAAGCTTGGATCGCTTCATCGAAGAGAATACCCTGCGACTCGACGTAGCGGAATCTACGAGTGTTTCGGGGTCGCGTTACCCCGCCTCCCGCGACTACGACGACGCCACCGCCACGACGCGTACGGCGTGCGCTAACGCCACCACGTCGTCTTACACGTCTGCCAACGAACCACAATCCCCGACTTACGAACGCTGGAGCGACCACGAACCCACCTCGCCGTCGGCGTCCGCCTCGTCCGTGTCCTCGCCGCCGCCGCCGCCAGGGGTCTATCCGCACGACATCGAGCCGGGACCCGGCGGACGTACGTTGACGTGCCCTCGGCCGGGGGTCGTGCCGTCGCCGTGCCGACTAGACTCCACCGCGTTGCTAGGCGACCGTTCGCTGGTCGCCGAGTTCAGCGGCATGCAAATCAAGTACGACGAACTCGGCGACGTCAACTACTACAGCGACACGAGCAGCGAAGACGGCATCAACGTCATCATCAACGTGAAATAAACGTCATCATCAACGTGAAATAAGCGTGAAATAAGCGTGAAATAAGCGTGAAATAAACGTGAAATAAGCGTGAAATAAACGTGAAATAAACGTGAAATAAGCGTGAAATAAGCGTGAAATAAGCGTGAAATAAACGTGAAATAAGCGTGAAATAAACGTGAAATAAGCGTGAAATAAGCGTGAAATAAACGTGAAATAAACGTGAAATAAGCGTGAAATAAGCGTGAAATAAACGTGAAATAAACGTGAAATTAGCGTGACCAACCCGCCGCTATCGACTTCGGTTTTATTTACATTCGGTGTAGGAACCTTTTACCCGCCTATTTAATAGGCAGCAGTTTTAACCATGATTTATATAACTATATTGATATCGACATATTCGAATGTCCTTGTTTATATTGTACATAATATATATTATCAATGTTGTAAATTGAATTCAATAAATAATGAATATCATTATATTTTATTACTATAATATAGTAAATTTTATTTTAATTTTGTATTTTAATATTGATCACTAAATTAAAATTATTAATTTTTTATTTGTTTATATTTATACAGATTTTATAAAAATGATTAATGCATCTATAATATCTTTATATATTATGTAGGCTCGATGTAGTTTATTGTGATTTCGTTCAAAATTATTAGTATTCTTTCCTCAAATTAATTTCATGGGTTTTTTTGCTTCATCTTATTTTAACCAATTTTGCATTAATAATATTAATTATTAAACTAACCGATCGCTTCTAATACAACGAAATGTATTGATTCTTATAAATATTATTTTTTTTTGCGTATGTTATTTGATTGAATTCTCTGCTTTTGAAATGATTTATATACATACATATGATATATCGAATTACTGGCTTATTGAGTATCAAATTTACTATGGCAATTATTTTGTGAAAACCGCTCACTTAGTATTAAATAATACAAATATAATCTGAATCATAAATATAAACTATTTTCTTTAATTTAATATTTATCTAAAGAAATCACTATTTACAAATTTATACATTGGAAAGTTGTGTATCTTATTAATTTATAAATTTATATTAATGTAATTTATTGCAAACATATTAATATATTTCATATTAATTATATAATATATTGAGTGATTTTTATTAATGAATTATATAACAACTATTTTATAATATCTATCATAAATAATATATATTTACATATTTGTTATAAATATTCATAATACTCGTATACATAATGTGTATAATCTTTTAAATTATTTAAGATTTAGCATTATATACTACAATAAATATACTACTTGTTTTTAATATAGATACATACTTAATAATAGGTAGTATTAATTTAGTGTAATTAGATGTAATAATAACACTTATGCAATAATAGTTCAATATATCCTGAGTAATTATTTCAAAATGAATACATAAGGGAACACAAAACTATATATAATATTAAATTCTCATTATTCCTGCTGACATTACTTTATATTACAAATTAATTGAATCATATTACTTGAAAATCAAATTAATATTATATTTTTTAATTTGTAGTAAATTCACACAATCAAATAATATAAGAAATTCTATACTATATGATATCCGTTTACGTACAAATAATTCCATATAATATATAAACATCATAAGCTGTATAATATAAAATTATTTAATTAATATTTAAACTATAACACTGATTATTGTAAGTTACTTTTTACTTGATTGAAAATTCATAGAATAGATAAATATTTCCGATAAATATATCTAATAATTCGATACTTTTGATTTTTATAGTTAATATCTAAATAGTATTTGAACGAATTAACAGTAACAGTATTACTACTTCGAAGTAATTATCGATTAGATTATCTAGTCATTGATATTTACTAATGCTTAATAAAATAATAAAGCTTGATAAAATAGAAATAATTTTTCAAATATTCTTATTCAAACCGACAACTATAGTTTGGTATACGCATTATAAAAACATCTAATTACATATTAATTTTATTTTACTTGTATTATATTTTAATATTCTATATATATTCACATGTATATGGGAAGAGGAGATGAGTATGAGCCCGGAGAAGGCTTATAAATATACATCATTTTATTCTGCATTTTATAAATTTTAATTGTAAATAGTTTAGATTGATTTTTTTCATAACAATTATTTTATAAGGTTAGTATATCTACTAAAAGTATATCTACTTTTTTGTTATTGAATCTCTTTGATTTTATTTTCTATATATATGGGATATATATCTTTGAAATAACAGAGATATATTTTATATTAAGTTTGTAATTAAATTTATTATGTAACTTATGTAACTTTTAAAAATATATAAAATTATAACAAATATATGACTAAATCTAAATATATATTAGATCTATAATGTAAAAAAACTCTCTGTTTGATTATATTTATAAATATAGTTCGAATAGTAAAAAAAATTAGGTTGATATTATTAGCGCTAGGACTTTTTATCGCAATAGATTTATAAAATTGGTCCATTTCCCTATCTCTTACATATAAATTTCATGTGTCGGCATGCCCTTAAGCCCACTTCCGCAAATCGATTTTATCAAAACAGATACCGATGAACAATGTATATCTTTTCCTTGAAAAATATATTTGGTTTCATGTCCATGGATCTCCAGACACGGTTCCGAGACAACATTCTTTCACTAGATAGTATTTGATGGAATGTTATGTTACACAAACAAATTTACACATTGAGCATATATATTCATATTCGAGTGTATTACTTTTTCATGTATATTACATAATATAAATATAATAATATAATTAATATTATATAATACCTAATTCACAAAATGTTCCTTTGAAACCAACTGCACATTTGCAACTGAAGCCTCCATTATTATTTATACAAGTGGCTCCATTTTTACATGGGTTCGTAATTAGGCATTCATTAATATCTATTTATGTGTGTAATACTTTTAATGTTCACGTATTAATCATAGTTAAGTATTTTAATTATGAAATAATATAGATACTATATATTAATATATACCTTTCAATATAAGTTATATTGAAAGATAACATTGTTGTTATTAAATCTAATATATTTAAACTTGTAATTTATAACATTTTAATCCCATATTATTCTCTAAATATTGAATATTTGAAATATTGTAGAATTATTAATTCGATTTATTTTTTATATTTAAAAGATCTATTCTTGTTTAGATTAAAATATTACTTGTTTTTTATTTAGTATCATAACTTAATATATAAATTAATATATGTTTTCTAATTTGTATGTTCTCTAAATTTACTTATTAGAAAACATATTATTAAATATTATTAAAAAACTTATTAGAAATTATATATTCTTATAATAAAATAACCATATATGTTCCATTAATTAAAATGTATAAAGTAGATAATATAACTATAGGTATCTAACCTGATTCACAGTTCTTTCCATTAAATCCAGATTTACATTTACAACTATAGCTTCCTATCGTATTCTTACAAGTTGCTCCATTTTTACACGGGTTTACATTGCACTCATTCACGTCTGAAGTTACATATAATATAATATTATATTACTTAATATAATATTATATAATATAATATATACTAGTTTACTAATAATATCATATATTATAACATACTATAATATATAATAGTTTACTAATAATATTATATTATATAATATAATATTAGATAATATTATATTATACTATAAACTATTCTATTGTATGACATACTATATTATTTACTATTATTCTAATTTAGTATACTAGATAAGTACTAGTTAAGTACATAGTATACATAATTACTAGTTAAGTACACATAAGAATGTATTATAATAAGTACATAACGTATATTATTGTATTGTATTATATAACATCCAATTGACTTATTTATTCAAATTTATTTTCAGTGTTCTACTTAATATACGATCTATATTTAGATTCAATATTTATAACATTAGTTATTATGATATATTGTGATATACCATAATTATCTATTTAAATCATTGGGTATTACACAATATCAATATTGGATATAGCCGTGTAACATATTTAATAGTATAAACCATTGAGGCAGCTAATTCCTTTATATCCGGATTGACAGCTGCACTTGAAATTATTTTTAATTTCACGACAGGAACCATGTCGACAAGGGTTCGGCGTACAGTAATTACGTTCTGTTAGGATATAGATATTGCTGTGAATTTGTATTTTACAAGACTTTTATTCAATACAATATTGTCAGTAGATAGTTTATTAATTTAAATCGCATAATATAAGATTTAGAGAAATACAAAATAATAATATTTTAAATAATATTTATTTTAAATTGGAGATATACGATTTAAATATTATATAAAGTTAATATATGTCAGTTATAATAAATCGGTTTTATTCTATGTTTAATGTCTTGTTTAAGTTCTATAGACTAGTATATATACACACACACACACACACACATATATATATATATATATATATATATATATATATATATACTCTCACCAATATGTTGATACATTCAGACATACCTATATACTTACAAATCTATTATTAATCTTTTTTAATCTTTTTTAAGCTAAAAGTCATCTAATATTATTAATTACATAAATGCTTATTCCTGACACGGCGCTATTATGTGTGTGAATGTAATTATGAATCTATATAGAATTAATAAGGTTAACTTATAGGGAATTATATTTGATAATTTATTTTGAACTTATGAGATAAGTAGAATTAATTTATAATAACTACTTTTTTTTACTTACCTACATATTGACTTACAAACTAAGTGCAATCCAAAATAAAGTTTACGAAATCAAATCTACTTATTACAACTGTAAACTATATCTCCGTCTACTCCTCGGTAGTGATTTTAGAGTTTTTAAATTATTGTGAAACTACATATGCCGACTGCCAATTCAATAACGAATCTACATGCAATAGAAACTCATGACGTCTGATCCTACTGACCTCTACAACAGTCCCCCCTGTATGTAGTCGGACAAGAACATGTCGATTTGCTATTGGGAGTTCCACCATTACTGCATCCTCTATTGCAGTTCCTAGTCTGCCTGTTGGGACCATGGCAAACACCTCCGCACTTTGCAGATGATGCTGTGTTCGTGTAATATGTATTTAGTGATTAATTTTATAAAGACATCAAGTATGGTGATTTCAATGCTATGAATTATACTATTTAATTAATATATTATGTATTGTGTTCAAATTGATGACGAGTTTGAGTTCCACCGTTGCCGCATTGGGTGGAGCAAGATGTCCATGCTCCAAATCTGTTCCAAACGCAGTTCCGACGTACCCAACACGAATGCGTATTACAACCTCGACGTTCATTTGTACTTCCGGTGCAATCTCTGCCACCGCACGACGACGGTCTCACTTCATGGATTAGAATTAAATATCATTGTCAGTATTGTAATCGGGAGAGAAGTAGGAATCATGATCTGATGAAACAGGTTCCGGCGAAAACATATGGCGGGAAATATATGGGTGAAGTGTAGGGTTAAGTATAGTGGTAAAGTATAGGGTGTAAAGTGTAGAGTTAAGTATATGGGTGAAGTAAAAGTGAGTTAAAATATATCACCTAAATCATACACATTCTACATCATATTGGTATTCTATATAACCTAAATTAGTATCTTAAATTAGTATCTTAAATTAGTATCTTAAATTAGTATCTTAAATTAGTACCTTAAATTAGTATCTTAAATTAGTATCTTAAATTAGTATCTTAAATTAGTATCTTAAATTAGTATCTTAAATTTGTACCTTAAATTAGTATCTTAAATTAGTATCTTAAATTAGTACCTTAAATTAGTACCTTAAATTAGTATCTTAAATTAGTACCTTAAATTAGTATCTTAAATTAGTACCTTAAATTAGTATCTTAAATTAGTACCTTAAATTAGTATCTTAAATTAGTACCTTAAATTAGTATCTTAAATTAGTACCTTAAATTAGTATCTTAAATTAGTACCTTAAATTAGTATCTTAAATTAGTACCTTAAATTAGTATCTTAAATTAGTATCTTAAATTAGTATCTTAAATTAGTATCTTAAATTAGTATCTTAAATTAGTATCTTAAATTAGTATCTTAAATTAGTATCTTAAATTAGTATCTTAAATTAGTATCTTAAATTAGTATCTTAAATTAGTATCTTAAATTAGTATCTTAAATTAGTATCTTAAATTAGTATCTTAAATTAGTATCTTAAATTAGTATCTTAAATTAGTATCTTAAATTAGTATCTTAAATTAGTATCTTAAATTAGTATCTTAAATTAGTATCTTAAATTAGTATCTTAAATTAGTATCTTAAATTAGTATCTTAAATTAGTATCTTAAATTAGTATCTTAAATTAGTATCTTAAATTAGTATCTTAAATTAGTATCTTAAATTAGTATCTTAAATTAGTATCTTAAATTAGTATCTTAAATTAGTATCTTAAATTAGTATCTTAAATTAGTATCTTAAATTAGTATCTTAAATTAGTATCTTAAATTAGTATCTTAAATTAGTATCTTAAATTAGTATCTTAAATTAGTATCTTAAATTAGTATCTTAAATTAGTATCTTAAATTAGTATCTTAAATTAGTATCTTAAATTAGTATCTTAAATTAGTATCTTAAATTAGTATCTTAAATTAGTATCTTAAATTAGTATCTTAAATTAGTATCTTAAATTAGTATCTTAAATTAGTATCTTAAATTAGTATCTTAAATTAGTATCTTAAATTAGTATCTTAAATTAGTATCTTAAATTAGTATCTTAAATTAGTATCTTAAATTAGTATCTTAAATTAGTATCTTAAATTAGTATCTTAAATTAGTATCTTAAATTAGTATCTTAAATTAGTATCTTAAATTAGTATCTTAAATTAGTATCTTAAATTAGTATCTTAAATTAGTATCTTAAATTAGTATCTTAAATTAGTATCTTAAATTAGTATCTTAAATTAGTATCTTAAATTAGTATCTTAAATTAGTATCTTAAATTAGTATCTTAAATTAGTATCTTAAATTAGTATCTTAAATTAGTATCTTAAATTAGTATCTTAAATTAGTATCTTAAATTAGTATCTTAAATTAGTATCTTAAATTAGTATCTTAAATTAGTATCTTAAATTAGTATCTTAAATTAGTATCTTAAATTAGTATCTTAAATTAGTATCTTAAATTAGTATCTTAAATTAGTATCTTAAATTAGTATCTTAAATTAGTATCTTAAATTAGTATCTTAAATTAGTATCTTAAATTAGTATCTTAAATTAGTATCTTAAATTAGTATCTTAAATTAGTATCTTAAATTAGTATCTTAAATTAGTATCTTAAATTAGTATCTTAAATTAGTATCTTAAATTAGTATCTTAAATTAGTATCTTAAATTAGTATCTTAAATTAGTATCTTAAATTAGTATCTTAAATTAGTATCTTAAATTAGTATCTTAAATTAGTATCTTAAATTAGTATCTTAAATTAGTATCTTAAATTAGTATCTTAAATTAGTATCTTAAATTAGTATCTTAAATTAGTATCTTAAATTAGTATCTTAAATTAGTATCTTAAATTAGTATCTTAAATTAGTATCTTAAATTAGTATCTTAAATTAGTATCTTAAATTAGTATCTTAAATTAGTATCTTAAATTAGTATCTTAAATTAGTATCTTAAATTAGTATCTTAAATTAGTATCTTAAATTAGTATCTTAAATTAGTATCTTAAATTAGTATCTTAAATTAGTATCTTAAATTAGTATCTTAAATTAGTATCTTAAATTAGTATCTTAAATTAGTATCTTAAATTAGTATCTTAAATTAGTATCTTAAATTAGTATCTTAAATTAGTATCTTAAATTAGTATCTTAAATTAGTATCTTAAATTAGTATCTTAAATTAGTATCTTAAATTAGTATCTTAAATTAGTATCTTAAATTAGTATCTTAAATTAGTATCTTAAATTAGTATCTTAAATTAGTATCTTAAATTAGTATCTTAAATTAGTATCTTAAATTAGTATCTTAAAGTAGTATCTTAAATTAGTATCTTAAATTAGTATCTTAAATTAGTATCTTAAATTAGTATCTTAAATTAGTATCTTAAATTAGTATCTTAAATTAGTATCTTAAATTAGTATCTTAAATTAGTATCTTAAATTAGTATCTTAAATTAGTATCTTAAATTAGTATCTTAAATTAGTATCTTAAATTAGTATCTTAAATTAGTATCTTAAATTAGTATCTTAAATTAGTATCTTAAATTAGTATCTTAAATTAGTATCTTAAATTAGTATCTTAAATTAGTATCTTAAATTAGTATCTTAAATTAGTATCTTAAATTAGTATCTTAAATTAGTATCTTAAATTAGTATCTTAAATTAGTATCTTAAATTAGTATCTTAAATTAGTATCTTAAATTAGTATCTTAAATTAGTATCTTAAATTAGTATCTTAAATTAGTATCTTAAATTAGTATCTTAAATTAGTATCTTAAATTAGTATCTTAAATTAGTATCTTAAATTAGTATCTTAAATTAGTATCTTAAATTAGTATCTTAAATTAGTATCTTAAATTAGTATCTTAAATTAGTATCTTAAATTAGTATTTTAAATTAGTATCTTAAATTAGTATCTTAAATTAGTATCTTATTCATTTAGCTATAGAATTTATAGAATTTATAATAGTGTAATCATTATATACTTCATTTAATGTAATATCTTAACGATGTATATATATTTCATTATATATATTATTTAATACTATGAATATTATGGAAATTAATTAAAATTGATATCATAAATGTATATCCTAATTGGTATCCTAAACAAGTATTCTAAATTATTAACCTAAATTATTAAATTAAATTAGTATCCTTAATTATAATCCCGAATAAATTTGGTTCAATAATTAAAATTTGTTTATAATGACTTAATAATAACTGTTTACATCCAAAATAAACTAATTGTATAATATATATTGATTTTTAAAGAATGTCATAAATATTTGGAAGTAAGTAAAATTTAAATTAGAGATAAATATATAAAGAATTTTTAGGCAGAATTATTATATATATATATATATATATATATATATATATATATATTATAAGAACATTTAGAAATGATATTGTTCGGTAGTATTTGTTAGAAAATAATTTTGTAATTTGTCAGTGGTCAAGAAAATTCTCCTTACATGGAATGTCGAACCGAAGAGGGGCAGCGAGGTTTATTAAGTATGTGGAAAGCGTCTAAACCAGTATTACGATTATGTAAGACTATTTAGTATTAATACATGGATTAGTTTCTTCATACGATCAAAAATGAATATTCTAACATTTCTAACTTTATTGGCGTACCTCGCAGCCCTTGATTTTACAAGTTTACTTACAAATTATTTCATTTAATATATATATATATATATATATATATATATTAGTAAATATATATATATATATATATATATATATATATTAGTAAATATATATATATATATATATATATATTAGTAAATATATATATATATATATATATAATATGTTATTCATAATTCTAGTAAAATTAAATAATTACAATATTTATAATCTTTAAACTGTCAAAAAAAAAATTTAAATTGCGATGATTATAGTTATTTGAATAATTATATTTCTATTATATTTGTTGATTATGAATATATGTATATTATCATAATATATATATATATATATATATATATATACATATATATAAATATATATTTGTAAAGATCAAATTGATATAAAAAATGACTTTATTATAATCCTATGCCTGCTAGAGAGTAGATGATGGTGAAAAAGAAATAGATGCAATAGATGCAAAATGGTCTACTGTCGGTGAGGTAGATTCGGAGCCTGGATTTCATGTACAAAACCTTGTACTGGAGGTATGATGTATAGGTATCAACACATAGGTTAATATTACTTATTTGCTGTATATGGTAGGTAAGTAAGTAGGTAATTAAAGTAGTAAGTATTGATTGCGCAGACTATGTAGGTAGTGTTATCGGTGTAGGCGGTGAAGGTGGTGTAAGTAGGTGGTAAGCGATAAGTAAGCAGGTGTATGTAGGTGGTATAGACAGTGCAGGCAGTGTAGTAGGCATTTATATCTAGGTGTTTAGACTTTATAGTAAATGAATGCGATGTATAATATGTATATGTATAGATGATTTCATACCGCACTTTATAACATAGTCTTAACCTTTACCATTCACATTTCACCTTTACCATTCACCTTAACACTTCACCTTTCACTTCACCTCTACACTTCACCTTTCACCTTTACACTTTGAAATTACACTTCACCTTAATATTTAATCTTTACACTTGAGTATAGGATATTTTAAATTAGTATTCAAAATTATTATTATAAATTATTAAGCAAAATTAGTATCCTAAATTAGAATACCAAATTAATATGATTCAGTAATTTAAATTTGCATACAATGACTTATAAATAATGGCCTAAAATCGTGAATAAGTGAACTCATTTTATTATTTAGTATCTATTTGATTTATTGATTTCAAGAATATTATAAAAATAAAGAAGTAATTAAAAATGTTAAATGAATATATAAAGAATTACTTAGTCATATTTAATGACAGCTATATATATTATATAGTGATTCATTACAATGAAGCTGATCAGAGGTGTATGTTAAAAAATAATCGTAAATTTATTCAGTGGTCGAGAATAGTCTACTATATAGTCTTGGAATGCCGAATTGATGTGGATCTACGTAGTTTATTATTTATGTGGGTGGCATAACTAGTTTTATGATTATTTAAGACTAAATCGTGGGTGAGTTTCTTTATTAGATTAACAATTAATCTTCTAACAATTCTTACATTATTGGCGTGCCTCGGATCCCTCGATTTTTCAGGTTCACTTATAAATCACTTAATATATATATATATATATATATATATATATAAATATAAACATATTCGTAATTCTATTAAATGTAATAATAATAATATTTATAATATTTAAACTGTCAAAAAAATATTTTTTAAAATAGCGATGATTATAATTATTTTTTATAATTCTATTTTTATTATATTTGTTGATTATATGTATAGTTTTCATAATATACATATAGTTATAAAGATTTCATTAAGATAAAAAATGGATTGACAATATTATAACCCAATGGCTTATAGGTAGTATAAGCTGGTGGAGGAGAAGAATACGAGATGGATGCAAAAAAGTGCATCGTTAATGGGGAAGCATCGGTGTCTAGAGTTCAGTACTAAGCCATGTAACGGATGCGTGATATTTAGGTATCGTAGCATAGGTTAGTAATACGTGTCTGCAGTACATGTTAGGTAAGTGAGTAGGTAAAATAAGTAGCATGTATTGACTACGTAGACTGTATAGATAATGTAAGTAGTGTATATATTTATATTTGTAAACTTTGTTTTGATTATAAAAAGTACTTCTTTCCTCTCATAAGCTGTATTATATATATATATATATATATATATATATATATGTATATACATTTTAAAAATAAAATCAAACATCCATTATTTGTAATGCTAAATAGTTCAAACCTCTGATTACATTTGTAATTAATACATGTCATTTTACAATGCGTATAAAACTCATTTTATTTCATATAATTTATAAATGTGTAATTTATTAATGAATAATATTTATTAGTGTATAAATTAGGAATTTGGGTAGCTGAGAAATGAATACTGTACCATTATTCATATTCATATTCCAATTATTTGTGAAAACTGTTCAATTAGTATTAAATAATACAAATATAATAAATATAATCTATTTTCATTAATTTAATATTTATCTATTGAAATTATTATTTACAAATTTATGTATAAAAAGTTTTGCTTCTAATTTATATTGAGTTTATAAATGTACTTTAATTATATTAAAGTATATTGATATATATTTCATATTGATTATATAATACAGTGAATGTATTTATTAAAATGAATGTTGAATAAGTTAAATTTAATTATTTATCAGGTATTCTAACTTTAATAATATAAATTTATACATATACATAATACGCATACTTATATAGATTTGGTGCCTATGAGAAAACTGTTAAATTATTTAAGATAGAACAAAATATAAAGTATAACGTATGTCTATACACATTACAAAAATAATGTGTTAACAATATAACTACTTTTTTTTATCATATATGATACTATATTATACTATATTATAGATTGTAATTATGTCAAATCCATGTATATATACATGGATTTGACATAATTAAAATCTATAATATAGTATAATTAACTATATACTATTCGTAAAATTAGTTAATTAATATTTAAACTATAACATTGATTATTTTAAGTTAATTTTTATTTTATTAGAAGTATAAAAAATAGATAATAAATAATTCCGTGTAGATGTATAAAGCACATAACAATATCGAAATATTTAATAGAATGGTAAATATATAAAATACAATAAAGTTGATCGACATAATATCTATATTTAGTATTGTATATCTATCTATGTATTGTAATACGTTTAATTTGTTATATAAATATAAAATAATGATACCATATTCATTAGTTAGCTTCTCAAAGTCCTAAGCTAGAAACAAATGAATATTATTCATTAATTACACATATTGCATATGCCAGGTTAGTTATATTTTTTATCTTTAACGAGCATTGTTGATTGCAATAAATAAATCTTAAATCGGAATAATGATACATATATAAATTATATATCATAAGTACATTTATAAATGATCGCGAATAAGTTTATATATACATGCCAGGCCTGCGACTCGGTATACGTTGATTGGTCAATGCGTTGATTGGTCAATTCGTTGAATTAAATTTAGACACGCCTCTTTTATCAAATTAAGGTATTGTATATTAAATTTATATAAATACTTATAATTCAATACCAAAAGCTAAACTAAACCAAATTTATGACCAATATAATATAACATATTTATAACATAAAGTGTGTGTATTATATAATGTGCACATATATAACTTGAAATCAAATTTGTATTAAATATTTTTTAAAAACCCATATAGAACCAAACCCAAAATAAAACTAAAACATAACCCAAAATAAAACCAATATCTAAACTACAAATTATAATAATAAAATATGATAATAGCCTAATATTTTTGTATTTATTTTAATTTATCAAAAAAACTTACACATAACCAAACCCAAACACAAACTCTACCCAAACCTAAACCAAAACATAACCCCAAAAATAAACCAACACCTAAACCCAAACCTAAACCAAAACATAAACCCAAACATAAACCCAAAAATAAACCAACACCTAAACCCAAACCTAAACCAAAACATAAACCCAAACATAAACCAAAACATAAACCCAAACAGTTACCCAATCATAAACCCAAACATAAACCCAAACATAAACCCAAACATAAACCCAAACATAAACCCAAACATAAACCCAAACATAAACCCAAACATAAACCCAAACATAAACCCAAACATAAACCCAAACATAAACCCAAACATAAACCCAAACATAAACCCAAACATAAACCCAAACATAAACCCAAACATAAACCCAATCATAAACCCAAAAATAAACCAAAACATAAACCCAAACATAACCCAATCATAAACCCAAACATAAACCAAAACATAAACCCAAACATAAACCCAAACATAAACCCAAACATAAACCCAAACATAAACCCAAACATAAGCCCAAACATAAACCCAAACATAAACCCAAACATAAACCCAAACATAAACCCAAACATAAACCCAAACATAAACCCAAACATAAACCCAAACATAAACCCAAACATAAACCCAAACATAAAGCCAAACATAAACCCAAACATAACCCAAACATAAAACCAAACATAAACCCAAACATAAACCCAAACATAAACCCAAACATAAACCCAAACATAAACCCAAACATAAACCCAAACATAAACCCAAACATAAACCAAAACATAAATCCAAACATAAACCAAAACATAAACCAAAACATAAACCAAAACATAAACCAAAACATAAACCAAAACATAAACCAAAACATAAACCAAAACATAAACCAAAACATAAACCAAAACATAAACCAAAACATAAACCAAAACATAAACCCAAACATAAACCCAAACATAAACCCAAACATAAACCCAAACATAAACCCAAACATAAACCCAAACATAAACTCAAACATAAACCCAAACATAAACCCAAACATAAACCCAAACATAAACCCAAACATAAACCCAAACATAAACCCAAACATAAACCCAAACATAAACCCAAACATAAACCAAAACATAAATGCAAACATAAACCAAAACATAAACCAAAACATAAACCAAAACATAAACCAAAACATAAACCAAAACATAAACCAAAACATAAACCAAAATATAAACCAAAACATAAACCAAAACATAAACCAAAACATAAACCAAAACATAAACCAAAACATAAACCAAAACATAAACCAAAACATAAACCAAAACATAAACCAAAACATAAACCAAAACATAAACCAAAACATAAACCAAAACATAAACATAAACCCAAACCCAAACACAAACAAAAACACAAACACAAACATAAACACAAACACAAACACAAACCCAAACATAAACACAAACACAAACACAAACACAAACACAAACATACAAACTAACCCAAACACAAACACAAACCCAAACATAAACACAAACATAAACACAAACACAAACATAAAAACTAACCCAAACCCAAACACAAACACAAACATAAACACAAACCCAAACATAAACACAAACACAAACACAAACACAAACATACAAACTAACCCAAACACAAACACAAACCCAAACTCAAACCCAAACATAAACCCAAACATAAACCCAAACATAAACCCAAACATAAACCAAAACATAAACCCAAACATAAATCCAAACCCAAACACAAACACAAACATAAACACAAACCCAAACATAAACACAAACACAAACACAAACACAAACATACAAACTAACCCAAACACAAACACAAACCCAAACTCAAACCCAAACACAAACCCAAACATAAACACAAACATAAACACAAACACAAACATAAAAACTAACCCAAACCCAAACACAAACACAAACATAAACACAAACCCAAACATAAACACAAACACAAACACAAACACAAACATAAAAACTAAACCAAACACAAATACAAACACAAACACAAACCCAAACCCAAACATAAACCCAAACACAAACATAAACCAAACATAAACCCAAACATAAACCCAAACATAAACCCAAACATAAACCCAAACATAAACCCAAACATAAACCCAAACATAAACCCAAACATAAACCCAAACATAAACCCAAACATAAACCAAAACATAAACCCAAACATAAACCAAAACATAAACCAAAACATAAACCAAAACATAAACCAAAACATAAACCAAAACATAAACCAAAACATAAACCAAAACATAAACCAAAACATAAATCAAAACATAAACATAAACCCAAACCCAAACACAAACAAAAACACAAACACAAACCCAAACATAAACACAAACACAAACACAAACACAAACATACAAACTAACCCAAACACAAACACAAACCCAAACTCAAACCCAAACATAAACCCAAACATAAACCCAAACATAAACCCAAACATAAACCAAAACATAAACCCAAACATAAATCCAAACCCAAACACAAACACAAACATAAATACAAACTCAAACGCTAACCCAAACACAAACACAAACACAAACACAAACATAAAAACTAAACCAAACACAAATACAAACACAAACACAAACACAAACCCAAACATAAACCTAAACACAAACATAAACCAAACATAAACCCAAACATAAACCCAAACATAAATCCAAACATAAACCCAAACATAAACCCAAACATAAACCCAAACATAAACCCAAACATAAACCCAAACATAAACCCAAACATAAACCCAAACATAAACCCAAACATAAACCCAAACATAAACCCAAACATAAACCCAAACATAAACCAAAACATAAATCCAAACCCAAACATAAACATAAACACAAACACAAACACAAACACATATACAAACATAAACCCAAACCTCGAGACTCGCTTCACTTGTTATTATCAATGTAGTACATCATATGTCAATTAATATATATTACATGCTGAACGTTAGTGACATAGTATGACAGACGAGTATGTATACTATACTTTATAGTCCTGTTATAGCATTTATATCCAGTTAAATTTTAAACAATATATAACCGCTTATCTTGTGGAATATTATACAAAAATTGATACCGATACAAGAAACGAAATATATGGACATATTCTATGATATAGGATTGAAATATTTTTTAAATGACTTAGATTAATATCATAAAACAATGTCCGAAATTTTAAAATTGAAAAATATTATTTTTCAACTTTACACATTTTTATGTCTGATATTTATGTTAAGGTAACAATAATCAAAACAATCTAAATACAAATATATCAACATCAGCCCTCTATTAGCAATACCAAATGAAGCCTATATTATTATTATTAGCCTAATCATATTATACAATAATAGTATAATATATGTTAAGAATGAATACAATATTATATATATATATATTATTTCATATTATATAGTCCTATGGACTAAATACCATTTTAAAAATATTAATTATCTATAAAACTAAGTGAATTATATCATTATATGCGTTCTGCATATCTTTCTTATTATATATTATCAACCTATATAGTATCAAATTGCATAATATAATATATAATACAATATTTTTATATTGATATTGTATAATACAAATATAGTGCTTTAGTAATATTTATTAATTACATTTTAGTAATAGTTAATATATTATTAATAGTGAAATTATTATATAAACTATTATTAAAAATATATAATATAAAAATGTTATATATATAAATAATGATCATCTATTTAGAAACCTAAATCAATGAATGTTTTTTATGGAATCTGTAGTAGGATAATTTAATAAATTGATGTATTAATCTGTTATTATATTGAAAAATCAGTGTCGCTATTATTGTTTAGTAAATATGTTATGAATAGTATATGACCCAACAAATGAAAAACCCAACTTAAGTATCTTAAGTATCTTAAATTAGTATCTTAAATTAGTATCTTAAATTAGTATCTTAAATTAGTATCTTAAATTAGTATCTTAAATTAGTATCTTAAATTAGTATCTTAAATTAGCGTCTCAAATTAGTATCTCAAATTAGTATCTTAAATTAGTATCTTAAATTAGAATCTTAAATTAGTATCTTAAATTAGCGTCTCAAATTAGCGTCTTAAATTAGCGTCTCAAATTAGCGTCTCAAATTACCGTTTCAAATTAGCGTCTCAAATTAGCGTCTCACATTAGCGTCTCAAATTAGCGTCTCAAATTAGCGTCTCAAATTAGCGTCTCAAATTAGCGTCTCAAATTAGCGTCTCAAATTAGCGTCTCAAATTAGCGTCTCAAATTAACGTCTCAAATTAGCGTCTCAAATTAGCGTCTCAAATTAGCGTCTCAAATTAGCGTCTCAAATTAGCGTCTCAAATTAGCGTCTCAAATTAGCGTCTCAAATTAGCGTCTCAAATTAGCGTCTCAAATTAGCGTCTCAAATTAGCGTCTCAAATTAGCTTCTCAAATTAGCGTCTCAAATTAGCGTCTCAAATTAGCGTCTCAAATTAGCGTCTCAAATTAGCGTCTCAAATTAGCGTCTCAAATTAGCGTCTCAAATTAGCGTCTCAAATTAGCGTCTCAAATTAGCGTCTCAAATTAGCGTCTCAAATTAGCGTCTCAAATTAGCGTCTCAAATTAGCGTCTCAAATTAGCGTCTCAAATTAGCGTCTCAAATTAGCGTCTCAAATTAGCGTCTCAAATTAGCGTCTCAAATTAGCGTCTCAAATTAGCGTCTCAAATTAGCGTCTCAAATTAGCGTCTCAAATTAGTGTCTCAAATTAGTATCTCAAATTAGCGTCTCAAATTAGCGTCTCAAATTAGTATCTCAAATTAGTATCTCAAATTAGTGTCTCAAATTAGCGTCTCAAATTAGCGTCTCAAATTAGTATATCAAATTAGTATCTCAAATTAGTATCTCAAATTAGTATCTCAAATTAGTATCTTAAATTAGTATCTTAAATTAGTATCTCAAATTAGTATCTCAAATTAGTATCTCAAATTAGTATCTCAAATTAGTATCTCAAATTAGTATCTCAAATTAGTATCTCAAATTAGTATCTCAAATTAGTATCTCAAATTAGTATCTCAAATTAGTATCTCAAATTAGTATCTCAAATTAGTATCTCAAATTAGTATCTCAAATTAGTATCTCAAATTAGTATCTCAAATTAGTATCTCAAATTAGTATCTCAAATTAGTATCTCAAATTAGTATCTCAAATTAGTATCTCAAATTAGTATCTCAAATTAGTATCTCAAATTAGTATCTCAAATTAGTATCTCAAATTAGTATCTCAAATTAGTATCTCAAATTAGTATCTCAAATTAGTATCTTAAATTAGTATTTAATTTGTAAAAGTAATGATACGAATTACGAAATTTTCAAACATATTTTAGAACATAATATAAACATAATAATGTTATTCAATGTTCATATAATTAATAGATAACCCTATCTGTTTAAACATTTCATACATATTGCTATATATTTCTTTATGATTTTATAGTATTTGTTATAATTACAATAATGTTGAATACCCATCTTCGGATGCAGAAGAATCAACACAGAGAAAAAGTGATTACTCGAAGTTGTTAGAAATTAAATAATGTTATTCATTTAATTTGTAAAATAAATAGAAAAATTAGAAAAATAAGTAATTTAAAAACATAATATAAAAATAATAATGTCAAATAATGTTACTATGATAAAGAGATGTAAATATTTGCTGGCTATCAACTTTCTATTCTTACAAATTATCTCATATAAAGAAAGGCAGGTTATTCTGATTATTGAATTTGTAAACCAATATATTCTTATTTAAATATATATATTGAATTTATTATTATGTAAAAATTAATAATATGAATTTACTTTTAATTTGCATTTATTTTAGATTTATAGTTTTATTATATTTTGAAAAATTTATAAAATATATCATGCAATATTATTACGAAAATACATGATATTATAATATGTATATTTTTCAAATTTCTTTAACAGGAGGTTTACTAATAGATATAAAATGTCTCATATGACTTTTTTAATTGTATTTAATAGCTAATAACTTGACCTAATATGGCTAATAACTTAAAATAATATATATTAAATATTCTATATTATAAAATATACAATTTATATAACTAAAGTCTAAGGTTTTTTGTCAAATTAATATCAAGTTTTCAAAAATTGTTTAATATTGGTATTTTAGATTTGGTATTCAATTTTAATAAATTAATTTAATTTACAATGAATAACTATCACAATTTCAGAAAAAATGTGTACACATTTTGATCAAATTTTAGATACATATAAAATAAAAAATCTTAAAAATTAATTATCTGTACATCAAATAGGAAAAAATGATATGTTACTAATAAATTCACTTTATTTATGTAAGTATATTCATTATCCAGGTATGAGTAGTATTAAACGTAAACAACCTAAACATCACTATTATTGTTTTGTTTTTTTTTGTCCAATTTCTCAATTTGTCACATTTCTATATGATATATAAAAAAAATGATATTTGGTTTGTAATTATAATAAACTGATTTGACATAACAATTATAACAATTATTATCGTTTTAAACAAAGTGTGTCTTTTTCGATCACATTCATTAAAAAAATAATTGATATACCTAGATTCTAAATTATTACTTTTATATTATTCCGATATTAATATTTTATAATTGTGTAAACCACCTTAGTGCAAAATATATATTTATCAATGTGCTATCAATATATCAGAATACCAGGGCCTGGGCCCAGGCCCCGGTAACCTTTACTGGGAAAAGAAGCCCCGGGTTTCAACCATTTTATATAATAAAATAATTAAAGTCTTATAAATTAAAAAGTTACACATTTAAATACCAAAATTAATATAATATATGTTTTATTAGTATAATATTAGTTTATATTAGTATAATATATTTCTCGATTTTAAAAGAATTACTCTAAAATATTGTTATTATTAATATAGATTAATCACTACGTATTAAAAATTAAACATTGATTTAGTTCCCTCAAGTAACTAATATCATTTTCGTCATATTTGCGGGGTAAGCCTATAGATATTGTGCTTGAACAATTCATAATGAAGTGAAATCTACTACGAATGAAATATAATTAGAATATATATATAAATATGTATAAATATATATATAAATATATATATATATATATATATATATATATATATATATATATATGTAAAATATACGTGTATATATATTATTAAATACATATTATATATAATGTTTTGATAATAAATAGATAATTATTTAGTTATTGACTCAGAATACATCAACATAATAATGTGTATCAATATTTACAATAGAATATGAAAGAATATATTGTAATAAAAGAAACTGCGGGGGAATTCAATTATCGTTCAATAGAAAATATATTTACATTTGACATTTAGGAACAAATGTTCAAAATTGCTAAAACATATATGCAACACGTCTAAATATATTTTTAAAAGTTTTAATTAATATTCATTGGAACATTTTGATACATATGTACCAACATGTTCCAATATGCTGGTTTGGTATGCATTGGAACACATATTCTAATACATTCCATATTCCAATATGTACTAATACTTTATAGAGATTGGAAAGTTTTGGTACAAATATTCTAAAATGTTCCAATATGTTACTGAAATAAAATGTTTTCAATTTATTGTTACTACTAATGTACTAATATTTACCAATATGTTCCAATATGTTTAAATGAATACCAAATTGTACCAAAATATTCTATTTGGTGTTTACTGGGTATAAATATTTATTTTCTATTAATCACATCATAGCTGTAATTTACATACCAATGTTGCTACGAGTGCAACGAGAGTGTATTTACCTATGTTAAACTATGTATACTGTGTTAAACATATTATGTGTTCAAGTTTAAATACTAGTTATTTACTAGTTTAAAATGTAATTTATAAATTAAGAAAATAAAACACGATATCATTTATTTTTATTATAATATAACATATATATAATATATTATATATTCCTTTTAGTAATCAATATCTAAAAATAATCTATTTATCTGATCAATTACGAAAACTTCCAATGTCGACATTATTATAATATTCATATATTGAGTTATGCTATTTAATATATGTATATATTTTATACTATATAGTTATTAAGAATGCTTACTAATTCAAATAAAATAAAATAAATATATGTAAAGATTTGTATTATACATTCATTTAATAGAAATACTTTTAAATTATAAATATATATTATAAATGACAATATTTGCATATATTGTTCTGCCATTATATGATCAGTTTTCAAATCAAAATGTAATTTTAACATTTAATTTTTTTTAATAACTATATAACATGAATGTATATATATATATATATATATATATATATATATATATATATATATATATATTTGTAAGGATCGTTTTAATATAAAAAATGGCTTGACTTTATTATAATTATTATTATCTATGTTTGCTAGAGAGTAGATGCTGGTGAAAAAGAAATATATGCAATAGATGCAAAATGGTCTACTGTCGGTGAAGGAAGTTTCGGAGACTGGATTTCATGTACAAAACCCTGTACTGGAGGTATGATGTATAGGTATCAACACATAGGTTAATATTACTTATTTGCTGTATATGGTAGGTAAGTAAGTAGGTAATTAAAGTAGTAAGTATTGATTGCGCAGACTATGTAGGTAGTGTTATCGGTGTAGGCGGCGTAGGTGGTGTAAGTACTGTAGGTGGTGTAGACAGTGTAGGCAGTGTAGGTGGTGTAGACAGTGTAGGCAGTGTAGTAGATGTATGAGGTGTAAGTTGTGTAGGAGGTGTAGACAATATTTAAATTTGCATACAATGACTTAATAATAATTGTCTAAAATCGTGAATAAGTGAAATAAATTAATTATTTAATATCTATTTGATTTATTGATTTAAAAAATGTTATAAATATCAGGAAATCAATAATCAGACTTAATAATAATTGCCTAAAATCGTGAATAAGTGAAATAAATAAATTATTTAATATCTATTTGATTTATTGATTTAAAAAATGTTATAAATACCATGAAATCAATAATCAGACTTAATAATTGCCTAAAATCGTAAATTAGTGAAATAAGTTTAAAGAATGCCATAAAAATAAAGAAGTAATTAAAAATGTTAAATGAATATATAAAGAATTACTTAGTCATATTTAATGACAGCTATATATATTATATAGTGATTCATTAAAATGAAACTGCTCAGAAGTGTATGTTAAAAAATAATCGTAAATTTATTCAGTGGTCGAGAATAGTCTACTGTCTTGGAATGCCGAATTGATGTGGATCTAAGTGATTTATTAAGTATATGGGTGGCATAACTAATTTTATGATTATTTAGACTATTTAAGACAAAGTCTTGGGTGAGTTTCTTCATACGATAAATAATGAATCTTCTAACAATTCTTACATTATTGGCGTGCCTCGCAGCCCTTGATTTTACTGGTTTACTTATAAATTGATTCACTTAATATATATATATATATATATATATATATATATATAATATATATTCGTAATTCTAGTAAAATGAAATAATAAAAATATTTAAACTGTCAAAATTGTTTTTTTTAAATATATTATTTTTTATAATTCTATTTCTATTATATAAGATGATTATGAATATACTTTTCATATTATATATATATTTGTAAATATTTCATTAATATAAAATATGGCTTGACAATATTATAACCCATGGCTTATAGATGGTAGACGCTGGTGGAGGAGAAGGAGACGAAGTGGATGCAATAAAGTGCACTGCCAGTGGGGAAGCTTCGGAGCCTGGAGTAGCTGTAGTAAGCCATGTAACGGAGGCGTGATGTATAGATATCGTAGCATAGGTTAGTAATACTTGTCCGCAGTACATGTTAGGTAAGTGAGTAAGCAAAGTAAGTAGTAGGTATTGAGTACGTGTACTGTATATATAGTGCATGAGTAATTCTAGGCGTTGTAGGCAGTGTAGAAGGTATTGATAAATAGGTATATTGAATACGAAAGTAGGCTATTTATATGTATAGATTATTAATGCTTCCATTGACACCTGACAATTAATATTTAAATATCACCTTTAGATTTCACCTTTACACTTATCTTTAAAAAGTTCACCTTAACAGTTCACCATTATACTTTAACATTACACTTTACCCCATAAATGATAATTGTAATGGAAAACTGGCAATTTACATCTTTATTCATTCTTCCCGCTAAACTCTTAATTACATAATTAACAATGCTAATTAATTCGAACACATAAAGTGAGATCGCCTTCGTGCGGTGGCAATGCTTGCACCGGAAGCACAAGAGAAAGTCGAGGTTGTAATGCGCATTCGTGTTGCGTACGTCGGAACTGCGTTTGGAACAGATTTGGAGTATGGACATCTTGCTCCGCCCAATGCGGCAACGGCGGAACTCAAACTCGTCATAGAACTATAGGTCAGTGTAGGCCGTAAAGACAATATAGGTCAGTGTAGGCCGTAAAGACAATATAGGTCAGTGTAGGCCGTAAAGACAATATAGGTCAGTGTAGGCCGTAAAGACAATATAGGTCAGTGTAGGCCGTAAAGACAATATAGGTCAGTGTAGGCCGTAAAGACAATATAGGTTAGTGTAGGCCGTAAAGACAATATAGGTCAGTGTAGGCCGTAAAGGTAATATATGTCAGTGTAGGCCGTAAAGACAATATAGGTCAGTGTAGGCCGTAAAGACAATATAGGTTAGTGTAGGCCGTAAAGACAATATAGGTCAGTGTAGGCCGTAAAGGTAATATAGGTCAGTGTAGGCCGTAAAGACAATATAGGTCAGTGTAGGCCGTAAAGACAATATAGGTCAGTGTAGGCCGTAAAGACAATATAGGTCAGTGTAGGCCGTAAAGACAATATAGGTCAGTATAGGCCGTAAAGACAATATAGGTCAGTGTAGGCCGTAAAGACAATATAGGTCAGTGTAGGCCGTAAAGACAATATAGGTCAGTGTAGTGTACCTTTTGTACTTATTACACATCAATAGCTAAAGGTCGGAAACTAGTGGTCAAAGAAATATATTTAAATAAAATACATAATATATTAAATAAATATAATTCATATCATTGAAATCACCAAACTTGATGTCTTTATAAAAGTAATCACTAAATACATATTACACGAACACAGCATCATCTGCAAAATGCGGAGGTGTTTGCCATGGTCCCAGCAGGCAGACTAGGGGATGCAATCGTGGATGTAGTAACGGTGGAACTCCGAGGAGCAAATCAGCATGCTCTTGTCCGGCTACACACAGGGGAGTCTGTTGTAGAGGTCAGTGTGACCCTCAGGCGTCAATAGTCTCTTCCGAATGTAGACTCGTTATTGTATATGTCGGCATATGTAGTTTCACAATATTTTAAAACCTCTAAATCACTAACAAGGAGTTAATGGTGATATAGTTTACAGTTATAATATGTAGATTTAACTTCATTAACTTAAGGTTGGTTGCACTCGGTTTGTAGGTTGATATGTAGGTAAGTTAGTAAAAAAGTAGTTATTGTTAATTAATGCTACATATCTCATAAGTTCAATGTAAGTTATCAGATATAATTTCCTTAATAAATTAACTATATTAATTCCATATATATTCATACTTATAATAGCTACGTTTATCTAATAATATTTATCTACAAATGTATCTAATAATATTCGATATAACATTAACCATAGAATACACCTCGATGCTCGATTGCTAAATCTTGTAGTATGTGGTTGAAATTAATAAACTATCTACTGACAATATTGTATTGAATAAAAGTGTTGTAAAATACAAATTCACAGCAATATCTATGTCCTAACAGAACGTAATTACTGTACGCCGAACCCTTGTCGACATGGTTCCTGTCGTGAAATTAAAAATAATTTCAAGTGCAGCTGTCAATCCGGATATAAAGGAATTAGCTGCCTCAATGGTTTATACTATTAAGTATGTTACACGGCTATATCCAATATTAATATTGAGTAAAGTCTACTATTAAAATAGATGATTATGATTATCAATTATTATAATATAAATTGTTAGTCTAATATAGACCGTATTTTAAGTAGAGTACTGAAAATAATCATATTTGAATAACATATAAGTCAATTGGCAGTTATATAATACATTACAGTAATTTATATCTCTATTATAATATACTATATGTACTTAACTATTATTCTAAATTATAAACTAATATATATTATAGTAAGGTATGCAATTAAATATTATATAGTGGAATATTATTTAAAATAATATTATAGAATATTATGATATATTATATAATATTATATGTAAATTCAGACGTGAATGAGTGCAAAGTAAACCCGTGTAAAAATGGAGCAACTTGTAAGAATATGGTAGGAAGCTATAGTTGTAAATGTAAATCTGGATTTAATGGAAAGCACTGTGCATCAGGTTAGATAACTATTGTTATATTGTCTACTTTATACGTTTTAATTAATGGAACATATATTATACGGTTATTTTATTATAAGAATATATAATTTCTAATAAGCTTCTAAGTAAATTTTGTTAACATATAATTTAGAAAACATATTAATTTAAGTAATGATACAAAATAAAAAATATGTAATATTTTACAATATATTTTCAATAATTTAAAAAATAAATCGAATTCATAATTTTACAATATTTCAAAAGTTCAATATTCGTATTATAATATGGAATCATATTATATCAATTACATATTTAAATTATAATTACATTTGGTTTAATAATACCAATATTATCTTACAGTATAGTATATATTAGTAGGAAATACTATTATTCATTTCATACTTTAATTACTTATTAACTATAGTTAACACGTTATCATTAAATAATTACAACACACATTAATAGATATTAATGAATGTCTAACTACGAACCCATGTAAAAATGGAGCCACTTGTATAAATAATAATGGAGGTTTCAGTTGCAAATGTGCAGCTGGTTTCAAAGGATCATTTTGTGAAATAGGTATTATATAATATTAATTATTTTTATTTCTTGTAACTAAATAATTTATAAATGTCTTATCTTAAGTTAACTATTTAGTGTAATGTGCAATGAGAATATTCTCATAGTGACTGTATTAATATTTGAAATTTATAATACAAATATATGTATTATTCACATAATGTAGCATATTATATATTCGTTTTAAATATATTAAAATTTTTTTTTATCAAAAATGTAATTTTTTTAGAACTAGATAATATTATTATAATTGTGAAGTTTCCTCATTCAAAGAATATTTTTTAATTGATTCAAAATAACGATGTGTTAGAGAATTTAGTAAACTTGTTGGTTAAAATATAACATCGCAGATATATTTAATAAATGTGTATAAAGATCTTTAATTATAATTGTTTTAGAAATCTCCTATTTTGGAATATTTAATTTAACGTAATTTTGTTAATTATAGAGAATAAAATAAATTCAATCCATTAATTGTTATGCAAAAATTGTTGATAAAAAAAATTACATTGGAAATTGTTTTAAAATTTAATTCTCCATATATTTACCTGATTATTTAATAATACATTTACCATTTGAATAATAAAAATTAATATTAAAATAATTTACTAACCATCATTATATATAATTAAAACTCATACCTATTAAATATATATATATATATATATATATATATATATAAATATATATAAATATAAATATTATATTTATAAGCTAAGTAATACATATTAATCTTGGTTAATGAATCAAATAGATAATCAGGTTATATTAACTATTATAGTTGTTCATGTTGAGTACAAATATGGACTTGTTTAAAATTCGGCTCGGAAAATAAGCATATTTTAATAAATAAGTAAATTGTTTAATATATTTTGCGCTAAATATATTATGCTATATATATTATAATATAATATATTTTCTCGTCTAGTATTCTATTTAGTAAACTAGTATATAATATATGTTTCTTCAGACGTGAATGAGTGCAATTTAAGCCCGTGTAAAAATGGAGCAACTTGTAAGAATACGGTAGGAAGCTATAGTTGTAAATGTAAATCTGGATTTAATGGAAAGAACTGTGAATCAGGTTAGATAACTATAGTTATATTGTTAACTTTATACATTTTAATTAATGGAACATATATTATATGATTATTTTATATTAAGAATATATAAGTTCTAGTAATCAATAATAGATCTTTTAGATATAAAAAAATAAATCTAATTAATAATTTTTACAATATTTCAAGAGTTCAATATTCGTATTATAATATGGAATTATATCATATCAATTAAATATTTAAATTATAATTGCATTTGGTTTAGTAATAATACAAATATTATCTTACAGTATAATGTATATTAGTAGGAAATACCATATATTTATTTCATATTTAATTACTTATTAACTATAGTTAATATGTGATCATTAAATAATTACAACACACATTAATAGATATTAATGAATGCCTAAATTCGAACCCATGTAAAAATGGAGCCACTTGTATAAATAATAATGGAGGTTTCAGTTGCAAATGTGCAGCTGGTTTCAAAGGATCATTTTGTGAAATAGGTATTATATAATATTAATTATTTTTATTTCTTGTAACTAAATAATTTATAAATGTCTTATCTTAAGTTAACTATTTAGTGTAATGTGCAATGAGAATATTCTCATAGTGACTGTATTAATATTTGAAATTTATAATACAAATATATGTATTATTCACATAATGTAGCATATTATATATTCGTTTTAAATATATTAAAATTTTTTTTTATCAAAAATGTAATTTTTTTAGAACTAGATAATATTATTATAATTGTGAAGTTTCCTCATTCAAAGAATATTTTTTAATTGATTCAAAATAACGATGTGTTAGAGAATTTAGTAAACTTATTGGTTAAAATATAACATCGCAGATATATTTAATAAATGTGTATAAAGATCTTTAATTATAATTGTTTTAGAAATCTCCTATTTTGGAATATTTAATTTAACGTAATTTTGTTAATTATAGAGAATAAAATAAATTCAATCCATTAATTGTTATGCAAAAATGTATTTGATAAAAAAAATTACATTGGAAATTGTTTTAAAATTTAATTCTCCATATATTTACCTGATTATTTAATAATACATTTACCATTTGAATAATAAAAATTAATATTAAAATAATTTACTAACCATCATTATATATAATTAAAACTCATACCTATTAAATATATATATATATATATATATATATATAAATATATATAAATATAAATATTATATTTATAAGCTAAGTAATACATATTAATCTTGGTTAATGAATCAAATAGATAATCAGGTTATATTAACTATTATAGTTGTTCATGTTGAGTACAAATATGGACTTGTTTAAAATTCGGCTCGGAAAATAAGCATATTTTAATAAATAAGTAAATTGTTTAATATATTTTGCGCTAAATATATTATGCTATATATATTATAATATAATATATTTTCTCGTCTAGTATTCTATTTAGTAAACTAGTATATAATATATGTTTCTTCAGACGTGAATGAGTGCAATTTAAGCCCGTGTAAAAATGGAGCAACTTGTAAGAATACGGTAGGAAGCTATAGTTGTAAATGTAAATCTGGATTTAATGGAAAGAACTGTGAATCAGGTTAGATAACTATAGTTATATTGTTAACTTTATACATTTTAATTAATGGAACATATATTATATGATTATTTTATATTAAGAATATATAAATTCTAGTAATCAATAATAGATCTTTTAGATATAAAAAAATAAATCTAATTAATAATTTTTACAATATTTCAAGAGTTCAATATTCGTATTATAATATGGAATTATATCATATCAATTAAATATTTAAATTATAATTGCATTTGGTTTAGTAATAATACAAATATTATCTTACAGTATAATGTATATTAGTAGGAAACACCATATATTTATTTCATATTTAATTACTTATTAACTATAGTTAATATGTGATCATTAAATAATTACAACACACATTAATAGATATTAATGAATGCCTAACTAATAACCCATGTAAAAATGGAGCCACTTGTATAAATAATAAAGGAGGCTTCAGTTGCAAATGTGCAGTTGGTTTCAAAGGAACATTTTGTGAATTAGGTATTATATAATATTAATTATTTTTATTTCTTGTAACTAAATAATTTATAAATGTCTTATCTTAAGTTAACTATTTAGTGTAATGTGCAAGGAGAATATTCTCATAGTGACTGTATTAATATTTAAAATTTATAATACAAATATATGTATTATTTACATAATGTAGCATATTATATATTATAATATTATATATTATAATTTTTTTTATCAAAAATTAAATTTTTTTAAAACTAGATAATAATATTATAATTGTGAAGTTTCCTCATTCAAAGATTATTGTTAATAGTTTTTAAAATAACGATGAGTTAGATAATTTAGTAAACTTGTTGGTTAAAATATAATATCGCAGATATATTTAATAAATATGTGTATAAAGATCTTTAATTATAATTGTTTTATAAATTTCCTATTTTGGAATATTTAATTGAACGTAATTATGTTAATTATAGAGAACAAAATTAATTCAATCCATTAATTGATATTCAAAAATGTGTTTGATAAAAAGAAAATTATATTGAAATTGGTTTAAAATTTGATTATCCATATATTTATCAGTTATATAAACAATTTGAATAATTATATGCAATAATAAAATAATTTACTAGATATCATAATACATAATTAAAACTCATTCCTATAATATATATATAACATATATTTATAAGCTAATCATTACATATTAATGATTAAAATAGATGAAATTGTTATATTAACCATAATAGTAGTTCATTTTGAGTCCAAATATAGATAAATTTTAAGTTCAGCTTTGACAATAAGCATATTTGAATAAATAAGTCAATAAGCTAATATATTATAAAATACATTACGTTATATGTGTTATAATATATTATAATTCCTTGTCCAGCATTCTATCTAGTAAACTTGTATATATTATATTATGTTATATAATAAAATATTATATTATATTATTTTATATGTTTTATACCTTCAGACGCGAATAAGTGAAAATTACTATTTGATATATAAATATATAGATATTCTATGAATGATAATTGATTCGTAGGATCTTTCATAATAACAAAGATTACATGATTTTAAATATAGATATCCAATGATTGATACAATATTTATAAGTAACCTTACTTTAATTTCAAGTAATCTTATTCGTAAATATATTTACTTATTTATAAATGAAAATAATATATAGGAATATATTAATATAATTAAATTTATATTTTTATCATATCTATTTATTTTTGAAGTAAGATATTTAATTATGTTAAACAATACTAATGTAGCTCCTTACCACTACAAAAATCCTATTTTTGGCATATAGCACAATATTTAAATTATTGGTGAAATAAATTATAATTTATAACCTAAGATTACACAAATTAATGTTGTTAATGACTATATAATATATATAGTATACAATAATATAAGTATTAAAATGTCAATCTCCGATATTAAACAAACTTAACTGCAAATCTAATATAGGTATAATTTAGATAATATTAAAATTCGATGTAATTATAAATTGTAATTATATTTTGAAATATTATAAGATTACATAGGTAGGCTTTTTCTATTATACATTAAATTATAATTCACAGGACACAAAAATAAAATTTTGAATATAAAGTAATCGTATTATTTAATTTAAAACATTTATGTTTATTTATTCATTTATGTTTATATAAGTTTATTTAAAATAATCAGATTGATTTTATATATTATATTCCATTTTATCTATCCATAGATTAGTCAAAGATTCATAATACATGTATTAATTTAGATGTATTTATTTATTACTTTAGATATTGACGAGTGTTTAAAATCCATCTGTATGAACGGAGGACAATGTACTAATTTATATGGAGGTTACAAATGTGATTGTTTGATTGGATACAATGGAAAATCTTGCGAATATGGTCAGTTATATTTAAATGTATATGAATACATGTGAATACGTAATAAAAGTATACAGAATTATATAATTTAGTAAATTAATCTAAATAATTAGTTATATAAAACTTTAAATAGAATATAATTGTAAATTTTATTTTTATTTTACAAACTAAGTAAATAACCAAATTATCTTAATAGATAATAATGAATGCTTGAAACTCCCATGTCTAAATGGAGCGAGTTGTATAAATACACTTGGCAGCTATCATTGTATTTGCAATTCTGGATTCAAAGGAACTTTCTGTGCAAACGGTTGATAGCATGTGTAAAAAAAATATTTATTATAATTTTGAATAGTCTAGAATATATAAATATATATAGATTAAAACATTAATCGCAAAAAATATTTTATATAAATATATATATATATATATATATATATATATACAATATATATATATATATATATATATATATATATATATATATATTATATATAAATTATATATATTACACTATATCAAACAAATATTTAATGTTCTGATTTAAATAATGTGTAATCAATTGAAAATGTAATTCATATTATTAATATTACAAATGATAAACACATAAATTTAACAGATATTAACGAATGTAAAATAAATAAACCTTGCATCAATCGATCAAAATGCGTCAACACCTTCGGAAGTTATTTATGTAAATGCCGTAAAGGATTCGAGGGGAAAAATTGTAATCGCGGTTAGAAAGAATGATATTTAGGGTTAAGTAAAACATATATAAAGAGTGATATTAGACATTATACATATGGTTAGATATATTATTAGCTTTTCTAGATCTAGTTATAGAAAGAAACTCAATGTTGATGTTTGTTCGTGTAACATAACATGCCACTAAATACTACGCAGTGAAAGGATGTTATCTTGAAGCCGTGCCTGGAGATAAGACCAAATACATTGTTATAGGAATAATAATGTCTTGTCCACCCGGAACTGTTTTCAAACTTTCAATTTGCGGATGTGGGTGGCCTTGGTAAACATCAATGACCAGATAATCTCATTAAGAATTACAATGATGCATTAATACAAAGTACTTTTAATGTATTAAAATATTATTTAGACATTAACTCTAGCCTGTTGACTATAGGTAAATAATATTTACTAAATATATATATTAAATATATCGACTTTATAGTATTTGTTAAATTTACCATTCTATTAAACATTACATTATTAGATATTTCGATATTTTTATTTGCTTTATACATCTACACGGAATTATTTATTATCTATTTTGTATACTTCTTGTAAAATAAAAAATTAACTTAAAATAATCAGTGTTATAGTTTAAATATTAATTAAATAATTTTACAAATATTATACAGTTAATTATACTATATTATAGATTTGAATTATGTGAAATCCATGTATATAAATATTAGTTATAGGTTTGGGTTTAGGTTTGGGTTTAGGTTTGGGTTTAGGTTTGGGTTTAGGTTTGGGTTTAGGTTTGGGTTTAGGTTTGGGTTTAGGTTTGGGTTTAGGTTTGGGTTTAGGTTTGGGTTTAGGTTTGGGTTTAGGTTTGGGTTTAGGTTTGGGTTTAGGTTTGGGTTTAGGTTTGGGTTTAGGTTTGGGTTTAGGTTTGGGTTTAGGTTTGGGTTTAGGTTTGGGTTTAGGTTTGGGTTTAGGTTTGGGTTTAGGTTTGGGTTTAGGTTTGGGTTTAGGTTTGGGTTTAGGTTTGGGTTTAGGTTTGGGTTTAGGTTTGGGTTTAGGTTTGGGTTTAGGTTTGGGTTTAGGTTTGGGTTTAGGTTTGGGTTTAGGTTTGGGTTTAGGTTTGGGTTTAGGTTTGGGTTTAGGTTTGGGTTTAGGTTTGGGTTTAGGTTTGGGTTTAGGTTTGGGTTTAGGTTTGGGTTTAGGTTTGGGTTTAGGTTTGGGTTTAGGTTTGGGTTTAGGTTTGGGTTTAGGTTTGGTTTTGGTTTGGGTTTAGGTTTGGGTTTAGGTTTGGGTTTAGGTTTGGGTTTAGGTTTGGGTTTAGGTTTGGGTTTAGGTTTGGGTTTAGGTTTGGGTTTTAGGTTTGGGTTTAGGTTTGGGTTTTGGTTGGGTAGGGGTTGTTGTTTATTTAATTTATTTTTTATATTTTAGTTTAATTTTAGTTAAATTTAATTATTTAATTTTAATTTATTTAAATTTAAGTTTAAATTAAGTTTATTTAAATTAATTTAAATTAAGTTAATATTTAATAATTAATTAAGTTAAATTTAATAAATTAAGGTTAAATTATAATTAAATTATTAAATTTAATTTAAATTTAATTTAAATTTAATTTAAATTAATTTAAATTTAATTTAAATTTAATTTAAATTTAAGTTTAAATTTAAGTTTAAATTAATTAATTTAAATTTTTTAATTTTTAGGTTTGGGTTTAGGTTTGGGTTTAGGTTTGGGTTTAGGTTTGGGTTTAGGTTTGGGTTTAGGTTTGGGTTTAGGTTTGGGTTTAGGTTTGGGTTTAGGTTTGGGTTTAGGTTTGGGTTTAGGTTTGGGGTTTAGGTTTGGGTTTAGGTTTGGGTTTAGGTTTGGGTTTAGGTTTGGGTTTAGGTTTGGGTTTAGGTTTGGGTTTAGGTTTGGGTTTAGGTTTGGGTTTAGGTTTGGGTTTAGGTTTGGGTTTAGGTTTGGGTTTAGGTTTGGGTTTAGGTTTGGGTTTAGGTTTGGGTTTAGGTTTGGGTTTAGGTTTGGGTTTAGGTTTGGGTTTAGGTTTGGGTTTTAGGTTTTAGTAGGGTTTAGGTTTGGGTTTAGGTTTGGGTTTAGGTTTGGGTTTAGGTTTGGGTTTAGGTTTGGGTTTAGGTTTGGTGGTTTAGGTTTGGGTTTAGGTTTTGGTTTAGGTTTGGGTTTAGGTTTGGGTTTAGGTTTGGGTTTAGGTTTTGGGTTAGGTTTGGGTTTAGGTTTGGGTTTAGGTTTGGGTTTAGGTTTGGGTTTAGGTTTGGGTTTAGGTTTGGGTTTAGGTTTGGGTTTAGGTTTGGGTTTTGGTATGGTGGTTGGGTTAGGTTGGTTTAGGTTTGGGTTTATGTTTGGGTTTATGTTTGGGTTTATGTTTGGGTTTAGGTTTGGGTTTAGGTTTGGGTTTAGGTTTGGGTTTAGGTTTGGGTTTATGTTTGGGTTTATGTTTGGGTTTTTGTTTGGGTTTATGTTTGGGTTAGGTTTGGGTTTAGGTTTGGGTTTAGGTTTGGGTTTAGGTTTGGGTTTAGGTTTGGGTTTAGGTTTGGGTTTAGGTTTGGGTTTAGGTTGGGTTTAGGTTTGGGTTTAGGTTTGGTTTAGGTTTGGGTTTAGGTTTGGGTTTAGGTTTGGGTTTAGGTTTGGGTTTAGGTTTGGGTTTAGGTTTGGGTTTAGGTTTGGGTTTGGGTTTGGTTTGGGTTTGGGTTTTGGTTTGGGTTTAGGTTTGGGTTTAGGTTTGGGTTTAGGTTTGGGTTTAGGTTTGGGTTTAGGTTTGGGTTTAGGTTTGGGTTTAGGTTTGGGTTTAGGTTTGGGTTTAGGTTTGGGTTTAGGTTTGGGTTTAGGTTTGGGTTTAGGTTTGGGTTTAGGTTTGGGTTTAGGTTTGGGTTTAGGTTTGGGTTTAGGTTTGGGTTTAGGTTTGGGTTTAGGTTTGGGTTTAGGTTTGGGTTTAGGTTTGGGTTTAGGTTTGGGTTTAGGTTTGGGTTTAGGTTTGGGTTTAGGTTTGGGTTTAGGTTTGGGTTTAGGTTTGGGTTTAGGTTTGGGTTTAGGTTTGGGTTTAGGTTTGGGTTTAGGTTTGGGTTTAGGTTTGGGTTTAGGTTTGGGTTTTGGTTTGGGTTTAGGTTTGGGTTTAGGTTTGGGTTTAGGTTTGGGTTTAGGTTTGGGTTTAGGTTGGGGTTTTGTTTTTAGTTAGGTTTGGGTTTAGGTTTGGGTTTAGGTTTGGGTTTAGGTTTGGGTTTAGGTTTGGGTTTAGGTTTGGGTTTAGGTTTGGGTTTAGGTTTGGGTTTAGGTTTGGGTTTAGGTTTGGGTTTAGGTTTGGGTTTAGGTTTGGGTTTAGGTTTGGGTTTAGGTTTGGGTTTAGGTTTGGGTTTAGGTTTGGGTTTAGGTTTGGGTTTAGGTTTGGGTTTAGGTTTGGGTTTAGGTTTGGGTTTAGGTTTGGGTTTAGGTTTGGGTTTAGGTTTGGGTTTAGGTTTGGGTTTAGGTTTGGGTTTAGGTTTGGGTTTAGGTTTGGGTTTAGGTTTGGGTTTAGGTTTGGGTTTAGGTTTGGGTTTAGGTTTGGGTTTAGGTTTGGGTTTAGGTTTGGGTTTAGGTTTGGGTTTAGGTTTGGGTTTAGGTTTGGGTTTAGGTTTGGGTTTAGGTTTGGGTTTAGGTTTGGGTTTAGGTTTGGGTTTAGGTTTGGGTTTAGGTTTGGGTTTAGGTTTGGGTTAGGTTTGGGTTTAGGTTTGGGTTTAGGTTTGGGTTTAGGTTTGGGTTTAGGTTTGGGTTTAGGTTTGGGTTTAGGTTTGGGTTTAGGTTTGGGTTTAGGTTTGGGTTTAGGTTTGGGTTTAGGTTGGGTTTAGGTTTGGGTTTAGGTTTGGGTTTAGGTTTGGGTTTAGGTTTGGGTTTAGGTTTGGGTTTAGGTTTGGGTTTAGGTTTGGGTTTAGGTTTGGGTTTAGGTTTGGGTTTAGGTTTGGGTTTAGGTTTGGGTTTAGGTTTGGGTTTAGGTTTGGGTTTAGGTTTGGGTTTAGGTTTGGGTTTAGGTTTGGGTTTAGGTTTGGGTTTAGGTTTGGGTTTAGGTTTGGGTTTAGGTTTGGGTTTAGGTTTGGGTTTAGGTTTGGGTTTAGGTTTGGGTTTAGGTTTGGGTTTAGGTTTGGGTTTAGGTTTGGGTTTAGGTTTGGGTTTAGGTTTGGGTTTAGGTTTGGGTTTAGGTTTGGGTTTAGGTTTGGGTTTAGGTTTGGGTTTAGGTTTGGGTTTAGGTTTGGGTTTAGGTTTGGGTTTAGGTTTGGGTTTAGGTTTGGGTTTAGGTTTGGGTTTAGGTTTGGGTTTAGGTTTGGGTTTAGGTTTGGGTTTAGGTTTGGGTTTAGGTTTGGGTTTAGGTTTGGGTTTAGGTTTGGGTTTAGGTTTGGGTTTAGGTTTGGGTTTAGGTTTGGGTTTAGGTTTGGGTTTAGGTTGGGTTAGGTTTGGGTTTAGGTTTGGGTTTAGGTTTGGGTTTAGGTTTGGGTTTAGGTTTGGGTTTAGGTTTGGGTTTAGGTTTGGGTTTAGGTTTGGGTTTAGGTTTGGGTTTAGGTTTGGGTTTAGGTTTGGGTTTAGGTTTGGGTTTAGGTTTGGGTTTAGGTTTGGGTTTAGGTTTGGGTTTAGGTTTGGGTTTAGGTTTGGGTTTAGGTTTGGGTTTAGGTTTGGGTTTAGGTTTGGGTTTAGGTTTGGGTTTAGGTTTGGGTTTAGGTTTGGGTTTAGGTTTGGGTTTAGGTTTGGGTTTAGGTTTGGGTTTAGGTTTGGGTTTAGGTTTGGGTTTAGGTTTGGGTTTAGGTTTGGGTTTAGGTTTGGGTTTAGGTTTGGGTTTAGGTTTGGGTTTAGGTTTGGGTTTAGGTTTGGGTTTAGGTTTGGGTTTAGGTTTGGGTTTAGGTTTGGGTTTAGGTTTGGGTTTAGGTTTGGGTTTAGGTTTGGGTTTAGGTTTGGGTTTAGGTTTGGGTTTAGGTTTGGGTTTAGGTTTGGGTTTAGGTTTGGGTTTAGGTTTGGGTTTAGGTTTGGGTTTAGGTTTGGGTTTAGGTTTGGGTTTAGGTTTGGGTTTAGGTTTGGGTTTAGGTTTGGGTTTAGGTTTGGGTTTAGGTTTGGGTTTAGGTTTGGGTTTAGGTTTGGGTTTAGGTTTGGGTTTAGGTTTGGGTTTAGGTTTGGGTTTAGGTTTGGGTTTAGGTTTGGGTTTAGGTTTGGGTTTAGGTTTGGGTTTAGGTTTGGGTTTAGGTTTGGGTTTAGGTTTGGGTTTAGGTTTGGGTTTAGGTTTGGGTTTAGGTTTGGGTTTAGGTTTGGGTTTAGGTTTGGGTTTAGGTTTGGGTTTAGGTTTGGGTTTAGGTTTGGGTTTAGGTTTGGGTTTAGGTTTGGGTTTAGGTTTGGGTTTAGGTTTGGGTTTAGGTTTGGGTTTAGGTTTGGGTTTAGGTTTGGGTTTAGGTTTGGGTTTAGATTTGGGTTTAGGTTTGGGTTTAGGTTTGGGTTTAGGTTTGGGTTTAGGTTTGGGTTTAGGTTTGGGTTTAGGTTTGGGTTTAGGTTTGGGTTTAGGTTTGGGTTTAGGTTTGGGTTTAGGTTTGGGTTTAGGTTTGGGTTTAGGTTTGGGTTTAGGTTTGGGTTTAGGTTTGGGTTTAGGTTTGGGTTTAGGTTTGGGTTTAGGTTTGGGTTTAGGTTTGGGTTTAGGTTTGGGTTTAGGTTTGGGTTTAGGTTTGGGTTTAGGTTTGGGTTTAGGTTTGGGTTTAGGTTTGGGTTTAGGTTTGGGTTTAGGTTTGGGTTTAGGTTTGGGTTTAGGTTTGGGTTTAGGTTTGGGTTTAGGTTTGGGTTTAGGTTTGGGTTTAGGTTTGGGTTTAGGTTTGGGTTTAGGTTTGGGTTTAGGTTTGGGTTTAGGTTTGGGTTTAGGTTTGGGTTTAGGTTTGGGTTTAGGTTTGGGTTTAGGTTTGGGTTTAGGTTTGGGTTTAGGTTTGGGTTTAGGTTTGGGTTTAGGTTTGGGTTTAGGTTTGGGTTTAGGTTTGGGTTTAGGTTTGGGTTTAGGTTTGGGTTTAGGTTTGGGTTTAGGTTTGGGTTTAGGTTTGGGTTTAGGTTTGGGTTTAGGTTTGGGTTTAGGTTTGGGTTTAGGTTTGGGTTTAGGTTTGGGTTTAGGTTTGGGTTTAGGTTTGGGTTTAGGTTTGGGTTTAGGTTTGGGTTTAGGTTTGGGTTTAGGTTTGGGTTTAGGTTTGGGTTTAGGTTTGGGTTTAGGTTTGGGTTTAGGTTTGGGTTTAGGTTTGGGTTTAGGTTTGGGTTTAGGTTTGGGTTTAGGTTTGGGTTTAGGTTTGGGTTTAGGTTTGGGTTTAGGTTTGGGTTTAGGTTTGGGTTTAGGTTTGGGTTTAGGTTTGGGTTTAGGTTTGGGTTTAGGTTTGGGTTTAGGTTTGGGTTTAGGTTTGGGTTTAGATTTGGGTTTAGGTTTGGGTTTAGGTTTGGGTTTAGGTTTGGGTTTAGGTTTGGGTTTAAGTTTGGGTTTAGGTTTGGGTTTAGGTTTGGGTTTAGGTTTGGGTTTAGGTTTGAGTTTAGGTTTGGGTTTAGGTTTGGGTTTGGGTTTGGGTTTGGGTTTGGGTTTGGGTTTGGGTTTGGGTTTGGGTTTGGGTTTGGTTTGTTATATATATATAATCCCGTTTATGAGAGAAAAGTAGAACTTTTTGTAATTTAAAATTTTTTACATAAACCCAAACATAAACCCAAATCAAACCCAAACCAAACACAAACCAAACATAAACCAAACATAAACCAAACACAAACCAAACACAAACCAAACACAAACCAAACACAAACCAAACACAAACCAAACACAAACCAAACACAAACCAAACACAAACCAAACATAAACCAAACACAAACCAAACACAAACCAAACACAAAACAAACACAAACCAAACACAAACCAAACACAAACCAAACACAAACCAAACACAAACCAAACACAAACCAAACATAAACCAAACACAAACCAAACACAAACCAAACACAAACCAATATATATATATATATATATATATATATATATATATATATATATGTATATATATTTTAAAAATGAAATCATATGTCCATTTGATCCATTTGAAATGCTAAATAGTTCAAACCTCTGATTACATTTGTAATTAATATATGTAACTTTACAATGAATATGAAAAAATCATTATATTTTATATAATTTTCATATATGTAATTAATAAATAATATTCATTAGTTTCTAATGTAGTTATTTGGATAGATAACTAATGCATATTGTATCATTATTTTATATTTACGCAACAAATTAAATATTTTACAATATATTTTACTTGAAAAGTTGATTTAATACAAATATGATGAATATCTCGAGCACTTTCATTATCAAATATACTCTATCAAATAACAAATCTATTTACAAAATTTATAAATCTTTATATTTATAATTATTTGAAAAGTTAATTTGAAAGAATTAAATAATCTATAGCGAATAATTATTTCTATATTACGATCCCTAGCAAAGCTAGTATCCCTAGAAATAGAAAAGCGCAATGAATTCTGGCAGTCCCAAAGACACTAACAGTCCAAAGGAGGGAGAAGACAGTAATAAAACTTCCTATGTATCAAAGCCGATAATACATATTCCAATTATGTGTGAAAACTGTTCAATTAGTATTAAATAATACAAATATAATCTGAATCATAAATATAATCTATTTTCATTAATTTAATATTTATCGAATGAAATCATTATTTACAAATTTATGTATAAACAGTTTTGCTCCTAATTTATATTGAGTTTATAAATGTACTTTAATTATATTAAAGTATATTGATATATATTTCATATTGATTATATAATACATTAAATTATATTTAACAACATGAATGTTGAATAAGTTAAATTTAATTATATATCGGGTTTTCTAACTTTAATAATATAAATTTATACATATATTAGTTATACATATTCATAATATGCATACTTATAAACATTTTGTATATAATCTTTTTAATTATTTATGATTGAACATAATATACGACAATAAATTATAAAATATTTTATACACATTATAACTAAATGTATTAGTTTTGAAAGTCAATATAGCTCATTTGTCTTTGCTGACTTACATGATTGTATTATACTACTAGTATTTACAAGTATACATAATATAGATATATTCTTAATAATATATAGTTTTAATTTGTAAATTTATAGTTTAAATATGTGTTATTACAAAAAATATGACCTATAGGTCAAATTATCACAATTTAGATTATAATATAAAGTTTATACTTTTAATTAGTATGTCGCTTATTTAGTAATAGCTGAACATTAGTAATTACTCCAAAATCAATACATAATTGTATATCTGTATCTAATATTAAATTAATACCGAACTTAATTTATACTTCAAATTTATAATTAAACCATATGGTTTAATAATAATATATTACTAATAAATAATATATATTATTTGAAAATAAAATGTATATTAAATTTGTTAAATTTAGAGTACATTTTATTTATACTCCAACAACCGATATTGATTTAGTACATAATTTAAATAGAATTTAAATATTTAGAACTAGTATTTATCTTATACATTGAGTTGAATTAATTCAAATATAAAACATAAATATAATTAATATTGTATAATACTGTATAATATTTATAAAATTATTTATTAAACAATAATACTGATTATGTTAAGTAAATTTGTATTTGATTGAAATGTATAGAATAGATAATAAATAATTCCGTGTAGATATATAAATGTTTAATGTCGAAATATTTTATAATTTAATGTTTAACAATTATTAACAAATATTATATAAATATATACTATATAATATTTATATTTAGTAAATATTATTTGCATATAGGCTACAGATTAGAGTTAATTTACTCTTGATATATGAATATATTAAAAGTACTTCGTATTAAATGCATCGAAATAATTCTTAATGAGATTATCATTAATATCATTGATTATCTTAATGTCATTGATGTTTACTAAGGCAATCAATATCTGCATATAGTCTGAAAAGTCTGAAAATTGTTCTATGTGGACAAAGCATTATTATTCCTCAAACAATGTATTTTGTCTTATCTCCAGGCACGGCTTCAAAATAACATCCTTTCACTTCATCATAATTAATACATGTCATTTTACAATGTGTATAAAAATCATTTTATTTCATATAATTTATATATGTGTAATTTATTAATGAATACTATTTATTAGTGTATACATTAGGAATTTGTGTAGCTGAGAATTGTACCATTATTTTATATTTACACAACAAAATAAATATATTACAATTCGTTAAACTTGAAAAGTTGATTAAATACATCTATTATGTATATCTCGACAACTTTCATTATCAAATAAACTCGATCAAATAACAAATATATATACGAATTTAAATATAAAGATAAATACATGATTAAAATATGATTAATATATTTATAATTATTATAAAAAGTAAATATGAAAAATTAATAAACTATAATGTCCATTTATACGATCACTAGCTGATATAGTAACCCTGGAAATGGAAAAGCCGTAGCAAATCCTGGAATTCCCAAATTAATTATTTTAAATGTATAGCTGCATTTAATATTGGTTTGGGTTTGGGTTTGGGTTTGGTTTGTTATATATATATAATCCCGTTTATGAGAGAAAAGTAGAACTTTTTGTAATTTAAAATTTTTTACATAAACCCAAACATAAACCCAAATCAAACCCAAACCAAACACAAACCAAACATAAACCAAACATAAACCAAACACAAACCAAACACAAACCAAACACAAACCAAACACAAACCAAACACAAACCAAACACAAACCAAACACAAACCAAACACAAACCAAACATAAACCAAACACAAACCAAACACAAACCAAACACAAAACAAACACAAACCAAACACAAACCAAACACAAACCAAACACAAACCAAACACAAACCAAACACAAACCAAACATAAACCAAACACAAACCAAACACAAACCAAACACAAACCAATATATATATATATATATATATATATATATATATATATATATGTATATATATTTTAAAAATGAAATCATATGTCCATTTGATCCATTTGAAATGCTAAATAGTTCAAACCTCTGATTACATTTGTAATTAATATATGTAACTTTACAATGAATATGAAAAAATCATTATATTTTATATAATTTTCATATATGTAATTAATAAATAATATTCATTAGTTTCTAATGTAGTTATTTGGATAGATAACTAATGCATATTGTATCATTATTTTATATTTACGCAACAAATTAAATATTTTACAATATATTTTACTTGAAAAGTTGATTTAATACAAATATGATGAATATCTCGAGCACTTTCATTATCAAATATACTCTATCAAATAACAAATCTATTTACAAAATTTATAAATCTTTATATTTATAATTATTTGAAAAGTTAATTTGAAAGAATTAAATAATCTATAGCGAATAATTATTTCTATATTACGATCCCTAGCAAAGCTAGTATCCCTAGAAATAGAAAAGCGCAATGAATTCTGGCAGTCCCAAAGACACTAACAGTCCGAAAGAAGTGAGAAGACAGTAATAAAACTTCCTATGTATCAAAGCCGATAATACATATTCCAATTATGTGTGAAAACTGTTCAATTAGTATTAAATAATACAAATATAATCTGAATCATAAATATAATCTATTTTCATTAATTTAATATTTATCGAATGAAATCATTATTTACAAATTTATGTATAAACAGTTTTGCTCCTAATTTATATTGAGTTTATAAATGTACTTTAATTATATTAAAGTATATTGATATATATTTCATATTGATTATATAATACATTAAATTATATTTAACAACATGAATGTTGAATAAGTTAAATTTAATTATATATCGGGTATTCTAACTTTAATAATATAAATTTATACATATATTAGTTATACATATTCATAATATGCATACTTATAAACATTTTGTATATAATCTTTTTAATTATTTATGATTGAACATAATATACGACAATAAATTATAAAATATTTTATACACATTATAACTAAATGTATTAGTTTTGAAAGTCAATATAGCTCATTTGTCTTTGCTGACTTACATGATTGTATTATACTACTAGTATTTACAAGTATACATAATATAGATATATTCTTAATAATATATAGTTTTAATTTGTAAATTTATAGTTTAAATATGTGTTATTACAAAAAATATGACCTATAGGTCAAATTATCACAATTTAGATTATAATATAAAGTTTATACTTTTAATTAGTATGTCGCTTATTTAGTAATAGCTGAACATTAGTAATTACTCCAAAATCAATACATAATTGTATATCTGTATCTAATATTAAATTAATACCGAACTTAATTTATACTTCAAATTTATAATTAAACCATATGGTTTAATAATAATATATTACTAATAAATAATATATATTATTTGAAAATAAAATGTATATTAAATTTGTTAAATTTAGAGTACATTTTATTTATACTCCAACAACCGATATTGATTTAGTACATAATTTAAATAGAATTTAAATATTTAGAACTAGTATTTATCTTATACATTGAGTTGAATTAATTCAAATATAAAACATAAATATAATTAATATTGTATAATACTGTATAATATTTATAAAATTATTTATTAAACAATAATACTGATTATGTTAAGTAAATTTGTATTTGATTGAAATGTATAGAATAGATAATAAATAATTCCGTGTAGATATATAAATGTTTAATGTCGAAATATTTTATAATTTAATGTTTAACAATTATTAACAAATATTATATAAATATATACTATATAATATTTATATTTAGTAAATATTATTTGCATATAGGCTACAGATTAGAGTTAATTTACTCTTGATATATGAATATATTAAAAGTACTTCGTATTAAATGCATCGAAATAATTCTTAATGAGATTATCATTAATATCATTGATTATCTTAATGTCATTGATGTTTACTAAGGCAATCAATATCTGCATATAGTCTGAAAAGTCTGAAAATTGTTCTATGTGGACAAAGCATTATTATTCCTCAAACAATGTATTTTGTCTTATCTCCAGGCACGGCTTCAAAATAACATCCTTTCACTTCATCATAATTAATACATGTCATTTTACAATGTGTATAAAAATCATTTTATTTCATATAATTTATATATGTGTAATTTATTAATGAATACTATTTATTAGTGTATACATTAGGAATTTGTGTAGCTGAGAATTGTACCATTATTTTATATTTACACAACAAAATAAATATATTACAATTCGTTAAACTTGAAAAGTTGATTAAATACATCTATTATGTATATCTCGACAACTTTCATTATCAAATAAACTCGATCAAATAACAAATATATATACGAATTTAAATATAAAGATAAATACATGATTAAAATATGATTAATATATTTATAATTATTATAAAAAGTAAATATGAAAAATTAATAAACTATAATGTCCATTTATACGATCACTAGCTGATATAGTAACCCTGGAAATGGAAAAGCCGTAGCAAATCCTGGAATTCCCAAATTAATTATTTTAAATGTATAGCTGCATTTAATATTAAAATCACATTATTCCTAATATTTTAATTTATATTTCAAATTAATAATTAAACCTTGAAAATTAAATCAATATTAAATAGCATTTACGTGATTATAACTAATATGTATATACATGGATTTCACATAATTCAAATATATAATATAGTTTAATTAACTATATAATATTTGTAAAATTATTTAATTAATATTTAAACTATAACACTGATTATTTTAAGTTAATTTTTTATTTTATTAGAAGTATACAAAATAGATAATAAATAATTCCGTGTAGATGTATAAAGTACATAAAAATATCGAAATATCTAATAATGTAATGTTTAATAAAATGGTAAATTTAACAAATACTATAAAGTCGATATATATAATATCTATATTTAGTAAATATTATTTACCTATAGTCAACAGGCTAGAGTTAATGATTAAATATATTTGAATGCATTAAAAGTACTTTGTATTAATGCATCGTTGTAATTCTTTATGAGATTATCTGGTCATTGATGTTTAAGACATTATGTTTAAGGCCACCCACATCCGCATAAAGAAAGTTTGAAAATTGTTCCATGTGGACAAGGCATTATTATTCCTCGAACCATGTATTTGGTCTTATCTCCAGGCACGGCTTCAAGATAACATCCTCTCACTGCGTAGTATTTAGTAGCATGTTATGTTACACGAACAAACATCAATATTGAGTTTCTTTCTATAACTAGAGCTAGAAAAGCTAGTAATAGATCTAACCATATGCATAACCATATCTAATATCACTCTTTATATATATATATATATATATATATATATATTACTTAACCCTAAATATCATTCTTTCTAACCGCGATTACAATTTTTTCCCTCAAATCCTTTACGGCATTTACATAAATAACTTCCGAAGGTGTTGACGCATTTTGATCGATTGATGCAAGGTTTATTTATTTTACATTCGTTAATATCTGTTAAATTTATATTTTTATCATTTGTATATAATAAATAAATATTTCATAAATTCATAAATATTTTTTTACACATGCTATCAACCGTTTGCACAGAAAGTTCCTTTGAATCCAGAATTGCAAACACAATGATAGCTGCCAAGTGTATTTATACAACTCGCTCCATTTAGACATGGGTGTTTCAAGCATTCATTATTATCTATTAAGATAATTTGGTTGTTTTACTTAGTTTGTAAAATAAAAATAAAATTTACAATTATATTCTATTTAAAGTTTTATATAACTAATTATTTAGATTAATTTACTAAATTATATAATTCTGTATACTTTTATTACGTATTCACATGTATTCATATAAATTTAAATATTACTGACCATATTCGCAAGATTTTCCATTGTATCCAATCAAACAATCACATTTGTAACCTCCATATAAATTAGTACATTGTCCTCCGTTCATACAGATGGATTTTAAACACTCATCAACATCTAAAGTAATAAATGAATACAATTAAATTAAGACATGTAATAGGAATCTTTGAATATTATTTTATAAATTAATTATATACTATTATTTAAATTTGTTAATATGATTACTTTATATTCAAAATGTATTGTCTGTAATTATAATTAATTGTATAATAAAAAAACACCTACATATATAATCTTATAATTTGTGTACTAAATATAATATTTATAATCACATCGAATGCTGACATTACCTCAATTATAGCTATATTAGAGTTGCAGTTAAGTTTGTTTAGGTAATATCGGAGATCGACATTATAATACTTATATTATTGTATATATAACCAAAATTACTTTTTTTTAATCAAGGGTTATAAATAATAATTTGTTTCAACAATAGAAATAATATAATTTATGTGCTTATTCCTATTAAATAGGAATTCTTGTAGTGAAGCTAAATTAGTATTGTTTAACACAATTAGATATCTTTACAAATCAATAAATATGATATAAATATGTAAATAAAACTTTAATTCTCCAATTAATAATATATATTCCTATATATTACTTTCACTTATAAATAAGTAAATTCATGAATAATGGTACGTGAAATAATATATAATTTAGATTTAACCATATAAATATAATAATAATCATTAGAAATATATTTAATTTTTCATAAATCAAAGATCCTACGAAGCATAATAATAATTAGAACATCTAGATATATCTATATGAAATAAAAATGTCATTGTAAATATATATATATAATCCAAAATTATTATTTGCGAACAAACATCAAACAATCATCTTTGGCTACGGTTCCAGTCAAACTTGTGAATATATATAGTTGATACATAAAAGAATATATAATATATATTTAAGTACATTATATGAATAATAAATATATTTTGATTAGAAATATTCCATTGAATATTCTCCATATTCTGCATATGCATTACTCATCATAGTTAACTCGAGACTGATATCAATTTTTAAATTATTTAGTTACACGATATAAATATAATAATATAATTAATTTTTAATAATACCTAGTCCACAAAATGATCCTTTGAAACCAACTGCACATTTGCAACTGAAGCCTCCATTATTATTTATACAAGTGGCTCCATTTTTACATGAGTTCGAATTTAGACATTCATCGATATCTATTAATGTGTGTTGCAATACTTTTAATATTCATGTATTAACTATAGTTAACTATAGTACATTATTCACTTTAGTCAATACGTATTTTAACAATATAATAATTATTTTGTTTTACTATATACCAACTAAGATAAATGATATTACTTGATCACATTGATATTGTTAATAAATATAATGTAAATGATTAATTAACATAATGTAATATCTCTTTATAAAATTAATATTGGACTTTTGAAATATTGTAAAAAAAATTATTGTGATATATTATTATTATTATAAAATTTAAAATATATATTCTAGACTAAATATTGTAAAATATAACATATTTAATTAGCTCTAAAATACTTTATATTCTATATTTACATAGAAATTTATTTCAAATGATATATTCATATAATAAATAACTATATGGTCTTACAATTAGGATGTTTGAAGTAGATAATATAACAATAGTTATCTATACTATGAATATTAATCATTTTAAATATTGTAAAATTAGTAATTGTTATATTTTTCAAAAGTTCAATAAATAATTAGATATTGTAAAATATTGCATATTTTTATTTAGCATATTAATTTTATATTTAAATTAATATATTCACTAAATTTACTCATAAACTTATTTGAAATTATATTCATACAATGTAATAACAATATAAGATAATACCTAGCTAATAAAATATATGAAGTAAACAATATAACTATAGGTATCTAACCTGATTCACAGTTATTTCCATTAAATCCAGATTTACATTTACAACTATAGCTTCCTACTGTATTCTTACAAGTTGCTCCATTTTTACACGGGTTTACATTGCACTCATTCACGTCTGAAGGTATAGTAGTATATTATTTTATTATATAATATAATATACTATAATATATACTACTGTATTAATTAGAATACTGAACAAGGAAATATAATATATTGTAATACACATAATTTAATGTATTATATTATATAATGATCAATTGACTTATTTATTCGTATCTCCTTATTTTCAGAGTCCACTTACAATATATCTACGTTTTGACTTAACATGATTACTATAATAGTTGATATATTATGTTTATTTATTTGAATCATTACTCAAGATTAATGTATCACTTAGCTTATAAATATAAGTTGTTTTATTATTTCTAAAATTCAATTATTAAATTAGGAAAAACGTTTATAATATTCTATATATATATATATATATATATATATACCAGTAATTATTTAGAAAAAGGAAGCAGAACATGTTATCATATTGCGAATAATATCATAGTAAATAATTTATATTTTAAAATATTTAACATATATACATATAAGTTATTTTATTTATTACATTTTGTGTATCTAAAATCAATAGCCTTTTTTAAAATATAATTCATACCTTCTATTTTCGATTGGTTCAGTAATATATATTATATAAAAAGTATATATAATTTTAACTTAGTAATTCTGTTCTATTCGTATTTATTTTAGTTTATTTAATAAGTTATGAATAACTACTAACTTCTCAGGTTTATTTAATTAGAATAATGTATTAGTGTTTACATATAAATTAACATTAATGCATAATTAATATTTTAATATTAAAACTTTTAAAATCTGCTGATAAATTTCTTAAATCATAATAAGTAACTATATTTGGTATAAAATAATTCATAACTTCAATATAGATCAAAATCATTTAATAATTATGCAGTTTAATTATGTATAATTATATCTAGTAAACTATATTAATATTACCTGTAATCATTAAAATTGTATATATACATAACTGGTAAATATATGGAGAATCAAATTTTAAACGAATTTCCCATGTAATTTTATTTTATCAAATATATTTTCTATAACGAATCAATAGTTTGGATAATTTTATTCCACACAATTATCAAAGTTACTTTCAATTGGATATTTTAAACACGGAGATTTTTAAAATAATTATAATGTAATGATCGTTATACAAATATTTATAAAATATATCATAGATGTTTGAGATGTTTTATCTACATTTTAACCAGTAGGTACACTTAATTATTTAACACGTCATTATTATGAAACGATTAAAAATATTCTTTGAATGAATACACTTCATAATTACAATATTATTATCTAGTTTTATAAAAAAGTAAATTATTGATACAAAAAATATAACAAATTAATTTATTGAATATATATTTTATATATAAGTATAATCATATATATAATAATCCAAAACATCATAAATTGATTATTACTTACATTTAATGATTAAAAAATCAAAGTTAAATATTAATATTCAATTTCTCTATTATTCTAAATAATTTACATTTTTTATAAATACGTTTACCATAAGTTTAGGTTTTCTAACAAATTATATTTTAATCTCATAACTATATTTTACTTAACTGCATATGATGTATTGGTTTGATTCATATATATATATATATATATATATATATATATATATATAATTAGTATTCAAATAACCAATGTCGTATTTGAAATCATATACAATTTAGTTATAACAATCATATCCGGAGATAATTGAGTAGGCTAATCAACTATCTCTGTCATACCTATTATCAGATATTAATGTTTTAAAATATGATATCTTTTTAATATCAAAGATCTTACGAAATACGATAATAGCAAGTATCATTAATAGAACATCCTTATAGATATACATCAAATAATAATTGTCATGGTAAATATATATATTAATAATTAATAATTAAGGTATTAATATCAAAACTTTAGGTATTGCGGCTTAATCTACGATAAAACATGTGTTTAAATATATATAAATGAATATATAATATGTATGTACGTACTACATTATATGAAAAATACTCATATGATTGGATTAAAAACATTTCAATCCTAATATATTCACTTTGAGAATATTCTCCGTATATATTACTCATTAGAGTCCATTTATTGGAGTAATATACATTTACAAATTATTTAGTTACATAATATAAATATAATAATATAATTAATATTATATAATACCTAATTCACAAAATGATCCTTTGAAACCGACTGCACATTTGCAACTGAATCCTCCTTTATTATTTATACAAGTGGCTCCATTTTTACATGAGTTCGAATTTAGACATTCATCGCTATCTAATAATGTATGTTGCAATACTTTTAATATTCACGTATTAACTTTAGTTAACTATAGTAAATTATTTACTTTAGTTAATACGTATTTTAACAATATAATAATTATTTTGTTTTTACTATATAACTACGAATATAAATTATATTACTTGATCACATTGGTATTGTTATTAAATATAATGTAAATGTTTAATTAACATAATGTAATTCCTCTTTATAAAATTAATATTAGACTTTTGAAATATTGTAAAAAAAATTATTATGATATATTATTATTATTATAAAATTTAAAATATATATTCTAGACTAAATATTGTAAAATATAACATATTTAATTAACTCTGAAATACTTTATATTCTATATTTACACATAAATATATTTCAAATGATATATTCATATAATAAATAACCATATGGTCTTACAATTAGGATGTTTGAAGGAGATAATATAACAATAGTTATCTAACCTGATTCACAGTTCTTTCCATTAAATCCAGATTTACATTTACAATTATAGCTTCCTACCGTATTCTTACAAGTTGCTCCGTTTTTACACGGGCTTACATTGCACTCATTCACGTCTGAAGGTACATACAATATTATATTATATAACTTAGTATACTATTATATAATATAATATTATATAATATTATATAATATTATATACTATTTTATAATATTTTATAATATTATATTATATAATACATAATTCACAAAATGATCCTTTGAAAAATGTTATATTGAAAATAAATATGCATTTTCCACATATTTTTCTATTTACATCGGTAACAATAGAAGTTCAAGTCATATCTATATTTAATAATCAACCATGTATGAACTACAAAGACATGAAAATTATAAAAATAAAATTATTTGTATATAATGTAGCATTTTTCACAGACTATCTCGCCAATGCCGGATATCTATATTTAAAATAATGTAATCTTTGTTTATATTAAAGATCCTAAAAAGTACTTTAATGCAAAATTATAATTCATAGAACATGTATATATGTCTCTATAAAAATATATATTAATAAAAAAGAATTAATTGGGATTAATTAATGATTATGCCCCTTTTGATACGTGGCCAGTCGAATATGTTAATATATACATATAAATGAATATATAATATTTTTTAAATGCTACATTGTGTGAATAATACATATATTTGAATTGAAAATTCAAATATTAAAATATCTAAATAGCTCCGTACGCATTACACGTTATAATAAAATTGAGATTGATATACATTTATAAATTATTTAGTTACAAGAAATAAAAATAATTAATATTATATAATACCTAATTCACAAACAGATCCTTTGAAACCGACTGCACATTTGCAACTGAAGCCTCCTTTATTATTTATACAAGTCCCTCCATTTTTACATGGGTTCGTAGTTAGGCATTCATTAATATCTATTTATGTGTATCGTATTTCTTATAATGATAACGTGTTAACTATAATTAAAAAATGAATTAATTATGAAATAAATATATGGTATTATTATATAGCTTCTAATATAAATTTTATTAAAAAACAAATTTGCGTCGTTATTAAATCAAATGTAATTATAATTGAAATAGTTAATACATATAATATAAGTACACATTATACTATGAATATTAATCATTTTAAATATTGTAAAATTAGTAATTGTTATATTTTTCAAAAGTTCAATAAATAATTAGATATTGTAAAATATTGAATATTTTTATTTAGCATATTAATTTTATATTTAAATTAATATATTAACTAAATTTACTCATAAACTTATTTGAAATTATATTCATACAATGTAATAACAATATATGACAATACCTAGCTAATAAAATATATGAAGTAAACAATATAACTATAGGTATCTAACCTGATTCACAGTTTTTCCCATTAAATCCAGATTTACATTTACAACTATAGCTTCCTATCGTATTCTTACAAGTTGCTCCATTTTTACACGGGCTTACATTGCACTCATTCACGTCTGAAGGTATAGTAGTATATTATTATATACTAATATACTATAATAAATACTACCGTATTAATTAGAATACTGAACAAGGAAATATAATATATTGTAATACACATAATTTAATGTATTATATTATATAATGATCAATTTACATATTTATTCGTATCTCCTTATTTTCAGAGCCCACTTAAAATATATCTAGGTTTTAACATGATTACTATAATAGTTGATATATTATGTTTATTTATTTGAATCATTACTCAAGATTAATGTGTAACTTAGCTTATAAATATAATTTGTTTTATTATTTCTAAAATTCCATTATTAAATTAGGAAACACGTTTATAATATTCTATATATATATATATATATATATATCAGTAATTATTTAGAAAAAGGAAGCAGAAAATGTTATCATATTGAGAATAATATCATAGTAAATAATTTATATTTTAAAATATTTAACATATATTCATATAAGTTATTTTATTTATTACATTTTGTGTATCTAAAATCAATAGCCTTTTTTAAAATATAATTCATACCTTCTATTTTCAATTGGTTCAGTAATATATATTATATAAAAAGTATATATTTTATCTTAATAATTCTGTTCTATTCGTATTTATTTTAGTTTGTTTAATAAGTTATGAATAACTACATAAATTTAAATTAATACATATGTTATCTAAATTTACTAAAAAACTTATTGGAAATTATATATTCATTCAATACAATAAAAATATAATAAATGATCTAGCAAATTGGAATGTTTGAAATAGATAATCTAACTATATGTGTCTAACCTGATTCACAGTTCTTTCCATTAAATCCAGATTTACATTTACAACTATAGCTTCCTATCGTATTCTTACAAGTTGCTCCATTTTTACACGGGCTTACATTGCACTCATTCACGTCTGAAGGTACATATAATATTATATAATATAATATATACTAGTTTACTAATTAGAATACTAGACAAGGAAATATAATATATTGTAATACATAAAACTTAATGTGATCAATTGACTTATTTATGCATGTCTCCTTATTTTCAGAGCCCACTTTAAATAGGTTTACATTTATACTTAAAATGAACTACTATAATAGATTATATAATATGATCATCCATTTGAATTACTCCCAAAGACTAATATGTATTATTTAGTTTTTAAATACGAGTGTTTTATTGTTTTAAAACTTCATTATTATAAAAAATTACAAAAAAACTTTGTATCAAATTCTACATAAATAATAACAATTATTTAGAAAGAGGTTACAGAAAAGCATCACAATATTGCTAATAATGTCATACCAAATAAGTTATAATATATAAATAAAATGTATGCAATTTATGTATCTTAAAATTAAGTATTTTATACAAATAATATTCAATTTGTAATAGATTCAGTAATATATATTATGTAATATACATACAATGTTATATTCATAATTTAATTATTTTGAAAAATAATGTATTTTATAACAATAAGTTTTAAGGTTAGTTATCATCATGTAAATAATTGTAATATTACCAGTACCCATTCACATTAATAATTAGTGAATATAAGATGAATTACAATTTTAAAAAATTCCAATGTTATTTTTATTTTATTAAATACACTTTTGTTTAAAAATTAATTTACTCAATTTTATTATACACAATTAATAACATTAGGATGTATACGCACAATGTAGGCTTATGCGTTCCATTTAATATTCTAAACAAGGCTATTTTCTAAATAATAATACATATATGTATAAAATATATCTACGATATTATATCTAATTTAAACAAGCATGATATTAAATTTCTTCAATACGTCATATTCTGATTCAATTACAACATATTTTTGAATTAATAAACTTCACAATTACAATAAAATTACCTAATTTAGTTTTTATAAAATTAGATAATTTTATTGTAATTGTGAAGTTTATTAATTCAAAAATATTTTGTAATTGAATCAAAATATTATGTATTGAAGAAATTTAATATCATGCTTGTTTAAATTAGATATAATATCGTATGATACAAAATCATACAAAATTAATTTAAATAGAATATATTTATGAAATAAGTATAATATTATATAATAATCGATTTAATTATATTTTCATTATTACATATATTTAATTATTAAGAAATTAAAGTTAAACATTAATATTAAAATTAAATTTTACTTATATTTTAAATTATATAATTGATATATAAATACATTTATAACAAGTTATTGTTTACTGACAAACTCTACTTTTAATCTGCAATCTCTATTTTCCTTCGAAATATATGAAGTATTGATGTGCTTTATATGTAATATATATATATATATATATATATATATATATATATATATATATATATATATTATATATATATATATTAATATGTATATGCATACTTATTATTTATATAGCAAATGTAGAATTAGAAATCATATATAATTTAGTTATCACTATCATATCCATCATTGAATATTTGTGTTTGAAATATATTAAATCTTTGTTAATAAAGATCTTATGAGATATTTCAATAGAAATGATCAATTATAAAAAAAATATATATATATCTATATAAAATAATATTTATATTAATACATAATTAATGAGTTAATATAATCCAAACCTTAAGTTTTACCTCTTTTTACATACTCTGTCATACATATTCATAAATATTCATATAAGAATACATAATATGTATTTAAATATTACATTATGCGAATAATATATATATTCGGATTAGAAATGTTGCAATCCTAATGCATCGGTAAGAGAACATTTCTATATGAACATTAAATTGTAGAGTCAATTTATTTTAGATACATACGTTTACAAATTATTTATTACACGATATTAATATAAAAAATTATTTATAATAACACTTTTGTAATAGCATCATAATTTTATATTCAAATTAATGTATGTTCTCTAAATTTACCATAACACTTAGTTGAAATTAATATTAATATTCAAACAATACAATAACCTTATAACACATGATCAAATAATTAAAATGTATAAAGTAGACAATATAACTATAGTTATCTAACCTGATTCACAGTTCTTTCCATTAAATCCAGATTTACATTTACAACTATAGCTTCCTACCGTATTCTTACAAGTTGCTCCATTTTTACACGGGTTTACATTGCACTCATTCACGTCTGAAGGTATAGTAGTATATTATTATATTATATAATATAATATACTATAATAAATACTATTGTATTAATTAGAATACTGAACAAGGAAATATAATATATTGTAATACACATAATTTAGTGTATTATATTATATAATGATCAATTTACATATTTATTCGTATCTCCTTATTTTCAGAGCCCACTTAAAATATATCTAGGTTTTGACTTAACATGATTACTATAATAGTTGATATATTATGTTTATTTATTTGAATCATTACTCAAGATTAATGTGTAACTTAGCTTATAAATATAATTTGTTTTATTATTTCTAAAATTCCATTATTAAATTAGGAAAAACGTTTATAATATTCTATATATATATATATATATATATCAGTAATTATTTAGAAAAAGGAAGCAGAAAATGTTATCATATTGAGAATAATATCATAGTAAATAATTTATATTTTAAAATATTTAACATATATACATATAAGTTAGTTTATTTATTACATTTTGTGTATCTAAAATCAATAGCCTTTTTTAAAATATAATTCATACCTTCTATTTTCAATTGGTTCAGTAATATATATTATATAAAAAGTATATATAATTTTATCTTAATAATTCTGTTCTATTCGTATTTATTTTAGTTTGTTTAATAAGTTATGAATAACTACATAAATTTAAATTAATACATATGTTATCTAAATTTACTAAAAAACTTATTGGAAATTATATATTAATTCAATACAATAAAAATATAATAAATGATCTAGCAAATTGGAATGTTTGAAATAGATAATCTAACTATATGTGTCTAACCTGATTCACAGTTCTTTCCATTAAATCCAGATTTACATTTACAACTATAGCTTCCTATCGTATTCTTACAAGTTGCTCCATTTTTACACGGGCTTACATTGCACTCATTCACGTCTGAAGGTACATATAATATTATATAATATAATATATACTAGTTTACTAATTAGAATACTAGACAAGGAAATATAATATATTGTAATACATAAAACTTAATGTGATCAATTGACTTATTTATGCATGTCTCCTTATTTTCAGAGCCCACTTTAAATAGGTTTACATTTATACTTTAAATGAACTACTATAATAGATTATATAATATGATCATCCATTTGAATTACTCCCAAAGACTAATATGTATTATTTAGTTTTTAAATACGAGTGTTTTATTGTTTTAAAACTTCATTATTATAAAAAATTACAAAAAAACTTTGTATCAAATTCTACATAAATAATAACAATTATTTAGAAAGAGGTTACAGAAAAGCATCACAATATTGCTAATAATGTCATACCAAATAAGTTATAATATATAAATAAAATGTATGCAATTTATGTATCTTAAAATTAAGTATTTTATACAAATAATATTCAATTTGTAATAGATTCAGTAATATATATTATGTAATATACATACAATGTTATATTCATAATTTAATTATTTTGAAAAATAATGTATTTTATAACAATAAGTTTTAAGGTTAGTTATCATCATGTAAATAATTGTAATATTACCAGTACCCATTCACATTAATAATTAGTGAATATAAGATGAATTACAATTTTAAAAAATTCCAATGTTATTTTTATTTTATTAAATACACTTTTGTTTAAAAATTAATTCACTCAATTTTATTATACACAATTAATAACATTAGGATGTATACGCACAATGTAGGCTTATGCGTTCCATTTAATATTCTAAACAAGGCTATTTTTTAAATAATAATACATATATTTATAAAATATATCTACGATATTATATCTAATTTAAACAAGCATGATATTAAATTTCTTCAATACGTCATATTCTGATTCAATTACAAAATATTTTTGAATTAATAAACTTCACAATTACAATAAAATTACCTAATTTAGTTTTTATAAAATTAGATAATTTTATTGTAATTGTGAAGTTTATTAATTCAAAAATATTTTGTAATTGAATCAAAATATTATGTATTGAAGAAATTTAATATCATGCTTGTTTAAATTAGATATAATATCGTATGATACAAAATCATACAAAATTAATTTAAATAGAATATATTTATGAAATAAGTATAATATTATATAATAATCGATTTAATTATATTTTCATTATTACATATATTTAATTATTAAGAAATTAAAGTTAAACATTAATATTAAAATTAAATTTTACTTATATTTTAAATTATATAATTGATATATAAATACATTTATAACAAGTTATTGTTTACTGACAAACTCTACTTTTAATCTGCAATCTCTATTTTCCTTCGAAATATATGATGTATTGATGTGCTTTATATGTAATATGTAATATATATATATATATATATATATATATATATATATATATATATTATATATATATATTAATATGTATATGCATACTTATTATTTATATAGCAAATGTAGAATTAGAAATCATATATAATGTAGTTATCACTATCATATCCATCATTGAATATTTGTATTTGAAATATATTAAATCTTTGTTAATAAAGATCTTATGAGATATTTCAATTGAAATGATCAATTATAAAAAATATATATATATATCTATATAAAATAATATTTATATTAATACATAATTAATGAGTTATTATAATCCAAACCTTAAGTTTTACCTCTTTTTACATACTCTGTCACACATATTCATAAATATTCATATAAGAATACATAATATGTATTTAAATATTACATTATGCGAATAATATATATATTCGGATTAGAAATGTTGCAATCCTAATGCATCGGTATGAGAACATTTCTATATGAACATTAAATTGTAGAGTCAACTTATTTTAGATACATACGTTTATAAATTATTTATTACACGATATTAATATAAAAAATTATTTATAATAACACTTTTGCAATAGCATCATAATTTTATATTCAAATTAATGTATGTTCTCTAAATTTACCATAACACTTAGTTGAAATTAATATTAATATTCAAACAATATAATAACCTTATAACACATGGTCAAATAATTAAAATGTATAAAGTAGACAATATAACTATAGTTATCTAACCTGATTCACAGTTCTTTCCATTAAATCCAGATTTACATTTACAACTATAGCTTCCTACCGTATTCTTACAAGTTGCTCCATTTTTACAAGGGTTTACATTGCACTCATTCACGTCTGAAGGTATAGTAGTATATTATTATATTATATAATATAATATAATATAATAAATACTATTGTATTAATTAGAATACTTGACAAGGACATATAATATATTGTAATACACATAATTTAGTGTATTATATTATATAATGATCAATTTACATATTTATTCGTATCTCCTTATTTTCAGAGCCCACTTAAAATATAGCTAGGTTTTGACTTAACATGATTACTATAATAGTTGATATATTATGTTTATTTATTTGAATCATTACTCAAGATTAATGTATCACTTATCTTATAAATATAATTTATTTTATTATTTCTAAAATTCCATTATTAAATTAGGAAAAACGTTTATAATATTCTATATATATATATATTAGTAATTATTTAGAAAAAGGAAGCAGAAAATGTTATCATATTGAGAATAATATCATAGTAAATAATTTATATTTTAAAATATTTAACATATATACATATAAGTTAGTTTATTTATTACATTTTGTGTATCTAAAATCAATAGCCTTTTTTAAAATATAATTCATACCTTCTATTTTCAATTGGTTCAGTAATATATATTATATAAAAAGTATATATAATTTTATCTTAGTAATTCTGTTCTATTCGTATTTATTTTAGTTTGTTTAATAAGTTATGAATAACTACATAAATTTAAATTAATACATATGTTCTCTAAATTTACTAAAAAACTTATTGGAAATTATATATTCATTCAATACAATAAAAATATAATAAATGATCTAGCAAATTGGAATGTTTGAAATAGATAATTTAACTATATGTGTCTAACCTGATTCACAGTTCTTTCCATTAAATCCAGATTTACATTTACAACTATAGCTTCCTATCGTATTCTTACAAGTTGCTCCATTTTTACACGGGCTTACATTGCACTCATTCACGTCTGAAGGTACATATAATATTATATAATATAATATATACTAGTTTACTAATTAGAATACTAGACAAGGAAATATAATATATTGTAATACATAAAACTTAATGTATTATATTATATAATGATCAATTGACTTATTTATGCATGTCTCCTTATTTTCAGAACCCACTTTAAATAGGTTTACATTTAGACTTAAAATGAACTACTATAATATATTATATAATATGATCATCCATTTGAATTAATCCCAAAGACTAATATGTATTATTTAGTTTTTAAATACGAGTGTTTTATTATTTTAAAACTTCATTATTATAAAAAATTACAAAAAAACTTTGTATCAAATTCTACATAAATAATAACAATTATTTAGAAAGAGGTTACAGAAAAGCATCACAATATTGCTAATAATGTCATAGCAAATAAGTTATAATATATAAATATAATGTATGCAATTTATGTATCTTAAAATTAATAGTATTTTATACAAATAATATTCAATTTGTAATAGATTCAGTAATATATATTATGTAATATACATACAATGCTATATTCATAATTTAATTATTTTGAAAAATAATGTATTTTATAACAATAAGTTTTAAGGTTAGTTATCATCATGTAAATAATTGTAATATTACCAGTACCCATTCACATTAATAATTATTGAATATAAGATGAATTACAATTTTAAAAAATTCCAATGTTATTTTTATTTTATTAAATACACTTTTGTT
>OZ038314.1:7177983-7182983 GCA_964035775.1 Osedax frankpressi
TAATTGTTTTTGGATTTTAAAAGGCTAAATTAAAACTTATTAAGTTTATTGACAACTTACCAAAAAAGCAAAAAGCACAACTATTGAATACATAATATAAGTTTTCATAATGTATATGAAATATACCGAAATCGGTAGCAACAACAAAATGTATAGACCTATCTATAAAGCTAATAAGTAATGGTACACGAACAACGGTTGTATATATAACAATACCGTATGATTGGCATTGAGACCACGCCTTTAATTCAAAATGTAATGCTTGACTAGTTATTTACAACATATCTAGTATTGATACATGCTTATAGGTGAATATCATCGAATGAAATCTATGAACTTTGTAGATTGCACGCTAATTTATGAAAACACCGGAACGTATTGCATTAAGACAAAGTTGTAAACAATATTTATTTTTATAATGTAATTAATAAACGTTAATCTATTATTAATCCATTATTAATGTGTATGCATGTGTTTATAAAATAACTCATCAGTGATTTTAGATTATATTATACATAATAACATACGATCCAAAAGAAACAATCCTAAACAATGGTTATCATGTTATGCAATACTTGTTGAATATACACGTTGCCGTAATCTATCGCATATGTAACAATGTCCATTGTACACTATTTAATTAATATCCAATTTATTCTATATCGATTGTAAATACCTAACATTTTGATCAATTCCTCTCTCTCTCTCTCTCTCTTTCACTATATATATATATATATATATACATATATATATATATATATATATATATATATATATATATATATATATATATATATATATATATATATATGCTATTAACATAGTCGCTTGATATAGAATGTATAATTAGTCGCGTAAAAGTGCATTTGAGTACGACATTTTACGCATTTTACATTCGCTTCTCGGTACCAGATAACTTAAAAATAGATTTAGATTAAGATCTTACAAGTGGGTTATTAAATACCTAAGTGGGGTATTACAATATATATATTTAAAACTAAGCTATAATAATATGTTTTTTATGTAATAAATAGTTAAGTTATTACTATTTAAAAATTACTATTTATATATTTTATTATTATTTTATTAAATAATTCTCTAAGTTTGATATTCAATTAAAACTATCAGTCTGCACATTAGATTATTTATGACGTTTTAATTTAGTTGATCAAAAAACGCAAGTACCCTCTCAAATCTTAATTAAATTTGATGCTTGTTTCAAAAATTCTAACTTGAGTATCTAAAAATGAATGTCCGCTTAGGAATTTCACTTTTTAAAAATATAATTTTTTTAAATATTTTATGTTTTTAAAAAAAAAATATTAAATAAATTGTTTTATTATTATATAAATTGTAAAATTGATATTATTCTTATTCCTATTCATAATTATTCCTATAAATAGTGGTTTGTTCAAACACAATACATAATTAATTGAAAAATAATAGATACCAATTTATTTACAGATTATAATAATTTTTAGATATTTCGATTGATTGATTAATGTCATTTCCTCTCGTGCTCACTAGTTACAATTGTCTGGTTTAATCGTTGGTAATTATTAACTTTATGGTATACTTTTTTTTAACTATCTCCACCCCTCTTTCTGCCAAATAATTGATAGCATTAATGAATATTTTATTCCCCGATATAATACTGATCCATTAGCATCGTTATTATTTATATATTATTTATTTTGATATTATTTATATCTATATTTAATATGTGAAATAAATTAAAAGAAATTACAATAGCATGCAGATTGATTATACTGACAACTTTTCTTAATCTATATGATTACCATTTTATATATTTCTTAAAGGGATTTTGTTATAAAATATTGTAAATGCCGCTAAACTCGAATTAATATAATATAAATGTTTTTCAATATTTTGTATAACAGCATTTGCTACAAATTCAATACATTTCTTTATATTATTGAATGTTTCATCACTCATCATCATAACTTCTCTTGCATCAACAATTAATACAATCTATATATATTTGAATATTTATAAATATAATAAATTAATTTACTAATATCAAATATATCATTTTAACTCAAATAAAACTTAATTGAATATAATAATTTAGATATTCATCTTGAATTTAACATCGATCCAGGTTTTCCAACTACCGTCGTATGGATTTCCAAGTAGTAAACCCATAACTCAACTAATTTTTGTTATCATTTCTTTCGCCTACAATTTCTAGCTGTCTTTCATATTTACTTATTATTATATCATTTTGATTCCAACATCTCTCGATTAAATATTCTAATATCTTGTACTATCATATTAAATTTGTCCTTAAAACCATCACCATCACCATCACCATCACCATCACCATCACCATTACCCTCACCATCACCATCACCATCACCATCACCATCACCATCACCATCACCATCACCGCCACCATCACAATCACCATCATTATTACTATCACCATCACCGTCACCGTCACCATCACCATCACCATCACCATCACCATCACCATCACCATCAATATCACCATCACCATCACCACCACCATCACCATCACCATCACCATCACCATCACCATCACCATCACCATCAATATCACTATCACCACCATTACCATCACCATCACCATCAATATCACCATCACCATCACCACCACCATCACCATCACCATCACCATCACCATCACCATCACCATCACCATCACCATCACCATAACCATCACCATCACCATCACCATCACCATCACCATCACCATCACCATCACCATCACCATCACCATCACCATCACCATCACCATCACCATCACCATCACCATCACCATCACCATCACCATCACCATCACCATCACCATCACCATCACCATCACCATCACCATCACCATCACCATCACCATCACCATCACCATCACCATCACTATCACCACCATCACCATCACCATCACCATCACCATCACCATCACCATAACTATCACCATCACCATCACCATCACCATCACCATCACCATCACCATCACCATCACCATCACCATCACCATCATTATCACTCTCACTATCACCACCGTCACCGTCACCGTCACCATCACCATAACCATCACCATCACCATCACCATCACCATCACCATCACCGTCACCATCGCCATCGCCATCGCCATCGCCATCGCCATCGCCATCGCCATCGCCATCGCCATCGCCATCACCATCACCATCACCATCACCATCACCATCACCATCACCATCACCATCACCATCACCATCACCATCACCATCACCATCACCATCACCATCACCATCACCATCACCATCACCATCACCATCACCATCACCATCACCATCACCATCACCATCACCATCACCATCACCATCACCATCACCATCACCATCACCATCACCATCACCATCCCCATCACCATCACCATCATCATCACTATCACCATCACCATCACCATCACCATCACCATCACCATCACCATCACCATCAGCATCACCATCACCATCACCATCACCATCACCATCACTATCACCACCATCACCATCACCATCACCATCACCATCACCATCACCATAACTATCACCATCACCATCACCATCACCATCACCATCACCATCACCATCACCATCACCATCATCATCACTCTCACTATCACCACCGTCACCGTCACCGTCACCGTCACCATCACCATAACCATCACCATCACCATCACCATCACCATCACCATCACCATCACCATCACCATCACCGTCACCATCGCCATCGCCATCGCCATCGCCATCGCCATCGCCATCGCCATCGCCATCGCCATCGCCATCGCCATCACCATCACCATCACCATCACCATCACCATCATCATCACCATCACCATCACCATCACCATCACCATCACCATCACCATCACCATCACCATCACCATCACCATCACCATCACCATCACCATCACCATCACCATCACCATCACCATCACCATCACCATCACCATCCCCATCACCATCACCATCATCATCACTATCACTATCACCATCACCATCACCATCACCATCACCATCACCATCACCATCACCATCACCATCACCATCACCATCACCATCACCATCACCATCACCATCACCATCATCATCACTATCACTATCACCACCGTCACCGTCACCGTCACCATCACCATAACCATCACCATCACCATCACCATCACCATCACCATCACCATCACCATCAATATCACCATCACCATCACCATCACCATCACCATCACCATCACCATCACCATCACCATCACCATCACCATCAATATCACCATCACCATCACCATCACCATCACCATCAATATCACTATCACCACCATTACCATCACCATCACCATCACCATCACCATCACCATAACCATCACCATCACCATCACCATCACATTCACCATCACCATCACCATCACCATCACCATCACCATCATCATCACTATCACTATCACCACCGTCACCGTCACCGTCACCATCACAATCACCATCACCATCACCATCACCATCACCATCACCATCACCATCACCATCAATATCACCATCACCATCACCACCACCATCACCATCACCATCACCATCACCATCACCATCACCATCACCATCACCATCACCATCACCATCACCATCACCATCACCATCACCATAACCATCACCATCACCATCACCATCACCATCACCATCACCATCACCATCACCATCACCATCACTATCACTATCACCATCACCATCACCATCACCATCACCATCACCATCACCATCACCATAACCATCACCATCACCATCACCATCACCATCACCATCACCATCACCATCACCATCACCATCACCATCACCATCACCATCACCATCACCATCACCATCACCATCACCATCACCATCACCATCACCATCACCATCACCATCACCATCACCATCACCATCACCATCACCATCATCATCACCATCACCATCACCATCACCATCACCATCACCATCACCATCACCATCACCATCACCATCACCATCATCATC
>OZ038314.1:7192983-7213530 GCA_964035775.1 Osedax frankpressi
AAAAAGTTAGTACAAACATAATTAAGAAGTTTTAGGAAATTGTTTAAATTATTTTTAAATATTATATATGTTGTATACAAAATAGTTCATTGAATATTGTATAATTGAGTAATAAATACAATATTATATTATATTTGATTATACAATATTTTAATGTTACCATACATTAAGAGTTAATAGATATATAGGAATATCATGGAAATATGAAATTAAAAATATTATGTTATACTATTATAACAATATATATAATATATAGTAAGGATATATTATAATACTAAGGATATATTATAATACTAAGGATATATTATAATACTAAGGATATATTATAATACTAAGGATATATTATATTACTATTATGGCAATAAGTAATATGTACAGTTTAAATTAAAGCACTAGAAATATGTATTTAGTGTATATGCTAATTTATCACAGGAAATAACAATATATATATTATTCAAATTTTGGATTACAATAAAAATGGCTTATATTATATTGAATTTTAGTACAAATTATTATAAAGAATTATCTGTTAATTCAAGTAATTTATATCAAATTTTACATTTGTAGCTATTTATTAGTAAAAAAAATGCATACTATAATTCTAATTCAAAAATATTAGTTTTCAAAATAAATTATGAATATTCCAATGTATTAATAACCTATTACGAATTTGGTTTATTTTATTTACTAATCCATTAAAACGAATAAAGTTAAATAATATATATATATATATATATATATATATATATATGTTTCATAGACAAGCATTGTCAATACTGAAGTATCAATAGATATATAATACGATGAAGTATTTATATTAACAATACGAACTCATTAATAAACAATAATAATTCATCATATAGGTAAACAACGTTATGTAATAAGTGTTTCATAATATTATACATATACAAGAATGTCCATTATAATAGATATTTATAACATAACATAATATCGAGAGAGTTAGTATCTACCGAGTATATATAAGTATAGCGAGTAGATTTAAATATATTTATAATTGAATACAACCCCTATGTGATGATAATGTACGATACACAATGTGCCTTGTACATCGTTAATAAAGTGACATACAATAGAGTTGCGTAACATCACTTAAAGTATAACAAATGCATAACTTCAATTATATTGATTTATATATTGTCTTACATATCCACTAATACTACTATCCTTCAATACAGATTTGTTTAAATATATATATATTCATTAATATATGCTACGATAATGTAAATTCATTAACATGTACTACAATAATGCATTGTTCAAAGAAAGGTAATACATACTAATATATAATAACCCTTAACATTGTGGTTAAAAACTGATAGTATTGTTTGTGGTTATATCCCTCACGAGTGTTTATGTACTTTAAAATATTACCGCAAATAGACATGTAACAATATGAATCAATATATAACAATCTATATAGAAGATCTATATCATATTTAATAATATAATAGATGAAATAGTTTTATTTATTAAGTGGGAGTATAAAGAATATTGATAAATGTATCAAATAAAGAGTTTAACATTACAAAAATTAATCGTGAAGAAAATCTTTACGTTTGTATACAATTCAAATTTACTAAATAATAGTTATTTTATTTTTCATTATTTCATAATAATATGTATAACATATTACTAGTATAAACTACAATTTATATCAATAACAAATTATAAGGTATTCATGAATATATAATACTCCTGTAATATATATATATATATATATCCTTGACCCCATAACATATATGATATAGTCTATGCTAGTCTATGATAAAGTCTACGAATTTATATTATAATTATAATAGTCTACGAAACATTATCAATTTATATCATAATTAATTTATATTATAATTAAAAACACATTTTTTTTTCAATAAGTAATTTACTATAATTATAATTAATTAAATTTATTTTACGTACCATAAATGTTAAATAATGATGTAAATAATAGAAACACTTTTTTATTTCTAAATCAATATTAGAAATAATAACTCCATGTACTTTATAATATTATATATCTAAGTTATATTACAATTTGTTTTTTTTCTATATTTCTAATTAATAGTTTATATTAATTATTTTCCATTTTCAGTTGATTATTTATACGATCTGGTTATCATCACTAGTGTGATTAGTTTTGATTTCCGTATTATATCCTAAACTAATAGTATACTAATGAGTTAGTGATAGCTTCTGAATATGTTTTATAAGTAGATGTATTTAATAATAATTTGTTCATATTACTATTAATATTTTCTAATTTAGTATGTATTATATTAATAATATCATTTTTAAATACATTACTTACAGTATGTGTTTCCATATTGGAGCATCTATTTTAGTTACAACAATATAATATATATATATATATATAATATTTTGTAAAAAATTATAATTATATATGAATCAATTAAGCATTTATTTCAATAATAATGATTTACTTCGATTCTTACCATCATTGCTAAAATAGATTAGATAACATACGATGTACATTTCAGTTTTCATTATTAAATAAATTCAACTATTTTCCATTAGGTATGTCATATTTCCAATTTCTTATCCTCGTTGCTAAAATTTGCAACAAACCGCAATGTTTAAATAATGTTAATATTTCTATATTATTGACATGTAGGATTGGACGACATAAATTTCAGTTTTCATTATTAAATAAATTTAATAATTTTGCATTAGCTATGTCATATTTTCAATTTCTTATCCTCGTTGCTCAAGTTATGTGCAACAAACCGCAATGTTTAAATAATATTAATATTTCTATATTATTGACATGTAGGATTGAATGACGTACATTTCAGTTTTCATTATTAAATAAATTCAACAATTTTCCATTAGGTATGTCATTTTCCAATTTCTTATCCTCGTTGCTCAAGATATGTGCAACAAACCGCAATGTTTAAATAATGTTAATATTTCTATATTATTGACATGTAGGATTGGATGACGTACATTTCAGTTTTCATTATTAAATAAATTCAATAATTTTGCATTTCCAATTTCTTATCCTCGTTGCTCAAGTTATGTGCAACAAACCGCAATGTTTAAATAATGTTAATATTTCTATATTATTGACATGTAGGATTGCTTGATATACATTCCAGTTTTCATTATTAAATAAATTCAACAATTTTGCATTAGGTATGTCATATTTCACATTTCTTATCCTCGTTGCTAAGGTATGTGCTTAAAGCACTTTATGTTATATGAAATTTATATATAAGAGTTGGATTCCATTTTGGATTACAATAAAAATGGCTTATATTATATTGAATTTTAGTACAAATTATTATAAAGAATTATCTGTTAATTCAAGTAATTTATATCAAATTTTACATTTGTAGCTATTTATTAGTAAAAAAAATGCATACTATAATTCTAATTCAAAAATATTAGTTTTCAAAATAAATTATGAATATTCCAATGTATTAATAACCTATTACGAATTTGGTTTATTTTATTTACTAATCCATTAAAACGAATAAAGTTAAATAATATATATATATATATATATATATATATATATATATATGTTTCATAGACAAGCATTGTCAATACTGAAGTATCAATAGATATATAATACGATGAAGTATTTATATTAACAATACGAACTCATTAATAAACAATAATAATTCATCATATAGGTAAACAACGTTATGTAATAAGTGTTTCATAATATTATACATATACAAGAATGTCCATTATAATAGATATTTATAACATAACATAATATCGAGAGAGTTAGTATCTACCGAGTATATATAAGTATAGCGAGTAGATTTAAATATATTTATAATTGAATACAACCCCTATGTGATGATAATGTACGATACACAATGTGCCTTGTACATCGTTAATAAAGTGACATACAATAGAGTTGCGTAACATCACTTAAAGTATAACAAATGCATAACTTCAATTATATTGATTTATATATTGTCTTACATATCCACTAATACTACTATCCTTCAATACAGATTTGTTTAAATATATATATATTCATTAATATATGCTACGATAATGTAAATTCATTAACATGTACTACAATAATGCATTGTTCAAAGAAAGGTAATACATACTAATATATAATAACCCTTAACATTGTGGTTAAAAACTGATAGTATTGTTTGTGGTTATATCCCTCACGAGTGTTTATGTACTTTAAAATATTACCGCAAATAGACATGTAACAATATGAATCAATATATAACAATCTATATAGAAGATCTATATCATATTTAATAATATAATAGATGAAATAGTTTTATTTATTAAGTGGGAGTATAAAGAATATTGATAAATGTATCAAATAAAGAGTTTAACATTACAAAAATTAATCGTGAAGAAAATCTTTACGTTTGTATACAATTCAAATTTACTAAATAATAGTTATTTTATTTTTCATTATTTCATAATAATATGTATAACATATTACTAGTATAAACTACAATTTATATCAATAACAAATTATAAGGTATTCATGAATATATAATACTCCTGTAATATATATATATATATATATATCCTTGACCCCATAACATATATGATATAGTCTATGCTAGTCTATGATAAAGTCTACGAATTTATATTATAATTATAATAGTCTACGAAACATTATCAATTTATATCATAATTAATTTATATTATAATTAAAAACACATTTTTTTTTCAATAAGTAATTTACTATAATTATAATTAATTAAATTTATTTTACGTACCATAAATGTTAAATAATGATGTAAATAATAGAAACACTTTTTTATTTCTAAATCAATATTAGAAATAATAACTCCATGTACTTTATAATATTATATATCTAAGTTATATTACAATTTGTTTTTTTTCTATATTTCTAATTAATAGTTTATATTAATTATTTTCCATTTTCAGTTGATTATTTATACGATCTGGTTATCATCACTAGTGTGATTAGTTTTGATTTCCGTATTATATCCTAAACTAATAGTATACTAATGAGTTAGTGATAGCTTCTGAATATGTTTTATAAGTAGATGTATTTAATAATAATTTGTTCATATTACTATTAATATTTTCTAATTTAGTATGTATTATATTAATAATATCATTTTTAAATACATTACTTACAGTATGTGTTTCCATATTGGAGCATCTATTTTAGTTACAACAATATAATATATATATATATATATAATATTTTGTAAAAAATTATAATTATATATGAATCAATTAAGCATTTATTTCAATAATAATGATTTACTTCGATTCTTACCATCATTGCTAAAATAGATTAGATAACATACGATGTACATTTCAGTTTTCATTATTAAATAAATTCAACTATTTTCCATTAGGTATGTCATATTTCCAATTTCTTATCCTCGTTGCTAAAATTTGCAACAAACCGCAATGTTTAAATAATGTTAATATTTCTATATTATTGACATGTAGGATTGGACGACATAAATTTCAGTTTTCATTATTAAATAAATTTAATAATTTTGCATTAGCTATGTCATATTTTCAATTTCTTATCCTCGTTGCTCAAGTTATGTGCAACAAACCGCAATGTTTAAATAATATTAATATTTCTATATTATTGACATGTAGGATTGAATGACGTACATTTCAGTTTTCATTATTAAATAAATTCAACAATTTTCCATTAGGTATGTCATTTTCCAATTTCTTATCCTCGTTGCTCAAGATATGTGCAACAAACCGCAATGTTTAAATAATGTTAATATTTCTATATTGTTGACATGTAGGATTGGATGACGTACATTTCAGTTTTCATTATTAAATAAATTCAATAATTTTGCATTTCCAATTTCTTATCCTCGTTGCTCAAGTTATGTGCAACAAACCGCAATGTTTAAATAATGTTAATATTTCTATATTATTGACATGTAGGATTGCTTGATATACATTCCAGTTTTCATTATTAAATAAATTCAACAATTTTGCATTAGGTATGTCATATTTCACATTTCTTATCCTCGTTGCTAAGGTATGTGCTTAAAGCACTTTATGTTATATGAAATTTATATATAAGAGTGAGCATTCCTCGATTATGAGAATCATAGAAATGCCCACCAGAGATATTAATTCGATGTTGTCTAGTATCTTCTTTTGAAGTTAATTGAGTATCCTGAAGATTGTTACAAATCCTACATTCTAGTTCATTTCAATTTATTTGACCAATTATACAATGACAGATAAATAAACAATTGTATTCTAGTGGAAACTTACGGAAACTTATATCCAAAAAAATTAAAATTAGGTAGATCATATGAAAATAAAAACATATACTGGATATTACTTTAAATTAAATAAAATTAATTAATTTTAAAATTTAATCTTTAAATTAATTTCGATATATTAGAAAATGTATTCAGTTCATAAAATTATCTAGTTTTATCACAAATACTATTAACTTAATTAATCATAAATTATATATAAATTTATTAAATTAAACTAAAATATAAATGCGTTTGTTTTCATATTTAGATTTAAGTAGGGTATTTGAAATACAGTCCTAATCTTCCAGACTAGTGTTTAAATCTAATTCTCAATTCAGAATCTATAAATTCAATTTACCAACTAGAACCCAATATATTTTTTATTTGCATGGTTATTGATGTTATTTGCATGTTTTATGATATATATTTTACGATTGCGATATCGATTTAATGTTAGCTCAAAATATAACTATTTTAATCAAATATCTTTATGCTTGTAAATAGGTACTATCGAATTCACAATTCAGTACCTAAAGCATCTCGAATAGAATATCTGGATCATTTTGCTAAATTAGGTATTTATGCTTATAATCTATTAGTAACGTATGAGTTTTTTTTAGATTTCTTTAGAAAGTTATATAATTATTTATTACAGATGCTTTATGATATCTATTTTACGATTGGAATATCGATTTAGTTTTAGCTCAAATAAAAAACATTTTCACCTATCTATCTTTATGCATGTAAATAGGTAATATCGAATTTACAATTCAAAACCTAAAGCATCTCTAATAGAGTACCTGGATTATTTTCTATATTAAGTGTTTATAGTTATGATGTATGCCTTTTAGGAATGTTTGAGCTTTTTTAGAGGTTTTATAGAAAGTTATCTATTGACTACGATAAATCATTAGCTATTTATACAAATACATAATGGTTGTATGAAACCATTATCGAAATTCTAGCCCTACCATGAATACGATAAAAGCTACTATAATATACAATTGCACGCGGTAAACGTCCATACCGAGGTGGGCTGCATACGCATACGACCGAGACTGGGACTGCTACAGCTAGACCGATACGTAAACTAGGCCGAACATCACATCAAGTTCGAAGAACGACACGAAGAACAAAGCACACAATACGTTCAATACAGTTGATTTCATTTCACTCCTATTGATCAGCGAACATGAAGTAAGCGGCTCCGGCGATTGCGCACACAATGATAAGTTTAGCTAATGCTCCCATGTCCGATGTATTGTTTAAATCGTGTAATAAAGGTAAGGTAATATAAAGGTAATACTGTAGATACGGTAATACTCCGAGCCTCTTATCGGTCTATCGATATGTATGTATTTAATAAGACGATTGTTCTGTCTATTGATCTCCAAACATGAAGTAAGCGGCTCCGGCTATGGCGCAAACGATGATAAGTTTAGCTAATGCTCCCATGTTGTGTTTAAGTGATACGCTGGAATAAATTAATGTGTTTTCAATTTATAATGAATGTTATAATATCTATTCTCTATGGAATGTACGCAAATGTAAGATAAGTTCTCTTATCTATTGATCAGCAAACATGAAGTAAGCGGCTCCGGCTATGGCACAGACGATAATAAGTTTAGCTAATGCTCCCATATTTGGTTTATGTGTAAAATTGAATAATAAATAACTTGTAAAATAATTAGCGCTACTATCTTCTATTGGCACTATACTTTCTGATAATTAAGATATGTCTATAATTCGGATTTTATAGTCTATTGATCTCCGAACATGAAGTAAGCAGCTCCAGCTATGGCACAGACGATGATAAGTTTAGCTAAGGCTCCCATGTTTAATAATATAATAGTTAAATAAATGAAAGAAAGAAAACTGTCTTTTTCAGATGTGATACCTGTATAAATTTATATATACATATATATATATATTATTTATATATGTATTTATATACAAATAATATTATTAATAATATACTATATTAATATACATATATCATTTCTAAATGTATAAAAAATATTTAATTTTACCTTAAATCTAAGGCAAATATTATTTCTGAATTATGATGATTAATTATTAATATATCATTTAGTATAATACATATATTATATATTATTTAGTATCTGTATACACATTATATATAACTAGTTACATGGTTATATTTCGAAGTTAATATATATATTGTAATTATTATTTCTTAATAATTAAACAATTAGATACATTACAATATATATGGAACAATAAATTTATAATTATAATTATATCTATATTGATATTTAGTTTTCTGCTTTCATTGAATACACGTTTAAGTGAAGATATAATGGTTATTGATAACATAGATAACATTGTAGTATACGAATATAAAATAAAACTATACATTACATACATTTAATAAAAACTATATATAGTTAATACAATTTATATGTTTAGATGCATACTATTAGATCTATCGGTTTATGTTTATACTATTATATTATTATTTATATTAGTTATTGTCATTTTTGCTAATAGTACGTTATATTACATGATATGGAATATATAATATTATTTACATGAAGTAGAATACTTTAATAATTAATAAGCTATAGTTAAATAATTCTGTTATATAACTAATATAGATTATTTATAAGTATAAAATGCTAATTACTAATGTGAAAATATAAATATTTAGTAGTACAAATGATTACATGTAATACATATTAGCTTATAATATTATAGTTATTATTATAATATGTATACGATATAAAGATTAATAAAGTAAATTGAATTCAAATATAATAATTATACTACTGAATATTCATTATATGCAGATAATACTTTATACTAGACTATTATGTACTACTATCATATTATATAAATGTCAAATTGGTATTCATGATATAAATAACTAGTTTAATATAACTACTGTAATATTAACTACTGTAATATAGTAATATAAAATAGTCAATTGTTAACAATAATATACTACACTACGATGATAACATAGGTATATAATACAATGTACTAACATGTACTATTTGTAATCGAATACTTCAGGTTGCAACAGTGAACAGCGAATGGAGTCTGGTTAAAAGCGTGCTGCCTCGGCGAGTGTTTTATTTAAATGATTTGATTATTTCTTTTCATCAAATTAACAATTTAAATTTACAAAAGCAATAAATAATTTAATAAAAATATTAGTTTTTTATTTTTAATTGCTAATTGATATTTCCATGAATTAAAACATTGATAAATTTATTGTTTCGGAAATATTTATCAATAATATATTGAGAAATATTCAAAATATTCATTTGTTCACAAGCTGTTCTTATGTAAGATTATATATCATAACTTTATCGATACCGTAATTATATTGGTCATTGTTAAACTATGCGTATAACTAAGAAACAATTTATGGATGTTATAAATTGTATTGTTAAAAATAAAGATCTTTTTAGTTACATTCATATATATATATAATTATATTATATTGTATTATATAAGTTATATATAATATATATATATATGTATATATGGAAGTCAAATATATAGGAAGTCAAATAGGCCAAGTAAAAGAAGCAGAAAATATCCAGGCTCTATATAGATGTATAAAAAGAACTACGAGGAACATTTTAGTAGCTATAAATCAAAATTAAACTGGAGAAAGCGAGGACTGAGAGATTTTGCAAGTATCTCAACTAAAGTGAGTCATATTATCAATCCATGGAGAAATATTCCTTGGTAGACTGATGAAGATCATGAAATAATCTCCATCTACTAGGAAATATATAATACAAAAGCTTAGAAAACTGACGAATAATGCCCCTGTTCAGATCAAATAGAATACATTCACTTAAACCTATTTGATAAGAATGGATTACTAATCGGTACTAGGAGCTGTACGTCCACTCGGAATCCCCAAATTATGGAAAAAAAGCAACGTACTTCTTTTATATAAAAAAAGCTTCACAGATGATCCAGTAAATTTCCGCTCAATATGTATACTGAATACGATATATAATCTTTATTCGGGAATTCTAGAAAGCAAGCTAATACATATATCTAAAGAAAACAATTGGCTGTCAGTTAAGTAAAAAGATTTTTTTCCCGGTAACAGAGGCATACACGAACATACTTTTGTATTTGAATCGGAAATTCTAGAAACTATTAAAAAAATCCAATCTATTAATTTGTTGGCTGTACCTCAGCAAATGCTTTTGGTTATATTACACATTCAAAACTTTCTCGACTATTCTAAAGTCCACATATTCTCGAGAGAATACAAATAATTCTCAACGATATTCTAAAGTCCACATATTCTCGAGAGAATACAAATAATTCTCAACGATATCAATATCGAATCAATTTGCACCTATAAAGAGTTTAATGAGTCATCACGATTGTGGGTAGTCAATGGGATAGTATATGTATTATATTTAATCTAGCATCTGAACCTATAATTAGAAAAGCTAAATAATTTGAAGGAATTAATCTACTCTTGAGTAAGGTAAAAAATAACTACGTATATCGATGGCAGTGCTATCATGTCCGAAAGTCCTAAAGAGATAAACGAAATTATCGACGTAATTTATTTAGTAGCCGCAATTATTGAATTAAAATATAATCCAAATAAATGTAAATCATTAATATTTTTCAGTGGTCAGCATAATAAGGTTACATTCAAACTAGGTTCAAAAACTATTCCTGATCTAGTAAAAGAACATGAAATCAACCTGGAATAATTTTGGGTTTTAAATTCCTTTTTAATATAACTTACGATTTGCCTCAAAATTTAGACATGGTTGCAGATTCAGATTTAACTCCTTGGCAAAAAATGTAAGTACTTCGACGGCATTTCTAACCACATAAACGTAGTTCAGGCGGAATGCTAAAACATCTCTATTTCGATTGACGAGAGGATAAAACGCTTCCACATACTGGCCACAAATACCACATATACAGTACGACATCCTTTATCTATGCGAACAGAGAAGTTTGAGCCTTTGCAATTGGGCACTTGAATCAAGAAGCCGATATATGGACGATTACTAAAGCTGTTCAGTTATTATCTTCAAATGATATACAAATTGCAACTATATCTAGTTATCAGTTGAGAGATACTCTAGCAAATATAACTGTAGTTAATAATACTAGTCCAGTGAATGATTTTATATCAGACCTAACAACGAGAGGATTCTATGCTTATAAGTATAAAAGCAAATTTCTGGACTAGAACCAGACTTGCGTCCCAACATCTGCAAACGAATATTGATGTTTCCGATTCACAAAATATAGAAATATGAATCGATGAAATCTATTCGGTTCTTTCGAAGTTGGTGAAATCTGTTAGCATTGCGAAATGTACACCTACATTTACATAGACTATTCTTTATAGAGAGCCATAGCTCGTTTCAATTAGACGATTCCAGTAAAGGCATTGCTAGACTCTTATCTCAGCGATTAACTCTATCTTTTCAAGCATGGAATCTATGGCACAAGGCCCAACCTCAGATTCATCCAATAAAAGCTTTCCCCGGTTCACCAGACCGTATGTCGCACATTTTTCATTGAAAATGAAAGCACTGCTTAATAGATGTTAATATATGTTCAGAAAGAAATAACAAAATTCAAACTATAATGAAAAATACACTAGAACAATTAAATATTGATCATTTCTATTTTTCCAGGAAGGTAAACTTGACATAGTTATTGAAAATGAAAATAAAAAGTATATCATAGATATCACTGTGGCATTTGATTGGAAAATAGTAAAATAAATGCTATTTAGGATTTGCCATTCCCTACGTAATAGGTTCTCTTGGTTCTTGATCAAATAATAATTCTATTCGAAAAGAAGTTTTAGGGATACCCAAAATAATTTGGACATAATTAAAAAAAGCCAGTATAAAATAATCCATCGAAGGATCTATCAGATTTTTTCGGAAATTTTTAATTTGTTGATATATATATATAATATATATATATATATATATATATATATATATAAACTTACAAGTTAAATTCTCGAGAAGGTTAACATAAATTGGATAGATCGATTCCTAAGGATTAAAGATTCAAATGTATGTAATATATATAGATATTTATTATTGTATATATTTATACAGGTATACCAACCTAATGTAAAAATATGGAATAGTGAAATTATCTTTTAAATATTTATCTATGCCAATAAAAGGTCAAATTTATTTAAAAATAATTAGTGAAGAGTTTATATATAGTTAGTTACATGCATTTGTTATATTGAATAAGACATTTGGGAAAATTGTATTATTTGTTAGTTAGCAGTAGAGCTTTGTAATTGATATGCTATTTAATATGAATCCCGTAAAGTTGTTTGAAAAGAGGTGATATGCAATGATATATAGATTAATGAAGTAGATAACACTTCTTTCTGGTTAATAGTAGGAATTACGTGTTGGCAACAATTAATTTCTTTATAACTCCTTACAATTTGTAGGAACATTTGTTATATATAATGTAATAAAATGTTATTTTGCTTTAGCAATTATCATCATATTATAATATATATATATATATATATATATATATATATATATATATAGGTATATATATATATATATATATATATAGATATATATATATATATATATAAATATATATATATATATATATATATATAGATATATAGATATATAGATATATATAAGTAAAAATAGTTACTTTTTAATTATTATAATAATAATAAATATATAATATCAAAAAGAATATTCTAAATGAGAACAATGTATCCAATCTAATCAATTGCATTTTATTTAAATCACCTCACTAAATATATGTATAGTGCAGATATAAGTTATGTGATTATAATTATAATCTATTATTTATATTTCATATAATGTAGCCATGATTTTGTTCTGTATGTACTAGCTAAATATAGTCAGGTGTGATTAACATATATTTCATAAGCATTTATAGAATGTATATATTGGTTACATTTATATGTAATTATAACTAATATATTCTATAAATAATGTTATTATATTCAGACTATCGTTATGCAATAACTACTGTTCATTCCATTCTTCATCTCTCTTCTAGTAGGGGTTAGATGACGAATATTGACTGCTATTTTTGAATTGAATACAGGTTATATTGTACTCGGCGCAAACAATAATAATGACCACATTCGGATAATTATGGACACTTTAAATTTAAAGATAACGATACAAGTTTATTATTAATATTCAATCATAAATTGAAATATTACTGAATTATGAATTCATTATCATTAGTGATAAGATATGGCAGACATTGTAATGTTCGTATCGATGTTTTCTGCTTTGTATATGGTAACAATAGGAATGCATCTAAGTGCATAAGCGATACTATTCAATGTACCGCGTTCATCACAAATGGACAATGTTAAAAAGCTATTATAATAAACATAATCATATTCAATTTAAAATATTCTAATATGCAAAGTAAGCTATAAAATTAACATACTTATTATGCGATATGGAATTAGTTAACTGATAAGAACATGGTGATATAACTTAATATATACGTACAACATAATGTACACACAGAAGTATTTACAATATATAGTTTAAATATATAATATATATTTAATATATAATATATAGTTTAATGTATAATTTACAATGTATATTGTAGACAACACAATGCATCTATTTCACAGCATATTTCTCAAATATGATGATCAAGGACATTTTAGTATGATTTACTATGTGATACATCTTGTACATCAAATTCTACACTATTATCAACACCAAACTATAGTTAGGTATACCTTATGTATGGGGTATTATACTCCTAAGGATAGCTATACCAATCGTCCATATAGAATATATTTAAATGTTTTACATTTTACGTAATAGTATATGCGATATTTTATATGCGATATATATTTTAGTATACTATTCAATGAATAGTATTCATATATAAAATAATATTTAGATTATTAATAATAGGTAAACATATATTATTAATATAATAATCATTTTCACAAAATCTGTTTAAATATAAACAAATGAATATTAATAATTTTAATTTAGTGAGATCAATATTAAAACACAACATTAAAATAAAATTCATTATATTATAGTAATAAAATAGTATTGTATTCAATTTAAAACAATTCATATTATATACAATATAACATACGAATATGTCGATATCAATATAATTATATAAATAATGGTTAAAACTGCTACCTATTAAAAAGGTTAAATATTAAATTGTTCATACTCCGAATATAAAACAAAACGAAATAAATTGTGGTGGGTTTGGTTTTCGGTTTTTGAGTTTTTGGGTTTTTGACTTTTTGGGTTTGGGTTTGGGTTTTAGGTTTTAGGTTTTTGTTTTGGTTTTGGTTTTGGAGTTTTGGGGTTTGAGTTTGGGTTTGCGGTTTGTCACGCTAATTTAAACGTGAACAAAATGATCATGATATATTTAGGTATTTAATTACTTTTTGTATTTTATATATCATATTATAAACCAATATATAATGCAAAATTGTGAATAGATAATATATGAATATTTATTAAAAATAGTTCAATGATTCTATATAGTTTTAAAGATTTTGTTATTAAATAGGAAAATATAATATAAATATTATATATATGGTATGGTTATCATAATACATATATAATATTAACCTCATCTGATATCACCTCTAATAACTCCTCATTACTCGATACAAATTTAGCCTGCAAGGATAATTCTGCATTAGATTTGTGTATAGCCATTTTTTAAATATACATTTAATCAAACCATAAACTTAAATATTAAAAAAAAAGTAGACATACCAAATGTATATTTTATGATTTTTATGTAAATGAATATATATTATTAATGAGTATATATTATGTAAATGAGTATATATTTTTATGTAAATGATTAAATAAGTATATATTATAAATTACATATACTTAATTATTATATAATTATAAATTAACTGTTTTCAAAAACTAATATGAATAATATTTGTAATTTCCACCGGAAATATTTAACAATGTATTTTTATAATGTGCACGTTATGATATAAATATTAAAATGTAATTAAATCATGTGAGTAATTTATAACATTAATTAAACCGCTTTGCCACTTATTTAAAACTATATTTAAGTGCATTTAATATATAATTTAAACAATACAATACTTAGTTTAATGTGTACATATGTGTAATTAAATAAGAATATATCTCAGTAAATAATATTATAAAGGTTATGTTTTGATATATTGTATAAAAGAAACGTTAATTAAAATTTAAAATAATACACATTGAAACACAGTTTAACATAACATTTATTTCTATACCACGATACAATATATTTAGTTTATAGACGTTATTATAATACACAATTAAAATAATTGTCGAATTTTTTGATTTGGCATTTAGTTTGGCTTTTGGTAGTTGTGTCGTTTTTGTCGAATAATATTTATAGGTAATTATGCAAAATAATTTAATTTAAACCGAATTTCATAAAGAAAAATTAATGCAATTTCAGCGCAACTTTGTTTTTTCGTAATTAATAAATTCATTGTGTTTTCATTACTAATTTGAATAGAAATTGCTTTGTATTATCTAGTTATTATGAAATTGCTAAAATTAATAAATTATGATATACATCTAAAATAACTAAAACACAACTACAGTGGGGTTACTAAAATAAAATGTAAAACAATGCAACTTATAATTCGCCTGTAAAAGTTAATAAAATAAAAGAAATCAAATCAATTAATTATTCATTAGTAGGTTTTTGATTCCTTAATCATTTTAATAATTTTAATAACAATATATTAAATATATAATAAACACAGTTATGCTGGTTCGCAAATGTTTACATTTGTCACAGACGTTTTTGGATATCTATTATATGTATTCCCCGTGAACTGATACTACTTTATAATACTTATAATATATATCATCTATATAATGTTATTATAAAGTTTCATAAAAACTATAAAATATTTACAAAATTATATATATATATTCAAATAAAGAATAAAATTGACAAATTATTAGGTAGCTAGTGATTGAAGATAAATAACAGAGTAAAACAATTATACTTACTCATATAAAAAATATCTATATATTTACTATGTAATAATAAACTATATATATATATATTAAATTTTTAAATAAATTATTTATATTAATTATAATAACCATTGATTGTTTATATTTTTTTATGATTTCTTTTTGAGATTCTAATTCTCTTTGAATATAAGCTACCTTCAACCTATTAAAACATTCCAAAATAACTTCCTGATACTTCAATATAGTGAATAGCAAACCTAGAATATATTGCATAATGATTTAAATAATTCTTTATTTTATGGTTAATCAAATATATGAATTAAAAATGTATTGAAATCAATATATAAAAATATTATATAGAAAATATTTTACAACAGATAGCATTATTTAGTTATTTACTTAATTATACTTAGTGATTTATGAATGTTATATATTGTTAATGTAAATGCAACCTTTTAAATCTGATTTTTCTTTTTGAATAAATTAATATATATTAGAATATAGGATATCAAATATATTATAAAATAATTAACTAAAAAATAAATATTATTTATAGTTCAATATGTAATATTTATTTATAAGTATTCATTGAAACATCTGAACAATATGTTTTATAATTATTGTTATCAAACATATAAATAAAGGCATTTGAAGTACTATGGAATATCCTAGATGTTTATATATAATATAAACATATATATATAAATATATATATATATATATACTATACATAGTATGAAATGTATTTATGTAAACATACAAATATGTTTACATATAACGTATGTATATAAACATTGTATAAATACAATAATGATTATTAATTAATAATGATTTATAAAATATCCTACGATTGGATCCATATATACTTAATTTATTTAGTATATATTCAGTTAATATATCTTATTAATATTGATTTATCTGTGAAATATATTATCCATTATTGAATAATATATATTAAAATAGTATATTTCATTATTAATACTTAAATTTAATTTTTTTTCAAAACTACAAATCACATTATTTTAGAAATATCAGTGAGACAATATTTAAAAACTATAAAATGTATTAAAAAAATTAACCTATTTTAGTATTATGCTATTTATATTAATATGATAACATTACATATTATTATAATACTCATATACTATCGTGTTTATGCTAGTATGGTAATGAATCGTATCTATTAATTTGGAAGAAATCTTGTATATTATAAATTTCTATATATTATATTATATGCTATAGTTTAAAATGATTTTCATCATATTTACATATTATTACATGATATATGATTTACATCATATAACCATAATAGGGATTTTCAATAATTAAAATTAACCTAACTTTTAATTTTAATAATATAATATTAGTTATATATCCCGTATTATCACCGCATTATCGAATATTTCACAAAACTTCAAATATAGTGAAACACGTACTTTGTCAAATTATAGATATATTAAAGTACTAAGTTTGTTACATGGGCTAATGATTCCGTAACTTCATTGATTTCACTTTTTGCCTCTACTTTTTTCAATATATTATATAATACAATTATATAATATTGGTTAAATGCTTCCATTATGACCAAATATACATTCTACATGGTTACAAATATATTCTACACCATGTATTCTACAAATGTATTCTACACCATTACAAATATTATTTATTTATTTTATTTCTAAACCATTATTATATAACAATTGTTTAGAAATATCAATCAATAATTCTATATTTAGTGTGAAATGTATAAAGTTATTATATCTGAAATCTTAATTATCAAAATTTAAATATTCCGAAAATAATTTTCAAAAACGAATACATAAGATCAGAAATGGATGTAAAATTGTAATCAATTTTCTAATACCATATTTGGATGTCCACTGATTTCCAATATACCTAACTGTAGTCTGTTATATCTTTTAATAAATAGATTATACTTTATTTAAATAAAATAGCCAAACACTACATTTTATTATAATTAATTATATATAAATATTATTTATTATTTTAAACAATATCCTTAAATGAAAATATCTTTAACTTTATATAAACAATATTCTAAATTATATATATATATATATATATATATAATGTTATATACATGCTATAATCTAATATGGTCATTTTACGATGTTCAATATCAATATTGAGCATTGTAAAATAAAAAATATCAAAGAAAAAAAAATTAAATATTAGAAAATAATAATATAAATTTTAAATTTTTATTAATTATATTATTTACACTTTTTCAAAATCATTTCAAATCACCAAATATTGCGTATATTATATAACGTTAGTACAAACACAGCACACATTGCTAAATATGTCATTTTAATTGACCATTCAAATATAATATATTTATATATATATTTATATATATATATATATATGTAATAATAAATAATCAAATATAAGTTAAATTAAACATTTAAAAAATATTTACAGATAATACAGGAAACACAACATTAATAATCTAATTAAGTACATCATATATTTCACTATCTATTGAAGTATCATCAGTAAGAAGTAATGAATATACGCAGTCCTTCTTTATTTCCTCAGCGGTATATGGTTTTATTTCAATGGATTCGGTAGTATTTTGATTGTAGAGAATTGGACTTTCAACTTTCTCTTTCCCAGAATCTATTTCCAGATTTACCGCTCTCAGAACTCTTCCTTCGTCATACCGATCGATGCCAGACGTTGTATCGCTACAGTTGCCAGTTAAAAGGATATCGGTATTGGTACTTTTCGGTTTACTAGTAACAATATCCGCAGCTATAGAAACTCCTTTGTTGGTCTGACTCTCATCATCGCTAGATGAGAACTGATCAAGAAATATCAAATCGGCGGGAGTGAAGTCGGCCAGAGAACGGCATTCCTCTAGGCGGTATTTGATGAGGCGGCGTCTCTGTTCCCGGGGCAGCTGACCGCTCTTCAACTGAATGACGAGGTAGCGATCACGTCTACTCATCGACGTCGGGAATAATATGCTCCCAACTCCAGTGGGTAAGTCGGCGATGGAAGTATTACTAGTGGATTGGGTAGATGACGAGTGTCGTCCATGTTGATTCGATACGTTTAATAGATCCAAATCATATGATTTACTCAATTCGCCATCGGTTTCTATATTTTGCACTATGGGGTGTGGCAAGGCGACATGTGATACGCTTCCCGACACTCCTCCTTCTAGTGAAGATACACTGTTCCAAGTATAAGTCCGATCGTCGGTTTTGCTGAGTGTATTCGGTTGTAACGATGAGGAAGATGTGGAAGAAGGCGTAGTTACAAACAATGGAGGCGTGATGTCGCGAACTTCATTCCCTGCATTCCATTGTCCTTTATTACTTAAGTACACCTGGTTCTCTAATTCCAGTTGATCGGTAATCATCTCCTTTAATAAATGTTATAGTAAATATTTAGAGATACTATCGGTTATTATAAATATCATTAATAATTCCATTATTATATTTGTTGGATTACTCACAATTCTTTTAGAAAATGAATGTTCCTCATTTGTCAAACGTCTATTTTGACTGGGGCTCTATACATGAAATAATTGTATTAAATAATTAATTAATTAGCAACATTATTAATACTTGATAAATATAGTTACATTGTACTTACCGTAGCCAATACTAAATAGTTTGTTTCCAAATTAGAATATTCAATAAATAATTATAGTAAATTAAATAGTATTATACAAAATATATTTCGAGTACTTTATATTCTTAGCATTTAGATTTAATATGTATTTATATAATAGATGAAGTTTTAAAGTATACAAAATGAGGGTTAATTCAATGATTATCGTATGATGCACTGCATACGACGTACGCCATACGTAATATAGTATTGATATATATTTATATCTATTAATTGAATAATTTTATAACGATTAAATACAAAATGTTAAGAAATTGGAAAAATACAAAAAACGAATACAAAATGTTAAGAAATTGGAAATCGCATAATCAACACAATTTAAAAATGATTTTCCGTATTGCCTAATATTAATGATATTTAATTAATTAATTATTATTATAGGCCAAAAATATATATTACATGTAAGTAATTTCATATAAATAATTATTACATGTAAGTCGTATAGATTTAGAGAAGTTTTCATATGTATATTAAATTACTTATATTATTATACATTAGTATGAGAGTGTACTAAATAACGTATATGGGAAATACGCTAATGAAAGCTACTATGGTAACCATAGTAACATATAATACTATATATAGTAGATAAAGACCTATTGATA
>OZ038314.1:7213730-7241230 GCA_964035775.1 Osedax frankpressi
GCTTATTATAAATTATAGTGAATAACGAGCCAGCCAACTATTGCGAAGCTATTCTTTTATTATTGAGCAAAGAAACTAATATTAAAGAAGATGATGCGGAGTTTATTAGTGCCTTGATTTCAGACATTGAATGTTTACAGAATTACTTGCAAATGATAGATACTACGGTTGTTTTGATGAAAGGTTATACATTTTAAAATTACTAATTATACTTAGATATTTATATATAGATCATTATTTTTATATAAATATATGTATATATATTAATATATACATATATGTTATATATATATATATATATATATATATATATATATATATATATATATGTTTATCAATTAAACAACTATTTTTATTAATAATAATACATTATAACCGTAATATCCATTATGCAAAATATGCACGATAGGTGCATATTTTACTTTATATATTTTATTTTAAATATACAGAATCTAGACTTTTCAATAAATTGTCAATCATAACCACTACTTATATAATTAGTATTATATGTTTATATTAAACATTAAATATTACATATTTTAAAATTATACTAGAGTATACTTTAAAAAGGATACAATTTGTAGTCGATGGTGTAGATACTGGATTACGAAGAAATGCTATGTTAAGTTCATTGGTCTATCTGGAATCGATATATGACCAAAATATGAACGTCATTAATCAAATAAATCATATCATTCATGGTAAGATCATAATCTGATATATATATATATGATTCTATATTTTAATTGTATTAATAATTATTAATAAATGTAACATATTTAATGCTAAACATCGCTAGTAAGAATTTATAATATATAATAACAATAATACATTTAATATGTTATCAAGTCTAACAAGTATTTAAAATTGTTTACATGATAAGAATGTCAACAATATTAACTATCATAATATTAATATAATTATATATATAATATTATATATATAATAATATAATATATGATGTATATATTTGTTATATATTCATTCCCATAGGATGAAAGGTGTACTTCGAAGTTGAAACTTAACACAATAATATTTGCGGGAACAAATATATACGTATAGGCAAATAAGCATAGCAATATGTTTTATATCGTATTTATATTTTAATATCCACGTATCATAGTTAATAATAATAATATATATACTTTATATTAGATCATTCATGTTTATTATTATAAAATAAAATATATAGATAATATTATTAATTTATATAACTGCTATATAAGCACTACAATAATAATTATGTTAAATGTATTAATATAATACATATTTTATGTTTAATCACATATGTCAATATAATTTTAATATATAAAATATCTATCAATATTATATATTATATAAATAAACATATTAAACTATAAAGTTAGATTAATCTTTGGTGTATTCTTAATTAGATTAATAACTAGTCTATTTCATATTTACAATCATAATTTATTGTGAAAATGAGAAATAATCAATTCAAGTAATAAATAAGAATAAAAGACTAACGTCTGTAGCAAATGTAGAGATATTTGTAAGTTGTGTATTGCTGAATATCAATTAGCAAGAAGTAAATTTGCATAAATTCATAATAAAACTATATTAGAAATCTAGACGTTAAAATGATTACAGATTACCTTTCGATATATGTATACGATAATACATTAAGATAGAAGTATAGGTTTATATTGAACATGTGTTGATTGTATTGCATCTATGTGAAATATACGCAATGCATAACAAATATATCTAGTCGGTAATGTAGATATTCCCGATTTAAAAATGTGTATAATCTCATTTTTGCGACTAGAAAGTTTCGTAGAAATAGTAATGAATTACGTAACAACATGGTAAGCAAGTAGTGTAGTTGAGGAACTATTACCATCCACTGAAATAATTACGACACGTCCAGGTGTATGACGTAATAATAGGTGCAACTGCGAGTTGTAAGTTTAAGTATAAAAATATGTTCTATCACATTGCGAGTATTGAGATTTTTACAAAACATCGAGAGTGGAATTCGACTCGCTCGAAGTGCATCTCCATTTGAGAGCTATCCTATATGACTTTGAAGATATGATGTAATCGGTTCCACAGTTGCATATCAGAATTAGAATGGCCAACGTTACAGGCTTGTAATATGTTCGAATTGAGTTATGTCGAGTACCGATTCCAAAACTATTGCCAACGTAAATGAGCGTCACTCATTTATAATATTAGTGGTATATATATATAAACTAATGAATTATGATGAAGTATATTTACAAGTAATGATGTTGTAGTTGGAAAACAACAATCGTGTTGTTTCCAGATATCCGAGATTTCGCGACTGGTCTTTTTATCGTAGATCCCTAAAGCGGGGTTTGGAACTCCGCTACGTCATATCGTCCGAGTCGCACAGCTTCCGGTTCAACATCGCCAACGGGCCTATGGCGTCGTCCAGTCCTTGCGACGATTGAACGGCGCTGTTCGCCGCGTAGGTCGGCCGATTAACGGCGGCTTGGCTTCCGGTCAACGGCGGCATGCCGGAGATCGTCAACGACGGATAGCCCCGGTCGCGAAGGTTCTCGGCCGACGCGTGCCTGGATATCCCTTGCAACGAGGTCACCACCGAGAGGCAGTTGTCGACGTCCGCGGCGGCCGGCGACATCCGAGGCGACGTGCGATTAACGGACGAGGACCGGGCGTGGCGAATTCGCTCCGGAAGTTGTCCGCTCCTCCCGGCCGAGGTTTCCGGTGACGGCGGCGCGTGCCGAAGGTGGTTCTGAGCGTGGAAACCCTCGGTGACCATGATGGTGGGGGCGTGGCGCGGTTGCTGCGACGTCTCGTACAGCCTCTTTTGAAGCATTGCCATGGAAACTCGATTTCCCTACGAGGCGAAGTAGCTATTATATAATATAGCTTCTTAATATGATAAGTTGAAAAATATTCTAAAAATAGATCATGCTTACATGTTTATTTTTTTACCAACACAATATTTCATTTATTAATAATCTAAGATTCTTCCCTAGGTTTAATGTTTTATACTAGAGGTTAACGTTAAATAAACAAATAAGGATTAATTATCTATATTATTATTCACAAATTTGTATTTATTAATTCTTTTTTTAGATCTAAATATTAATTTTCCGATTCTAAAAGAATATTAACGAATTGAATTCAATTGAAAAAATCGTTAAAAAATCTGTTTAACATTCATCTCTTTTACTATCTTCTCACCTAGAGGCTCTCGAATATACAATTAGATTCTTAACCTAACCTGTACGAGTCCCCGTATACTGATCATTTCACTACTGTCGCATCTCCCTTCACCGGAAGTGCGCCCGTTGGCAGGAACTATTGCATTGCGACGGTTTGCTGGCATGTCGTCGTCGTCGTTGGCATGGCAACCGTTTTTCTTCCAAATCTAAATAAATTTAGGAGGATGAATCATCACTTTAGCGATGCAAGTTTCGCATGAATCATACAATTATTTAAAGTATTAAATATAATATTCTAATTTTACTTATCGCGGTTTATATAAGAGGATTTAACCAGAAATGTTTTTTAATTAATTATAGACAGACATTAAAAATCACGTGATTTCTATGAACAAAATGCATAATATATGGTATGTCCAATGCAATATATCTATATATGGTATATATCATATGCCCATGTTATACGAATATTATATATCTATATATGGTATATTTTGTGGTAGTTAATACGATGACACATTTATAGATTCGGCAATTTTCATACGTTACCTTGGTTACTCTTTTTAATGCGTTCTTCCGGGTGTTACATTTGCACTCCATTCGCGCCAGGATCCAGTTCAATAATTGTTTTATGACGATCGAAGTAACGTTAAATAAGCTGCGAGGTAGTCGTTTTAATGCAATGGTAAGAGTTTAAAATTTAGTTATGGATGTTAGCGAAAGAGTCTACTTGTAGAGGATATTATCGTGTTTGTGTCGAGTTATGTATAATATACTATATAAATATATATATATATATATATAATATATATATATATATATATATATATATATATATATATATATATGTGTGTTTGTGTGTGTGTATGTGTGCCGAAAGGGTTTTAAAGTGGATTTTTAAATCTAAAAAGTAGAAAATGATGACGTTCGCAACTAAAGCTTATAAACTCAATATCGGAAATATGTATTCGATAAATATTTGCATTTATAAAAAAATATACAGAAATATCTGAGATATATTTACCAAAGCTGGGTAATAATTAACCCCAACTGAAAGACATTTAGATATACATATGCAGAGTAATAAGGCATACCATTTATTTTATTTTATATGTTAATATATAAAAAGTTCTTAATTATAATTTTACATATTTATATTACATATTTCACGATTATATTGGTGTGAGAAAATTGACATTAGGTATCTTAAAAGTGAGTGAACAGCATGAAATGTAAACAAAAGGTAGATTTAAAGATATTGTGACTAATAAGATTGTCAAAGGTGTATTTAAGTAGATGTCGACTGTTATAGAACTAAACCAAGCTACTTGTGGCGGTCGTTATTACGATATTCGTTATTACGATATTCGTTATTACGATATTATTGCGTATTCGCATGGATTAAGGTCAAAGAGTAATATGATGATATTCTATAATGCACACGATACAAAGACGTATACCACATTATTGTATCTAATTCGATACATTGTATTGCGCAGGTATATATATATATATATATATATATATATATATATATATATATATATATATATATGTATATATATATATATATATATATATATATATATGTATATATATATATATATATAGTAAACTACATGTAAAGATGCACATCTAAGGATTCTCAGAACTATTGCCGTGTCATATACTGCATTTTTATGTATAATCGGATTGTCTAAACAGGTGCAATCCCATATTTATGGAAACAGATAATCTATAATGTATAACGTAGTTTTACAAATTATTATATAATTAATTAAATAATAAATATAGATAATTAAATTAAATTCTAACAAATATTTTCATTTTTCTTTATATTTGTCATAAGTTACTGCACATTATATTATATAACTATGATACCATTATTATGTAATACCATATTCCAATTATAAAATAATTATAAATATGCTTAATATACACTTTGTATACACTTAATATACAGGTAGAAACAAGTTCGTTAATTGATGCAGATCATTTTTAGACATATCAATCAGATAAATAGATATAACTGATATATAGATATAAATGGTATATAGCTATAACTGATATATAGATATAACTGATAAATAGATATAACTGGTATATAGATATAACTGGTATATAGCTATAACTGATATATAGATATAACTGGTATATAGATATAACTGATATATAGATATAACTGGTATATAGATATAACTGATATATAGCTATAACTGGTATATAGCTATAACTGGTATATAGATATAACTGATATATAGATATAACTGGTATATAGATATAACTGATATATAGATATAACTGGTATATAGATATAACTGATATATAGATATAACTGGTATATAGATATAACTGATATATAGATATAACTGGTATATAGATATAACTGATATATAGATATAACTGATATATAGATATAACTGGTATATAGATATAACTGATATATAGATATAACTAATATATAGATATAACTGGTATATAGATATAACTGGTATATAGATATAACTGGTATATAGATATAACTGATATATAGATATAACTGGTATATAGATATAACTGATATATAGATATAACTGGTATATAGATATAACTGATATATAGATATAACTGGTATATAGATATAACTGATATATAGATATAACTGGTATATAGATATAACTGATATATAGATATAACTGATATATAGATATAACTGGTATATATATATAACTGATATATAGATATGACTGGTATATAGATATAACTGATATATAGATATAAGTGGTATATAGATATAACTGATATATAGATATAACTGGTATATAGATATAACTGGTATATAGATATAACTAATATATAGATATAAGTGATATATAGATATAACTAATATATAGATATAACTGATATATAGATATAACTGATATATAGATATAACTGGTATATATATATAACTGATATATAGATATGACTGATATATAGATATAACTGATATATAGATATAACTGGTATATAGATATAACTGATATATAGATATAAGTGATATATAGATATAACTGATATATAGATATAACTGATATATAGATATAACTGATATATAGCTATAACTGGTATATAGATATAACTGGTATATAGATATAAGTGATATATAGATATAACTGGTATATAGATATAACTGATATATAGATATAACTGGTATATAGCTATAACTGGTATATAGATATAACTGGTATATAGATATAAGTGATATATAGATATAACTACTATATAGATATAACTGGTATATAGATATAACTGATATATAGATATGACTGGTATATAGATATAACTGATATATAGATATAACTGGTATATAGATATAACTGGTATATAGATATAACTGATATATAGATATAACTGGTATATATATATAACTGATATATAGATATGACTGATATATAGATATAACTGATATATAGATATAACTGGTATATAGATATAACTGATATATAGATATAAGTGATATATAGCTATAACTGGTATATAGATATAACTGGTATATAGATATAACTGATATATAAATATAAGTGATATATAGCTATAACTGGTATATAGATATAACTGGTATATAGATATAACTGATATATAGATATAACTGGTATATAGATATAACTGGTATATAGATATAACTGGTATATAGCTATAACTGGTATATAGATATAACTGATATATAGATATAACTGGTATATAGATATAACTTGTATATAGATATAACTGATATATAGATATAACTGGTATATATATATAACTGATATATAGATATGACTGATATATAGATATAACTGATATATAGATATATCTGGTATATAGATATAACTGATATATAGATATAAGTGATATATAGCTATAACTGGTATATAGATATAACTGGTATATAGATATAACTGATATATAGATATAAGTGATATATAGCTATAACTGGTATATAGATATAACTGGTATATAGATATAACTGATATATAGATATAACTGATATATAGATATAACTGGTATATAGATATAACTGATATATAGATATAAGTGATATATAGCTATAACTGGTATATAGCTATAACTGGTATATAGATATAACTGGTATATAGCTATAACTGGTATATAGATATAACTGATATATAGATATGACTGATATATAGATATAACTGATATATAGATATAACTGGTATATAGATATAACTGATATATAGATATAAGTGATATATAGCTATAACTGGTATATAGATATAACTGGTATATAGATATAACTGATATATAAATATAACTGGTATATAGATATAACTGGTATATAGATATAACTGGTATATAGCTATAACTGGTATATAGATATAACTGATATATAGATATAAGTGATATATAGCTATAACTTGCATATAGCTATAACTGGTATATAGATATAACTGGTATATAGCTATAACTGGTATATAGATATAACTGATATATAGATATGACTGATATATAGATATAACTGATATATAGATATAACTGGTATATAGATATAACTGATATATAGATATAAGTGATATATAGCTATAACTGGTATATAGATATAACTGGTATATAGATATAACTGATATATAGATATAACTGGTATATAGATATAACTGGTATATAGATATAACTGGTATATAGCTATAACTGGTATATAGATATAACTGATATATAGATATAACTGGTATATAGATATAACTGGTATATAGATATAACTGATATATAGATATAACTGGTATATATATATAACTGATATATAGATATGACTGATATATAGATATAACTGATATATAGATATATCTGGTATATAGATATAACTGATATATAGATATAAGTGATATATAGCTATAACTGGTATATAGATATAACTGGTATATAGATATAACTGATATATAGATATAAGTGATATATAGCTATAACTGGTATATAGATATAACTGGTATATAGATATAACTGATATATAGATATAACTGATATATAGATATAACTGGTATATAGATATAACTGATATATAGATATAAGTGATATATAGCTATAACTGGTATATAGCTATAACTGGTATATAGATATAACTGGTATATAGCTATAACTGGTATATAGATATAACTGATATATAGATATAACTGGTATATAGATATAACTGGTATATAGATATAACTGGTATATAACTATAACTTACTTAGGTCAGTGAATATGCAATTAATTAAATAGTAGTGTTATGCATCACTATTGTTATTTTATTGTCATCGTAATACGGTGGGCATTATGTAATACCGTACTTATTTCACATTTATACATGCTCTAATTATGTAAATTCGAACAAAGAATCCGAGAAATACATATTAATTAAGGTACATACTTCTAGTGATGTATTTCATACTAATATAATATTACATGTTACTATTATTAAACCACTACATCAATTACATGCACTATATTACTTCACTAACTTAATAATTATAATAATATTAACATAATATAAAAAGAAATTTAATTTAGATTTTGGTAACATTTTCAGTTAGTTTTCCAGTAAATTGATTTAATCAGGAATTGCGTTCCATAACAAAGGTACATATTATGATGACTATACCATAGCATTAGAAGTAGAAGTAGATGTTACCATTAACTATATAATTTAATAACTGGATTAATTACTTTAACTATAGTTTGATAAATATATTACTTCAATAAATACATCAATTACTTTAATTATATTATATTAATAACTAATAATATATTAATTATATTAACTATATTATTTTGTTAACTGTATATAATTGCGACTTAATAATTCATTATTTTTTTAGAATTAACTAGTTTTGATAAACCTATCTTAACTCAATAATATACCCCTCCCCCTACAATGTAGGGGCTACATCTACACATATCAGGTAGTATCTATGACGTAGGTCCTACGCGTGTAGTACCTTAATTTTTAGATATAATATCCTCCAAGCCTAGCCAGTACCACCATAGATGTACCGTATGTAAGACATACTCTTCCTAAATCCGCATTCAGTTCACACAGATAGGCCGACTCCATTATAGTTTTGCATTATGCGGACATTATGCCCCAGTGTTGGACAATCAATTATGCAACGCATTGTCGAGATATTATGCAAATATACGCTCGGTGAACTATGCCAGCATAAAGCATATACACCCTTGGATATTGATATAGAAGCACATTTTGCGTATCCGTATGTAAGAAATAATAATAGATTATTTAATAAATTGTTTAAATAATTTATAATCAAATTTAATGTAAACAGGAAGTCAATATATATATATATATATATATATATATATATATATATATATTGTCTATATATATGTCTATATATATTGTCTATACTGATATAAATAATGTGTTATTATAGTATTATTTATATACATAATTATTAGACCTTTATCCTCAGGTCGAGATAATGATTGTGATACATATTTAATATTTAATATATTTAATATCAAATCATAAATTTGTTCATAATACGTATTATTATAATAATGTATATACTATTAGTTAAAATATATTCCTACCTAATAAACCATATGATAAGACCATATAACCGACAGATAAGATTTATTTTTTATTAAATATAAAAAAAAATTAACCCGGATATCGTAAAATAATAGTTCGTAATCAATATATACACACACACACATATATATATATATATATATATATATATATATGTGTGTGTATATATATATATATATATATTTATATATATATATACATATATATATATATATATATGTGTGTGTATATATATATATATATATATATATATATATATTTATATATATATATACATATATATATATATATATATATATATATATATATATATACATATATACATATATATATATATATATATATATATATATATTATCTTACTATAAATATAATTCGAAACCTGTAGACGCATGCGCATCCTATCATTGTAAAGATTAGCAACAATAACGAATATAAAGTTGGTATTCTGTAAATTTCGTTTAATATTAAATATATTATAATTTATTTTCAAATAATATAATGTTAACCATATATATAATGTATAATTACTATATGTATATATCAAACAATCTTTTATTCACTATTATAATGCAAACCTGTAGTGTAACTGCTCGAAAACTACGTAATCGCCAAATCCGATAGTAGAGAATGATACAAAACAATAATAAATGCTTTCGAAATAGGACCACTAAAATAATCAAAAATCAGTTAATATATATTTCAGTTAAACAATTTCATATCGTAATGAAATGTAATATAAAATTAATTAATATGCATGACAATTATTATTACATATACCATATAAAATATAATATACGTAAATATATAATATAATTTATACTATATAATTATTATATCGTTTAATATAATATATATCTAATATTATATTTACTTAATCAATTCTATATTGCTATACATTATTTAATTGTGTAATACTTATTACATAGTCATTTTAATGTATACCATTGCCATTATGTAATAAGTAAAGCATCTAGTTCACTTTTTTTGTAATAACATTGAAAATAATTTATTAGCATTATAAATATATTATCTTATTTTTTATATAAAAAATAAATATGATTATATAACAGTTACAATTGGTCTGTTTTTTTTTAGCATAAATTATATTTTGATTTAAATTTATGTTATTAATAAATACAAATAAAATATATTTGTAGTATTATTATATAGCAAAAAAAATGAATTACACGGAAGACGATTGTAAGATCCTTATAAAAGTATATAACATGTTGTGCAATGCAAATATCTGAAAATATCTGAATAGTTTACTTGTCCAAAAAAAATTAAAATATTTCAAAATAATATAAATATAAATTATACATATTTTAATAAAAAATACATATAATTTTGATACAAAAAATTAAATACTTATATCATTTGCATGAAATCTAGAATATAAAGTTATATAAAATGCTTTAAATATAAATAATTGTTACATATGTTAAATAAATGCACTACTAATTTAACATAGAAAATAAAAATGAATTTACTTTGATTATTTGATGATAAATCATTTTATCTATGTTGCATAAAGTATATAATAAAAGGTCATTATCATTAATTTGTATTATCGTCGTATCGTGATTATATAATACGTTTCATAGATAAAAAGTATACCGTAAAGACTATACAGACTATATAATTAGCAAATTGTTGACATTTGAACCATAATATATATAATTATAATCTATTATGTACAAAATATACGAAACACCCATTACACCCACTTCATTACATAACAAAATAGTAACATATATGTTGTTTGAATTATAAATATATTATGTCTGTTTATTATTATAATTATTATAATTATATGTATGTAGTTTATTGACTAATATCTCTTATTAATTTAAAGACAATGCAATTTTGATCGCTATAAAAATTTTAAATGATTTTTATATTTGTTATAATATCAAATCATTTAGAATAACTATCATAACACTATTACGCAATGTGTTTGCTAATACTAACCAACAACTATTTAAATCACTATATATACTAATATAATAAAAAATAAATGTTTCAAGCAAAGAAAAACAATGTAAATGATGATAAATAATTTAAAATAAATTAAATCACCTTATATTATAATAATTCTTGTACACTTATAATACATTATATTAAATTACCTAATAGATTTTTATTTATATGTAAATAATACAAATTATTCATAGAAATTTCTGATAATAATAATTTTTATATTTCTTTCTATTATTCATTCATGTTTACATAATAAACTTATAATTCAAATATTATTAACATATGTAATATTATATATACTAAAATATATAGATATATCTAATATTAATTTATTATTATAAAATGTACTACACTACGTACGCATCCCAGTAAACGAAGAAACTTAATAGTTTTATGAAATCTTTTGATGTGCCCACAAAAACAAAAAATAATATAAAAGAAATTATGCGATGCAAAAAAAATGAAATTGTTTACTGAGATAGTAACTTCACATTTGTGATATACTATTACATAATATACCTTACATATTTTAAAATTGTATTAATTATATACCCAGCGTATACACATGTAATTATAAGTATAGTATTTTAATACTGCATTAGTTAGAGTATAATTATAATATATTTATGTTAAATAGCATTGAATTAACATATTGAATTAACCCACATGTATATATCACCTATCTGCTTATATATATATATATATATATATATATATATATATATATATATAAATATATTATATAACTACATATTTGATTTTTATATTTTATATTATATACTATAAATCTCTATAATACAAATTAAATATAATTTACCAAACAATTTTTTAACTATGATAAACTATATTAAAACTTAAAATCTATTTTATTTGTATTGTAATATATTTTTTTATATTTTAAGAATATATAATGGTTCTGTTTAGTTCGGTAGTTATAACGTAAACGTAATCATTATCATCATCATTACCCAACGGGAATCCGTTGGACCACATAAAAGTATACTCGCCTCTTCTATCTCCGAGTATAGGAAGGAAGCGGCGCACGCCAACACCACTGCCCCGGTGAACAGTATGGCCATCACTGCGTAGACACTCGGCTTCCAGTGGTCAGAAACACCTGCCACCGCGCCAGGTCGTTTCGGGTTCAATACGCCCATTTGCGAATTATTCGTGTTCGCATTATCCGTGGACGTGGTTTCCGTTTGATGAGATAGCGGAGTGTTCGCGTGGCCAGTTGTAGCAGTCGGTTCAACGCCGTGGTCGTAGTGCGTAGTCTGAATGAGGAATCGATTTGTGTAGTTGAAATAGTGTACAGTTTTACAGACTTGAATCCATTCAATAATATCGAAATATATATTTATATATATATATATATATATATATATATATATGTATATATATATATATATATATATGTAATGATGATTCAAATAAACTAAATTATGTCATATATAAATGTGATATAATAAATTCTAAAACATAAATGGTTTTCTACTTTACAATTTAATAATATATTATGTTTGCATATATGAACATACTATTTCTGTAGAAAAGGGTTGGTTAATATTTTATAAATTTGTAACACAATAAAAGAATTATTTATTCATACTTAAAAAGAATAATTAATGTATATAAAAACTATTTGCAAATTTACTTTAACATTAACAAACAACATGTAAAAGTTTCACAATACAAATAACTAAACACAGTAGATATCTATAGTTAACACTTCAACATAAACTATAAACATGTTGTGTTATATATTAATATAATAGATATATTAATAATATAGTATCATAAATATTAACATAACGGTAACAATGTTAAAATATAAGTATACCAAATTAGGATGCATAACATGTCCGATGAATATGGTCTACACATCTATACTTGAGTACATTACAATGAGTAGTGTACTCAAGTACTCTATAATCAATGTATTCACGTGTAAATGATTTACTTCGTTTGCTCATTGATAATAAACATTAATTTGTACACTATATTAATTTAATATAATATATCACCATATAATAACTAATTTATATAACACATATATAATATGATATATTATAATATAAATAAAATATTCCAGAGATATTTGGCATATGAAGTATAAATATGTTACAATATACAGTCTGACTTATATATTAACTTTAGTTTATACCTAAAATATGTTTAACTTAAATTATTAAATATGAATTATTATTATTTCAAAATGTTAAACATATATTATTATTTCGTTTATTGTATATATCTATGAAATCTTATATTGTATATAATGTACATATAATATACTATAATAGTAATAATATATATAGTAAGATTATAGTGTTGAGCTCTATTTATTGATTTAAATAGCACAATATGTAATATATATTTATATGGAATTGGCACTAGAACAAAACTTACTAGAAATCTAAACATGCATTTAATCATAATCTATATATTATATTATATACAGCATCGCATATGATATACATTATTATATAATATAAACTTTAAAATAAATTGAAGCGTGCGTCTCTCTACTGAGATGTTATGGATTTATTGTTATCTATAGATATGTTATTAAGTGCAATCATCTGAAGCATCGCAGAACATCATTGCAAAAAGATAGATAACATCCCCGAGTTATTGAGCATGACGAATGTATCTTCTTTTATCTAATTAAACATAACCACATTTCTAAATCTAGATATCAAATGACCCATTGGAGGAATTACTATCACGAATATTAACGAACATATACATATGTTATATATAAACTATATTTATAGTATTTATCATATATACATATATATATATATATATATATATATATATATATATACATATATATATATATATATATATATATATATATATATATATAAGTATTCATATGTAATAAACCTAATTGTCATAATTGTATTTATAGAATATATTCTAGAGTCATATTTATATATACATATATATATATATATATATATATATATATATATATATATATATATATATATGTATGTATACATATGCAGAATGTTTCTTATATATACTTATAATTAATTTATTTAAATGCAATATAAATATAAATTGAACGTACACTTTTTATTAGTAACAATAAGAAATACTAATATTGCTAATAATTATAATCAATTATATAAATTTTAATTAAATTCGAATGATATAATTACAATCGTATCATGATGATATGTAAACATAGCTGTATTATATACTCGCTATATAGATTGAAATAATTACTAACCTCATAACCATGCTCTGCACGGTAGTTTAAAGGCGGTGTAACGGGCGGCACGGTAACTGTGACCTCTACCGGCGAATGCAAGGTCACGGACTGACCTCCAGCGGCCGTCGACACCGCTAGTCGGCGTCGTAAGTCCCGTTCGTGAAGGTGCCTTAGAGCGGCCGCTAGGACGGTGACGGTACGCTCGAGGAACAGGTTAAAGAACAGGAAACCACCAGCGCAGCCGATGAACCCGTACAGCATTAGAACCACCCGACCGGAACTAGTCTTCGGAGTGGTTCTTCCAAATCCTACAACGTAGGGGCTAAGTATATCGTAGTGCTAAGCTAAATAAGAATTTGGAACTTGATTATATTATCATAATAATATATATATATATATGTGTGTGTATATATATATATATATATATATATATATATATATATATATATATATGTATATATACTGATAATTTCTTATACTTAATAACCCTTACTATATATAGGTATATACTGGTATATACTGGTATACCAGCACTGAAAAACTGCGATTATCCATCAATAACTATTTCAGATATTTTATGATGGGAGTAATATATTACAATAAATGTAATGTACTTATATTATGTAACACGATTTTGTCACACGGGATTACTTGCATTATAAATGCTTTTATTATATTCTAATAACCAAATTACTAATGGGGCCGAATTTCTCATTGACCAGTGGTACGAGAACAAGTAGAATGGACGGTTCTCACTGTGGATTAATTACGAATGCTGGGCGATGACCATATATAGACGACAGATATTCGCTATAGTCTAAGGTGGTCATGACCTCCATTATTAATCGGCGACCAGGGAGAATTTAATATAATTACAATTACCATATTATTATTGGTGATATGCAGAAATGCAGTACTATGCATATGATAAAAAATAAGTATAATATATATATAGATATTTATTATATATATATAAATATATATATATATATATATATATATATATAATATTGTACAAAATACACATAAATACATTTAAAATGATGCATAAATATTAAAATGCACGTATGCAATTAACTGCAGGTAAAAAAAAGCTACAAATAAAACTATATTTAGAAGAATATTTCGAGAATGTTTTTGGTATTTTAATTATCATGCCTGGTAATAATAGATATTGTATTACAAAATTCTAGGCTGAATATTCTTTAAATATATATATGGCCTTACACAGACATATTATATTTATACACTATATCAATCCGTGCATCCATACATCTATTAATTAATCCAACCATCTATCTTTTGAATTACAATTAATTGAATAGATTCTTAAACGCAAAGTTAAAAATGGTATATTTCTATTTTACCTCACAAGGAAAAATCTAATAACGATATTAATTATTTGTGTTTTAAAAGGGGATATCGTATTAATATTGGATAAGATAAATATTCAATAATATCACACATATAAATATATGTAATAATAATGAATTAATTCTCAATTACTCGTATAGTAAATATACGTACCTTCGCAATTATAAAGTATTCCATGTAATAGTGAATACATACTATAACTTCTTTTCCTATAAGTAGCATAGCCTAATGCTCTATGTATACACCATATATATATATATAAATAAATAAATAAAATCAACGTACTATAGTAGTTCAGTGATTTATAATTTTATGCAGAATAAATAATACATCAAATTATCATCATGATTTTGTTATGAACTACCTTTTTGATATCAAGCTTCACTCTTACTAGACATCTTATTGTTCTATTTAATCTTTTGAGTATTATTTAATCCATCCATATATCCACATATAATTTTATAATAGTATACTTAAATGTATATTATATAATCATATATTACTACAAATATTAAGTAGAAAACCTTAGATATAAAGAATATAAAAAACACATATGATGCAAATGCTGCAAATGCTCTCCTATCATTAATATTATATCCTATCAATTAGAAAGAAATTCTTTTTTCTGTAATATACGATCGATCATTGTACAGTGTATATGGCTAAATGTGCAGTATATACAGTATAATGGGCATATACATTGTATCGTATACTGTATACACTTCATGGATAGTATTTGTATAAACCTTGTAATAATGTACTTTAGCCAAGACGAATTATAAATAGTAATATATTATAATCTAGAATATTATCTAAATGTATATTTCTTCATCGATATCAATTATTATTATAATCTCAAATATTAAAATATATAAATCTAGTGTAACTAGCGTTATTATGATAAGCATAGTTTCAGAAAGACAACCCAAATTACAATTTTAAGTGAATACCTATAATTTCTTGTTTTTTTTATTATTTTCCGATCAACCAATTACGAAACCTTGCAGTAATTAAATTACATTATGATTAATAATTAAAATTTTAAAAACACTTACACGAATTCAATATATATATGAACTAATCACTTAAAAGTACTAACCTATTGTTGATACCACGGTACCAACAAAATAGAAACTTCCGGAAAAGTCCCAACGTTGTCTTTGATCTGGCAAAACTCCATTGGTTGAAGCCCTTGCGTGGGCATCTAATAATGCCCGCAACTGACTCCTGTGAAATACATTCGTAATTAATGTACCTGCAAATGTACGGACCATACGAATGGTATATATATTACATACTATTTATTTATAAATGAAATAAGCGTAATATATATATTAATATGGATATATATATATATATATATATATATATATATAATTATATATATATTAATATGGATATAAATATATATATTATATGTATATATATATATATATATATATATATATATATATTTTTATATATATTCCATGTATATACACTATACGAGTGCATCATATTTCATATAATCTAATAACATATGATATATTATATAATTGGAGTAATCGATTAGCTTAGGATTTCATAAAGTATATACATATCCTGGGTGGAGCTCTGCTCATTGAGTAGGGCTCTTATTCTAATATTGGCATCATATATATATATTTATATAAAAATATATATATATATATATATATATATATATATACATATATATATATATAAATATATATATATATATATATATATATAAATATATATATATATATATCATAGGTTAGATGTAAATAATTAAAATGTACAATATAATGTGGTAATATATACACTACTATTACGGATGTCATGGTACAAATACAGTTGTAAGTAGCATATGATATGCTCTATGATATCAAATATATGGATGTAATATCAAAAATAATCAAATTTCTGATAATAATATCAATACAATTAAATTCGCCGCTATTACGGGAAATCTAAACAATCGTTTACATTTATAAATATAAATGAAATACAATATTGTATGCAAAACAAAATAAGAGAAATATACCTTTAATAATTAATAATTATATTCCATTATATTTGTGCAATATAAATATATATATATATATATATATATATATATAATATATGTATTATAATAATAACCTATTCACGTTTGAATTCGAACTCGTAAATTCTTCAAAAATATATTTGTACTCGGATCTATCTTTTAGTTCCCTCTCTCTCTCGAGTAATGTAAATACAAGAGCTCCACCTGGAAGATATATAATGAAATACATTGTTTTATTTGAACAATGATATTGCTAACTTTCACATGCGTAATATCATATATATATATATATATATATATATATATATATATATATATATATATATATATATATATATGTATATATAATACCATATAATGTTAATTATAGATATTAGTTATGAATATTAATAAGTTTACAGCCGAGTGCTAAATAGAGACTACTACAAACGATGCGTACGCCACGTAATACATAATTGAACATAGTGCCACCCCTTCACTGGTAAACGCTTATGATTGCAGACGATTGCGTAACAGTTGCAATATCCACGTCGCGAACTGTATTGCCCGTGTAACGAGATGTATTGCCCGTGAATTTAGTACCTGTAACGGCATATTCGTACACTAGGGGTCTGTCCATAATTAACCTTTAACCTTTAACGCTCTATAGCAATACTAACATGTATGTATACTATTTAAATACTAAAATGTACTCTATAATGTGTAGAATCATCTAGATGTGGTGAAGGCTGCCTTTGATATCAAATACTAAAATATGGTTTAATCTATTTATGTATATTTATATATATATATATATATATAAATAAATATATATATATATATATATTTACTAAGCCATACACAATATCTATATGGGGCTAATTATGTCTCTGTTAAATTTGGGTATATATTATTTTTTAATAAATTGGTATTGTTTTAATTTATTATTAATGATTCTCAATAAATTGCATACTATATTAAATATTGCTGAATTCACTTATAGGGTCATTTATAAATTAATAAAGTTAAACCTCTACATTATAATGTATAATATATTAAAATGTATAATATATAATAAATTCGTATATATTCTGAGATGGAATAGATAGTTGTTGAACAATGAATCCAGGTTACCACTTAAAAATAAATAAATATATATTGTCATACGAAAAAATGATCATCAATATAATATGGTTCATATAATGCGACGTCATATAGAAAATATATGTTCTATGTAAATATCTTATTTGAAATGATATTTACGTGAATATTTGAATATTGTTCAATTTATTATTACGGTAAATTTAAGTATTCTAAATTTGATTTAATTTCCAAATTTTAATTAAAAGTAATTACATATGAGTTATAACAATTTATATATATATATATATATATATATATATATTCATATTATAAGATCTAGAATATATACAATTATTAAAAGCAAATTAATTTAGCTCGTGATTTGTTTACGTGAAAATCATATTTATTTTTAGTATTGGTATAAAAATATATTAAAAACCAAAGACAATCAATAACTAATTAGAAATCAATTCGAGAAATTTGACTAATTCACTTTTTTACTAAATATCGTATTCAATAATAATAATTTTATAGAATAAGTTAATACGTTAAAGATATAGTATAATATATATTCTTCTATAATTATTATAAAAATTATATATTATAATATATATTCAATTGAAATGTATACTAAAATGTTAAGTACAAGATTAACGTGTACACATATAATTTAATGCATGTAGATAAGTGTTGTAACATGATAAAATACATTATTTCAAAAATTGTAAAATAATGTACCATTAGTTAAACATATTCAGAATATTTCCGAGTATTATATAAATACTTAACGGAATGATTATTTAAATACCATTAACGGAACAAGTGGTGATATTATACGTATCGTATGCGTCACATTTTAACTCTGCCACTCACTGTAGACGTATTAGATGTGTAGAGTTGGATTCACTGGACTGTTATTCGTGGAAAAAATGCAATATATAATGTATTATGTAGTGAACTAGACAGGTAGCCGCATTTGTGTAGACCGTAAGCATTTCAAAGGACATTTCGACGTTAATTTCACTTGCACACGATTGACCAGGCGTATAGTTAGACCGGATAGTATAGGCCAGATAGTGTAGGCCAGATAGTATAGGCCAGATAGTATAGACCAAATAGTATAGACCAGATAGTATAGACCAGATAGTATAGACCAGATAGTATAGACTAGATAGTATAGACCAGATAGTATAGGCCAGATAGTATAGACCAGATAGTATAGACCAGATAGTATAGACCAGATAGTATAGGCCAGATAGTGTAGGCCAGATAGTATAGGCCAGATAGTATAGACCAAATAGTATAGACCAGATAGTATAGACCAGATAGTATAGACCAGATAGTATAGACCAGATAGTATAGACCAGATAGTATAGGCCAGATAGTATAGACCAGATAGTATAGACCAGATAGTATAGACCAGATAGTATAGGCCAGATAGTATAGACCAAATAGTATAGGCCAGATAGTATAAACCAGATAGTATAGACCAGATAGTATAGGCCAGATAGTATAGACCAGATAGTATAGACCAGATAGTATAGACCAGATAGTATAGGCCAGATAGTATAGACCATATAGTATAGGCCAGATAGTATAGACCAGATAGTATAGACCAGATAGTATATACCAGATAGTATAGACCAGATAGTATAGACCAGATAGTATAGGCCAGATAGTATAGACCAAATAGTATAGGCCAGATAGTATAAACCAGATAGTATAGACCAGATAGTATAGGCCAGATAGTATAGGTCAGATAGTATAGACCAGATAGTATAGACCAGATAGTATAGACCAGATAGTATAGACCAGATAGTATAGACCAGATAGTATAGACCATATAGTATAGACCAGATATTATAGACCAGATAGTATAGACCAGATAGTATAGACCAGATAGTATAGACCAGATAGTATAGACCAGATAGTATAGACCAGATAGTATAGACCAAATAGTATAGACCAGATAGTATAGACCAGATAGTATAGACCAGATAGTATAGACCAGATAGTATAGACCAGATAGTATAGACCAGATAGTATAGACCAAATAGTAGATAGTATAGACCAGATAGTATAGACCAGATAGTATAGACCAAATAGTATAGACCAGATAGTATAGACCAGATAGTATAGACCAGATAGTATAGACCAGATAGTATAGACCAGATAGTAGAGACCAGATAGTATAGACCAGATAGTATAGACCAAATAGTATAGACCAGATAGTATAGACCAGATAGTATAGACCAGATAGTATAGACCAGATAGTATAGACTAGATACTATAGACCTGATAGTATTATTTTACATCTGTAAGGTAAGATATGGTATATTTTTATAAGTAAATTTACCTCAATATTCTCACTCAATTAAACATATAATATCAACGAGGTGAGTATTCTCAATACACTATAGTGTATAATATAGTATATTATGGTATACTATAGTATACTATAGTATACTATAGTATACTATAGTATACTATAGTATACCATCGAATGAACAACTATATATTAGTTATCACTAATTTGAACATATTTATTAAATACATAATTATAAAAATATATGTGAATCGTTTATAACTATATATATATATATATATATATATATATATATATATATATAATTATTATAAAAGTACTAATTTTTGTATTAAAAATATATATTAAATTTCTATATTATTATTAATGTCATTTATAATATTTATATATTTTTATTTTAGTGGTTGTTGTATTATATATAATATTAGATGGTGGACCTTAAATAGTACTATACTATAGTATAGTTTAACTAAACTGTAGTTTAATTTTGGATTGCATATAACTTTAATTATAATTAATTTTATATAGTTGATTATATAGTTTATGTAGTTTATATAGTTGACACAAACACTAAGTATTTATTTCTGTTATAAGATGATAATATGATTTCAAAACATAAATTAATATATAAAATAATATTTATTTTATCGACTTTTCGAATCACCTATTTTTAGCAGAAATAATATAAAATGTAATGCTTCATAATAAGTACATGCAAGTTATTAATAAGCCTCGAACATATTTGACATAAACAGATACACGTTATGACGTGTAAGATACCAAACAATTTTCAATAATATTTATATGAATTTCAAAAGCCATCTATAGTCTAATATATTTAATACGCATATTCTGGCATTTAATCGTTTGACTTTAAAACTACTACTCCATTGAATACATATTAAATGGAACATTCTTTCGATCACCTGTTATAGGAATTGCGTACCTAATATACGACTCGTACTACCTATAAAACACGGTTAATATAATCTCTGTTTGGCATCATAATTCCCGTGTGCGAGAGTGTCCGTATCGTGGGTGCGAGTGTGCGCGAGATCGCGTGCGTTCGTACGCGAGTGTGCGCGAGATCGCGTGCGTTCGTACGCGAGTGTGCGTATCGCGCGCGTATCGCATTTGTGCGAGATCGTGGGTGCGCGCGCTCGAGTACGCGTATCCTGTACGCGAGTGTACGTATTCTGTACGCGAGTGTACGCATCCTGTACGCGGGTATGCGTATCGTGTGCGCGCGTGTGTACGCGAGTCCGTGGACTTATTTTTAAAAGCCTACAGCTAACGCCGTTTCATCTTCGGACGCGACTTCTATTAATCACGCAATGACCTCACCGACGAGTTTGACGTCTCAACGTACTATTAACAATCCGCTAGGTGGGTTCCTGGTGAACCGATATCCATAGACTACCTTATAAGGTAAACAAATGGATAATATCATATCGACCACGAATCGCGTGTCGATCTATTGACATCCGGGTTTTGCGAAATATCGGTATTAATTGAATTTCCTTTGTCAGTTGAGATTTTAATATCGCCTTACGTCATAGATAATTGCACACTTATGCTATACAATAACCAGTTATGACAATATTCAATAGTTATGATATATATTTACGTTATTTTATGTAGATATTTACAGAGATGTATAAAGATCATATTTGCCTCGATTTTGCACAATTGACTCCAAAGCTATTCTATTAATAGAATAGGTTTCTTAGTGATGATATCATTTATTTAATTCGCGATGATAAATGTAAATAACCATCTAAGTAATAAACATACAATCGAAATATATAAAAAGTCTAAATTATTGTAACTATCTTTATTATTAATATAAATATTTTTTAGTAAACCTATTTTTAAAAATAAAGCACAATATATGCATCATGCGATAAATAGGCTATTTTGTTTTTACACAGTATTTATGAAGATATTTCGAGGCAATAAACTTGTTCATTCAAGTGCGTACCCTAAAGGCATGTGTTAATTAAATAATGTGTTCCTTGAAAGTATGCGATGTTAATTTTTCGGCATTAAAACGATTCGAAAAATCATAATTTAATTAATTAAATATTCAAAATTTCTGATTTTATCCAAAAGGTTTATATTTTAAATTACATCATTATTAAAGGTTTCTATATTTTCAGATCTCAGGTCTCGAACTTTATTACTAGATTAAGAAAATATAATATAACGTTTATATATACGTATAAATATTGATAGAGAGCCGCGTGTATTATTGTAACTTAATACCCCAAGTATTACTTTTTTTTATAACGTAATCGCATATTTCTAATAGTAAATAAGGGTAAAAGATGAAGAGATAATTTTTAAATATTCTAATTTTGGACCATTTTTAAGCTAATAATTTTCATAAATTTCAAAATATCTTAAAATCCTGTAAAATAGATATTAATCATATGTTTAAAAAGTTTCGATATCGATATATAGATCAATAGTTTACGAGATAAGCGATGTTATATTTTGAGATATTTTTTAGAGGAGAATTCATCCTCGATCGATACCTATGCGTGCTCCTATACGTATAGATGTGTACCTAGAAACGCATATCCGGGAGTTAAACCTTGCATTAAACAATAGGCTAGATTACAGACTGGATTCAATCATACGATCGTCCAATTTAACGTGGTGAATATACGAGGGTAGGTTGGTTTCCGGGCGATTACCGACGGGTCGTTAGAGTTCTATATATACATTAGCTTATTAAAGGATGTACTCAAGTTATTTAAATGTTCTAAATAAACTATCCAGGTCTTTTCATTTTTTGCATAACATAATTTCTTCTATATTAGTTATATTTTTGTTAACACATCAAAGCATTTTAAAAACTCTTACATCACTATTCTTTCTGGGTTATTAATTATTAATGATATAAGTCATTGGTATAATTGTATATTTTTTCTACGATATAAACATTTATTTAACATATTTATATTTATATAAAAATAACTTTATTTCAATACATGTTACTCTATATACATGGTTTTTATTATTTGTGTATTTAAATCTCTATATATAAATATATGTATATACTATTGTTTATATCCAGATAAGTTTAGTTTTTAATTATATAATTAGAGTGAAAATGTATTTTATTTTAATTAAATATATATTATACATATTTTTTATTCAAATTAATTATATGATATTGTATAATGATTACATCATTTGGTTATTTGGAATATGTTTAGTATAATTTTACTAATTACATCATAGTCAATTGTAAGAGGTATCATGTATTATTGCCTAGGCAATTGCATTATTTCTAACTTGCACGAGAATTACAGTTTTTATAGAAGTAACTGTGACACTATTACACTTTAATTTCGATGTCGCGCTTATCGTAATGGGCATATAAAAGTACCAACAATGCCGACAATATACTACCGACAAATGAAATAATACTAAATATAGATCAAATGATAGTACGAAAACATTACAATGAGTGTTACAAGGAATAATAATATGTATTTATATATAATACATATAGAATATGATATTCAAATAATAATCAACCTTGGTTTTCCTTTATTTATTTAATATTAATTGTAATTCATAAAATGTGTATGTAAAAGTGTCATGTATATAAGTTTAATTCAGCTTGTCTGGAGTCTAATACTTTTAAATACTAATTAGAACGAATTCAATTTTTATAATGTATATAATTTCTAATGATTTTGATTGAAAAGTAACGTATAACATTTTTCCGCGTTATGCCTAAACCATATACCATATTTTGTAATGCGTGAGGAATATCGGTCTCGCAAAGCATTGTCCTAAATGAAATCGTTCCATCCCATTATATAACCGCCTGCGGTCAGTATCATATTCTCTAGATAGAAGTAGTCAGAGTAACAGTATAATAACGTTTCCGATTTCTAGTACGTAGCAATGAACCAATCCATATGGTATACCTAGCATTATGAATATCATATTATATATGAGTACGCGAGTTAGTGAGAAATTGAGTGAGTGAGTGGGTGGGTGAGTCAGTCAGTCAGTATGTGAGTGAGTTAGTGTGTGTGTATATATGTTTAATCACGAAAATCCAATTTTGTCATTGTTTCATAATACTTACACTCATCTTCATGAGTGTAAGTATTATTAACGAAATATAACAATATTAATATAATAAATAATACGTTTAAAAATAAATAAATACATAAATAATCAAAATAATTTAGGTAATATGTGTAAGGAAGGTGCGTAAGAGGGAATTGCATGAGAAAATATTTCAGATATAAATATACGCGTAAGGGAGCTAAATAGTAGTAGTGAGGTTGGTAAAAAAGTAAATAGTAAAAGTGGGAAAGTAATATAACCTGTAGAAATAAAGTAGTGGAGTATTGGAAGTTGAATAATATATATAGTATTAGAGTACAGTGTAAATCAATTTGATAATGCAGTAGCAGTAGGAATATTATAAGGGTATATCAGGCTATATCAGTATAGGTCAAGTAAGTATTTTGAAGTTTGCTTTTAAATGAATTTGTATTATTTTCATTGGTAACAGTTATGGGTAGCTTATTCCAAAGTTGTAGAAGAATGTGTGTTCTGTCTTGTTTAAGAAGTTTTTTATTGGATGACCTTAGATTGCTTTTCAGCTTTAGAGTGAGTGAGTGAGTGAGTGAGTGAGTGAGTGAGTGAGTGAGTGAGCGAGCGAGTGAGTGAGTGTGCGAGTGAGTGAGTGAGCGAGTGAGTGAGTGAGTGAGTGAGTGAGTGAGTGAGTGAATGAGTGAGTGAGTGAGTGAATGAGTGAGTGAGTGAGTGAGTGAGTGAGTGAGTGAGTGAGTGAGTGAGTTAGTGAGTGAGTGAGTGAGTGAGTGAGTGAGTGAGTGAGTGAGTGAGTGAGTGAGTGAGTGAGTGAGTGAGTGAGTGAGTGAGTGAGTGAGTGAGTGAGTGAGTGAGTGTGTGTGTGTATATGTGTATATGTTTATTCACGAAAATCCAATTTTTACATTGTTCGAAGGTGAGTGTAAGTATTATTAACGAAATATAACACAATTAATATAGTAAATACGTTTTTCAAAATAAATAAAATCGAGGTAATAATTGTGGTAATATGTGTAAGGAAGTCACGTGAGAGGGAATTGCATGTGAGGGAAGTGTGCAATGTACATTATACATATGGGAAAACTGTATAGGGGACAGTATATAGAGAAAATAAGTCAGATATAAATGTACGTGTAAAGGAGGTAAAGTATGGTAGTGAGGTTGGTAAGAAGTAAGTAGTAAAAGTGGAAAGTAATATAGGCTATAGAAAATAAAGTAGTTGAGTATTGGTTTTTGAGTAATGGGTATTGTATTAGGTAAAAGTACAGTGTAAATCGATTTGATAATTCAGTAGCAGTAGGAATATTATAAGGGTGTGTCAGGTTATATCAGTCTAGACCAAGTAAGTATTTGTGAAGTTTGCTTTTAAAAGTATTTGTATTATTTTCATTGGTAACAGTTATGGGTAGTTTATTCCAAAGTTGTGGAAAATTGTTTGTTATGTCTTGTTTAAGCAGTTTTTTATTGGATGACCTTAGATTGCTTTTCAGTTTTAGTTTAATTGAGTCGCTCATATATTTAGGGATATCAGTTTTCAGTGCTGTATGTATTATTGTTAGAATTTTGTATATGGATCTGTGTTTAAAGGTTAGAAATTTAAGTTTTTTTCTGTATAATGTGATGTGTGTTCGTTTAGGGGGTTTGTAAATAAGTCTGCAAGTGTGGTTAATAATTTTGTTTAGTCGTTTTTCTTG
>OZ038314.1:7243730-7521230 GCA_964035775.1 Osedax frankpressi
AGGAGAGAAGGTGATCGAGATCGAGTTTGATAGTTCTGATCAAAAATAAATAAATGGATAATTGAGAAATGTTGTGATAGGAGATAATTCCATGGTATTATGATATTAATATCTATGGTATTATGGAAGAGTAGAAAAAAACTAAATTAAAGAAATTTCTTAATATGTCAATTTAAAGTTTCTTTGCGAAACTAGGAGAGATTTTGTTGTGCTCTGTATGTTATGTTCGATATTATTTCATGGAGCATTTTGGAGCGAAACAGCTCAATTAGTATGGACACAACTTCCGGAGTTGAAGGAGGGTTAGGTTAGTAATTCCAGTTTAGAGATTTATGATAATCTAGTATGGTGCCTTACGTCGTTGAGATAAAGGAGATTATAATATTTATTGGAAGTCAAAACTTGAAACAGGTTAAAGTCGGTGTAAGGGAAACGGTATATTATAAGTATGGATAGGCGTTGATCGATGTTGTTTCAGTGTCATTTTGCAGGTTCCAGTGAATAGTGACTAACACTATTTTATCCTTGATAATATTACGTTTATTTAATTATTTTTGCAGTATTAACGTTAATAAAAAGTTTCAGTTACCGGATTTTGAATGAGTAGTAATGTTTTGTTATAGTATTAAAAAGTGGTTAGCGATATTAAGTCTAATAAAGCAAATAATAAAGTGAAAACAAAATAGGGAATTGAGTCTGTCGGAATTATTGAGTCATGGTTAATGTAAAGTTTAAAGAGAGTAAAAGAAAGGTCAGTAGATATGTTTTTTAGATCAATCTTGTATGAATTTTGTAATAGTGAATTATTTATGAACTAGTTTAGGAATTCAATTAAGCAGTGTTGTAGTTCAATGACATTCTCAAGGACAGAATGTTATGCTATGCCATCAGCGTATTTGTTTTAAGTTAAGGTAGGGAAACGATTTAAGATTATAATTAGATGGAAAATAATATAGGCGATGAAAATGAACATTATGAAATATCCTGCCTTATTAGGAATATATAAGTTTGAATTGTTAAATTGTATGTAGAAGTTTCGGTTTGAAATAAAGTTCGATAACCAATTCAAAACATTAACACTCATACCAATGTTCTTTATTGTTTCAATACGAAATTAAATATCTGGTATATAAAAATCGAAGGATAAGTTAAGTAGTATTAGTTGAATATGTTTACGATTATCATGTTCTATGTAGAGATCGTTAAATAAGGATATAATTGTGGTGTCAGTGATGTTTAATTTGCGGAAAGTATTTTGTCTTTTATCCAGTTAGACGTTATGAATGTAGGTTATGTGTATAAGGTATGTAGTAAGTTGTTGGAATATATTTTTTTTGAATAGTTTGGTTAGTAAAATAAGTTGGGAAATTGGTTTGTAATTAGTAAAATCTATGGAATATTCTGGTTTTTTAAGATATGAGTAATAATGCCCTTTTTCGGTCCTTCAGAAATTAGAAGATTCAATTATTGAAATAAATTTTTATATTTAAAGGAATATTTAAATCGACCGTGAAAATTGTTTTAATTGATGAGTTGCTGATTATATTCAGGGAATATTTCATGAATATTAATATACATTGGTTAGCTGGGCGGTATATTGTTATGCATGTAGATTAGAGATAGTCTGTAGGACCTAATGTGTATGAGAATACCTCGCAGGTTGCAAGTTGCAGATTAGTGGTGTTAGTTATATAAAGAGTTTTCTTATGAAGTAAATGTACACCACCCTATTAGTGGATGCTTGTTATAGGACAGAGAATACACTTAGCGGTATCGGTAATTAGTTGCGAAATTAAAGATAAGTATCTCGACTTCTTATCACATATTTTATTGGGATAAGAAGTCGAGTGAATAAATAGAAGACCAAGTATATTATATTACAAATTGAGTGGGTATTGAGAGTGGCAGCATTTAGTATGTTCTTGGGAAACTATTTAATACTGGTGGTAGATATGTTATTGGTGTCTGAAAGTTACAGATTGGAAGTAGGTTTAATGAATTTTTGATATGAGAGTAACCAAGATTTATAATCCTTCTCTATTATTACGATCTATGTATATGACCAGTCAATATGTAAGTTTATGAGATATCGTAATTTAAATGTATCATTATTATTATTTATTATTATTATTATTATCACTATTATCATTGAATTATCCAAGTTATATTATATTTAAGATTATGTTAGATAACTTTACTTCTTAGGGATTCATGGGATCTTTCATTTTTGATATGTAAAATAAAGATTTGAGTATCTTGAATAATATGTAATTGTTCTTAGATTAGTATTAAATATATAACTCGAGTATTGCTAATTAAAGTAGATAATACATAACGTTTTTTGGAAGATATTTAATTTTTCAAGGATATGAGATATCGGTTAAACTGGTGGAACAAACGGTGAGCTATGTTGTGATGAAGGAGGTTGCGAGTACGCAGTTTGAATATTTAAAGATAAATGATGTCGAATTTAGTGCACATTTAAAATGTTTTAGGGTGGCGATACTAGTATTCCAAGGGCTATAATACATAAAAACGGGGATAAAGTACAATACTAAAATATAAATATAATAAATATATCTTAGTGGTTTTATGGTTGGGTCACAATATACCATTTCTATACCATTTCTATACCATTTCTACCAATCCAAAGTTATGATTTGGTAAAAGAAAACATTTTATAGTCTGTAAATTTGGCAAACAATTTAGATTTTAAGTTCGGTATGATATTATATGATTATAACCATATACTATAGTTATAGCTATAGTTATATAGTAAGGTTAATTCAAATGATCACTATACAATTATTTATTTTATAGAAACTTGGCGTTGGTCATTGTCATGGTCATTTTAGTTAAGTAATAAGGTTAACTGAATCAGTTTTTAATATAATGTTAGATTTGATGAATATATATATATATATGTATGTATATATATATATTTATGTATATATATATTTATATATATATATATATGTATGTATATATATATATATATATTTATATATATATATATATTATATATATATATATATATATATATATATATATATATATGTGTGTGTATGTATGAGTGTTAATATATGTAGTGAATATGTATAGACTGTTTTAGTAACATTAGTATATTCAGTACATATTGTAATCTAGAGCAACACTCAATATGACAATCGTAATTAAATATTTTATGTAGAATTCAATTTAAAATAAATGTCGTTGTTAATTATGTATTTTAGTATACTTTAAAAAAACCCATATTACTATTATAGTAATAGATAATAGAGTGCTATATTAAGTACTATATTACTCAATACTATACCAAGAGTATAACATATTGATAGGTAGCGTATTTCCATTTAAATCATCGATTACAATAATTTTAAATGTACTCTCTCGAGTTTCGCATATTCAATCTGTAACTCTGAATCCATGCCATTGTTGAAAACATTGTTACAATTGCACTCTAGAGCTTAGTATTATCTGATGTTAAGACATCTAATATAATCCGAAATTGTTCTATTACAGGTGATGCAATCACTGGCAGATGATATTTGCTATTAATGTTATTTATATCGATAGTTATTAATATTTTCGCAATACAAATACCCATATGACTATATTTATAATCGTGCATAGTATAACATTTTATATATTATAATGTATTATAACTTAATGTAATATATTCTAAATGTTGATTATATATATTATAATTAATATATGGTGTATAATTGTTTCTTTAATTAGATTATTAGTAACCCAATAAAAGAATATATAACTGAATATTGTAGTGACAATAAATTTAGTCCAATAAATTATTCTATTTATCTAGATAATTTTATCAAAATATATTTATTCAAATATATTTATCTAAATATATTTATCTAAATATATTTATCTAAATATAGTTATCTAAATATATTTATCTAAATATATTTATCTAAATATATTTATCTAAATATATTTATCTAAATATATTTATCTAAATATATTTATCTAAATATATTTATCTAAATATATTTATCTAAATATATTTATCTAAATATATTTATCTAAATATATTTATCTAAATATATTTATCTAAATATATTTATCTAAATATATTTATCTAAATATATTTATCTAAATATATTTATCTAAATATATTTATCTAAATATATTTATTAAGGTCTATTCCCACAATTTGAAATATTTTTAAATAGCGAATATGTCAAATATCGATTAAGAACTAGATTAAAACACTAGTTGACTAACCGATCATATAAAGAAACAAGCCTATTGTCAACAATACGAAACGTGCATTATCAGTCCTCAGGCGTATTGCGGATATACAACACGAGCCTTCCATCATTCGATCTCTCCCAATACTCCTCGTCCTCTACTTGGATCAACCGTTAGTTCACGTCAAACACCCGACATCCCTCGTCCGCGCCCGTGTCTATCCGTTTGCTCTTTGGCGACGAAATCCGCGCCGTATACCTCGCAATGTAACGCGACCACGCCCACTCGAATCAAATGACACACGCAAAAACTGGCGTACGGTGCGTGCGTTTCCGGCAGCAATTAGACCGCCGAGAATACTCCGCATTTTTTACGATACATTTAAATTCTTGTTATGATTTATTAATTTAGTGAGTGAGTAGGTCACCGTATAGCCGTGTACTAAACCGAACCGCGACGTGCAATGGTCGTATAGTAGAATGCGTGGCGAGTGAATTGCCGTGCAAATAATCTTTTCTTAGAATGTGGCCGAATTAGTGGATAACAAAATAATAAATTATATATTTCTCGTCCGAATTGGTTTGAAACAAGATTATAACTATGGAATATGATGATTTGAATATTTTTTCAAAAGGGGGAATATATCAAATAATTTTTTAATAATAGACTCTAAACCTAGAGTATATCATTATTGTATTAAGTATACAATATAATATAATATACATTATAATATATATATATATATATATATATATATATAAATATAATGATTATATAACCGATAATAATATCATATGAAGTATAATACAAATAACCCATATGACTATATTTATAATCGTGCATAGTATAACATTATATATATTATGATGTATTATAACTTAATAATATATTTAGATACATATATTTATAAAAATATATTAATCAAAATATATTAATCAAAATATATTAATCAAAATATATTAATCAAAATATATTAATCAAAATATATTAATCAAAATATATAAATCAAAATATATTTATTAAAATATATTTATCTAAATATATTTATCTTTTATAGATATTGAGAATTTCAATATAAATTAACTTCTCTATAACACCATTGCTAGCTTGAGGTATGATCACAATGTAAATAATTATAAATGCCTAATGTCCATTACAAAATGTCTGGAATTCTAACTATTATATTACTTTTTTTTAAAATTCTTTTTGTATATATTTCTTATATATCGAATAAAACATAAGATTTATCATAAATGTATATATTTTGAAATAATAAAATATAAGAGGTTTTAAAAAAATATATATGAAATATTACATAATTTAAAAATCCCTATAAAATGAAATCGTTTATAAAAAGTTTCCTTAAACAATTATGATTTGTAATATTTTTTAAACACCATCAGCTTATGTATATCTAAGTGTTTAGTTATGTTATGATAATAAATATTTCATATCAATATTGCTTACATATATTCTAACTATAAATCCAAGGGGTTTCACTCGCGCGAAAACGAGAATTCGTAATATTGACAGCTGAATTTGTATCCGCCATTAGGGTCATTTTTTAAAATTTATGACTAATAAATTATTTTATTACGTAAATATATCCTTAAAAGTATGTTAAACTGTAGTAATTCAACCATTAAGACTGGATTATGATGTTCTGTAATAAATTGTGATAATTATTAAAATAGAGATACATTCCGTATCACAGATTTCCCTTAGAAGAAGAACGGTAAGACTCATATAAAAATATTTTAGCTATAAATAAGAAAAACCACATTCGCATTTCTTATATCCTCATGTAAAAAACATATGTATATTCCTATGATAGTTTCCTTATAAATAAGTCTTCTTATACAATCCCGGTACAGTATGTATCAAGAATTGCAATCCATATACCATTATCGCAGACCATATCACCTTATAACGAGAAAGGTATATACAAACAAATTAGGAATACATTAAAGTACATTAAATGACTTGATTAAACTGTAACTACCACATTTTGTATAGTAAAATATTGAGTGATTAATTTCTCATATTCTTAAACGCACCAATGTTGATTAATATGATCAAAGAATCTCTCAATAACTCAATCAAAGAGTTTAACTGAAAATATTATAATATAAACGTATTGAATAACATCACATTACAATAATTGTATTGTATTCGCCGAAATAGATATAATTAATTCGTTAACAAATCAAATGTAGTTGGTACATATTTTATTTATTGAAATCAAAATATTTTCACATAACATATTTTTAAATAATATTTTACATTTTATTTTCACTTTATTGTACTTAGTAAATTTATTGTTCTTAGTATAATGAACTATTTTCAACTTTAGAAAGTTTTTATCTATAACTCTGGCTTTTGAAGACACCGAGTATGGCACTAAACATATCCAACGTAAGTGAAATGTTATTTAAACTAAGATACCATACTAATTTATAAAATTATCCTTTCACATTTTCATTTAAAAATAGTCTTAATTACAAGAATATTGTTAAATTTTAATACGGATGATAACCGACATTCTGGATAATCCAATATACTAGAATGAATTATATATATATATATATATATATATATATATATATATATATGTATATATATATATGTATATATATATATATATGTATATATATATATATATATATATATATATATATATGTATATATATATATATGTGTATATATATATATATATTCATTAATAGTATCTAAATAAGTTTTATTAAACGATAACAATTAAAACAATTAAACGATAATTTCGCTAAATGTATTAATTGGTAGTAAACGCATGTATTTTATTTTTTGTATTTATATATTCTAATTTCCTCTGCAATAAATTCAAAATGTGGGTAACTATATTCATGTATATATTTATAGTTATTCTTATTATTTATTGGATGAATGAAAATTATTGGAATTTTTTTTTATAATTAAACCAATTTTTACCTCAGAAAAATTAATGTTTCATTAATATTAATAATGACATAAATCAATGAAAATATGTTTTTGATATCAGAAATACAACATTAATCAGAAATAAAAATCTAACAAATTAACAAAGATAAAAAATAAATTTATAACTAATCAAATACAATGTATATATATTAGTAATAATAATTATAGTAAGAAATATATAGTGTTAATTAGCTATTTCTTATAATTCTTACGATTTTAACCTCGAATCATGTATTTTATATGTATAAAGAGACATTGATATTCAACATTTTTTAATATGTTATTTGCATATTTATAATATTTTTTAAATCAACGGCATTTTTGTGGAATTCGATTGTGAAATATATTTCTAATTTTAGGTCGGAAAATATTCTATAACATGATATACTATAGCATATATAATAGTATAAAGTGATACGTATAGATCAGCATAGACACAGACACATTAAAGGTACTTGGTTACTTTAGTTTAATTACACCCTATATTAATATAATAATAAGTTACAAATCTTATAACACGATATATATGATATGTAGTCATGACACCTTTCTTATATATATATATATAAATATATAATAGATCAAGTATATAGATACATTACATATACAACTTGTCTAGTATAAATTATTTATTATATTGATAAATGAGCGATAAAAGACCTAATCGACAAATGTTGCATATTGACATTTGCGTTAAGTGACTCTGGGTAGTAGTACGTGGGAACTGCGCGATTAAGCAGTCGCGGATGCAAATCATTATATATGAAAATAGGGCGGCGATCCATCAACAACAACAACCGTACGCTAACAGTTTTTACAGAAAGCACAGCAATGTTAAAGGTTTCTTTTAAATAATCTCATTTACTAATACAAATTCAAATTAGTACTTTGTAAATAGCATACAATCAAAAGTAGTATACTATGTTTAAAGTATACAAAATGTATTAAAAATAATTATAAAAATGAGTGTAATCAAATATTCGGATGAATAATTATAATTCATCTGTGATTTCATAAATATATAGAAATTGAAATTCATATAAATAAAATATGTAAATTAAATATATATATATATATATATATATATATATATGATGTTCTATGTATAAAGTACATTGTAAATATAACCAATATATATGGCATAATTCATAAATAATAGAATATTTTCAATTTATTATAAATTATATTAACAAAGAAATATCTGTTACATTAGTAGGTCTTTAATATTACATAAGCTGTATTGATACTGCAAATAACTGCATTTAATATTACATAAGCTGCATTTATATTATATATAACAGTATTTAATATTACATAAACTATATTTATATTGTATATAACAGTATTTAATATTATATAAGCTCTATTTATACTGTAGATAATAGTAATTAATATTAGATAATCTCTTTATTGATAATAGTTTTACAGCGTAACATAATAATATCGTATAACTTTTTGAAATTCAAAAAGATTTTATAGACATAATTAATTGTTATTTTCATACATATATATAAATATATATATATATATATATATATATATATATAATAATGGTGTTATATATTACCATTGATTACACTTGTATTTCAAATTATTCTATATCAACTATAATTAATTTAACAATTATTTAAAATATATTGTTAAATCAACGTATAGAATTATCTTATAGTTATTTATTTACGCTGATATAAACAATTGCTAAATACATATATTTAGTTCATCCTTACGATTGCCGTTTGCCGTATTATAACAAATAGACTGTATTAAAAACTATTATCTAAACAATCAGTAGTTATTTATCTAAACAATCAGTAGTTTACGTTCAATTTACGTCTCATAGAGGCACATAAACAGAATATTGTCGAGATCGTATCTAGTGGACTTTGGTGTCTTCGAGTTATGACTCATCGCTCACTAATTATATATTAGGTTCACCATACTTAGACGACCAGATCAGATAATACGCCATGGTTATCGTATCCATAGCAACCATTATTATGCTAGTTACGTTTCTTGGGACCAACAATTGTGTTCCGGTAGGACATGTACCAAACACCTTATCACATCCGGTTGACATATCATATATATCGTTTATATTAATTTAAATGTAATAATTTTTAGTTTAATTATAAATTAGAATGAAATTAGTATGATAATATATTATTGCATAATGATGACTACAATTTATTATTTAAAAACATATCAAATGCATAGTATGTGCATAGCTAGTATATAATATTATTTGATATTCAGACCTTCCATGAGAATTTTCTGCGTCAATTAATTCAACGAATTACCACTGAACTAAGAAGTTCTAATGGTTATATTTAAATAATAATAGATTACTAAAAATTAATATATAAAGAACACTTTATAATAATATGATATTAGTTAGTTATAAGCGTCATATATAAAGTATAAATGAATAACTTACACGTGAATCTTAATATATGCATTATTATTATTTATAAATATTTAATATATAACATTAATCTTGGATAATATTAAATTGATACTATAGTTATAAATGCTATTAAGAACTAAATAGAAATTAGAATATGTTATAATTATATATCAAGTAGGCTATATATGGTTATGTGTGACATTATTCAATTACAGAATATATTTCTTTGATAATATATATATATATAATATCCAAGATTACCTAATAGTAAGCTTGACTTATTGGTAGTATTACACTTTTAGATTCATAAATAAATAAACAGGGGATATATTTTATCTCCAACTGTACGTTGTGTATATGGAATCAAATATTATATAGGTAATCTTAAATACGGAAAAGTTCACCAGCATTTACAAACTGACGCAATACGTCGCGTAGCCCCGTACAATTCCTACGGATCTAGTGATTACAATGATTACAATGATCAAGCAGACAGTTCTCATTCTTACAGGTATCTTGGTGATTTGAATATTTAAATTATAACTCTTTATTTATCGCTGCGTCAAAAAGTATGCGTAGATTATGGTTTATTAACTATGAGCCAAATTAGCATTCATATATCCAATGACATATTAGAAAATATATACATCACTTTACATATTCTGTACAAGATATTAATCATCGTGTATGATTGATATCATATAATTGTATTACTACATGTACAATCAATTAAATATTTCTTATCTACGATATAGTTTAAAATTTAATTTATGTTTATAAATTTATAATAAATATTGTTCAACTCTCTATTATCAATATTAAGTATTCACATGGAAAACATATAATAACCAATAATAATCCACCGCCATCTTTAATATTCATAATTATATGATTCATTAACTAGGTTTTATTTACATTTAAATTCATCCCATTATTACTTTGGTAAAAATATGATGATACATTTTAACGGAAATAATTATACATTTACATTTTAATGAAAAGTAAATTCTAATTCATCACATTAATTAGATATAATTAGATATAGTGATATATCATTCCTTCACACAATATCTTTATTAGAACTCGATATATTCAACAATTACTACAAATAATTATCAAATTTCGTCGGATTTCTAAATTGTTCACAGATTATGTATATTATATACATTATCTATATTCTATACATTATCTATAATCTATACATTATCTATATTCTATACATTATCTATATTCTATACAATATCTATATTCTATACATTATCTATATTCTATACATTATCTATATTCTATACATTATCTATAACTTATACATTATCTATATTCTATACATTATCTATAATCTATACATTATCTATATTCTATACATTATCTATATTCTATACATTATCTATAATCTATACATTATCTATATTCTATACATTATCTATAACCTATACATTATCTATATTCTATACATTCTCTATAATCTATACATTACCTATAATCTATACCTTATCTATATTCGATACATTATCTATAATCTATACATTATCTATATTCTATACATTATCTATATAATATACATTATCTATAACCTATACATTATCTATATTCTATACATTATCTATAATCTATACATTATCTATATTCTATACATTATCTATATTCTATACATTATCTATAATCTATACATTATCTATATTCTATACATTATCTATATTCTATACATTATCTATATTCTATACATTATCTATATTCTATACATTATCTATAATCTATACATTATCTATATTCTATACATTATCTATAACCTATACATTATCTATATTCTATACATTATCTATAATCTATACATTATCTATATTCTATACATTATCTATATTCTATACATTATCTATATTCTATACATTATCTATAACCTATACATTATCTATATTCTATACATTATCTATAATCTATACATTATCTATATTCTATACATTATCTATATTCTATACATTATCTATATTCTATACATTATCTATATTCTATACATTATCTATAATCTATACATTATCTATATTCTATACATTATCTATATTCTATACATTATCTATAATCTATACATTATCTATAATCTATTGAATTGAATTGAATTGAAAAGTTTATTTATACACAAAATAACAAATAGATATGTTCTCATTTGTGTTTTAAAGAGAATAAAATAATATTAAATGATAAAATAAAATCAGATAGAATCAGATAGAGGACTCTGACATTCGGGCAGATACATATGTGATCGGAGTAGTCATAGAACATCCGCACAAGATCAATCCAATATCTCATGTTGAGCATAGTAGATAATTTGTAACGGCCTTCTTAAATGTTTTGATGGAATTACATCTTCGCAAATGTAGAGGAAGGTTGTTCCATAAAACTGGCGCTGAAACACTAAATCTTCTTTTACCATAGGTATCAAGATTACATTTTTTATTTGATAGTAGCAGACTGTTACTAGATCTTAATCGGCGGGTATTTTCCTTTAGTTTAATAATATCATAAAGGTAGCGCGGCTGTTTAGTGTTTAGGGCAGTATATGTTAAATATAGTATTCTATACGCTGAATAATTTCTCATTTCAAGCCATCCTAGTGATGTTAAACATTCGGTAATACTATTTCTAGTCTTTTCGCTTAAAACCATATATCATTCTTACTATAATTCTTAATATACGATCTAAATAATTTATTCTAGATTTAGTAATACCATAATATATAGAATTACAATAGTTTAAATGCGATATAATATAAGACTGAGAGATCATTTTTAAATTATGAAATGACATTAATTTTCTTATTTTTTTGACCTAACTAAAATAATAAAATGCTTTTTTAGCAGTAAATCGTAAGTGGTTATCTAAAAGCATATGTTCGTCTAGTATTTAGTAGTAAATTGTTATTGATTAGCCAGTTGCGTATATTATTAGTGCAATTAATGAGAGATGAGTTATCATTGTTTTTCAGTGGTAGAATCAGTTAAATTATAATATCGTCGGCAAATATGTTGAATTTAATTTGGAGAAATTTAGAAATTAATAGAGATAATGGACGTAAATAAATTTAAAATAATAATGGTCCAAGTACGGAACCTTGTGGAACTCCATATTTTAGTTAGAATTCGTCTGATTGTATATCATTTATCAATGTTCGATACGTTCTATTTGTAATATAAGATTTCAGTAAGTCTAGTGCCTTATCAGCTATACCTATTTCCTCTAATCTATCCAATACAATATCATGATAGATAGTATCAAATGATGCTGACATATCTAATAACACAAGTTGAACTTTATTTCCCTCATCTATCGCATTATATATATTATCAAATATAGATACTATTGTAGTTTCTGTACTATGGTTTTTTCGATATGCACTTTGATTTATAGGATATAGTTCATTTTCTGATAAATATTTAATGATTTGTTTACTAATGACTCTTTCAAATATTTTAGATAGAAAAGGAAGTTTGGAAATAGGACGGTAGTTTTTTAGTAATTTATCATCTAGATTACTGTTTTTTAGTAGGGGAGTAATATTGGCATATTTAAGGGAAGTTGGAAACATAGAAGTATGTATAGATTGTGATATTATGGATTGATAAAGTTCTGTGAGAGTGGGTTCTATTAAGTCGGTAAGTTGTTTAGGTAATGAATCGTTATGAGGGTAGGATGATTTACATATTTGAACTAGTATTGATATTTCATACGATGAAGGGGACTTAAAGTTTAGAAAGTATGATTTAGCAGTATTGTAAAGTGGTATAATGTATATTGGAATTTTATATTTTATATCATTAATTGATTGTACTATACTTTTTATTTTATCATCAAAAAAGTTGGCGAATATATTTCTATCTATACATTCTCTATATTCTATACATTATCTATATTCTATACATTATCAATATTCTATACATTATCTATAACCTATACATTATCTATATTCTATACATTCTCTATATTCTATACATTCTCTATAACCTATACATTATCTATATTCTATACATTATCAATATTCTATACATTATCTATAACCTATACATTATCTATATTCTATACATTATCTATATTCTATACATTATCTATATGCTATACATTATCTATATTCTATACATTATCTATAACCTATACATTATCTATATTCTATACATTATCTATAATCTATACATTATCTATATTCTATACATTATCTATATTCTATACATTATCTATACTCTATACATTATCTATATTCTATACATTATCTATATTATATACATTATCTATATTCTATACATTATCTATAACCTATACATTATCTATATTCTATACATTATCTATAACCTATACATTATCTATATTCTATACATTATCTATATTCTATACATTATCTATAATCTATACATTCCCTATATTCTATACATTATCTATAACCTATACATTATCTATATTCTATACATTATCTATATTCTATACATAATCTATATTCTATAAATTATCTATATTCGATACATTATCCATATTCTATACATTATATATATTCTATACATTATCTATATTCTATACATTATCTATATTCTATACATTATCTATATTCTATACATGATCTATAATCTAAACATTATCTATATTCTATACATTATCTATAACCTATACATTATCTATATTCTATACATTATCTATATTTTATACATTATCTATATTCTATACATTATCTATATTCTATACATTATCTATATTCTATACATTATCTATATTCTATACATTATCTATATTCTATACATTATCTATAATCTATACCTTATCTATATTATATACATTATCTATAATCTATACATTATCTATATTCTATACATTATCTATATTCTATACATTATCTATAACCTATACATTATCTATATTCTATACATTATCTATATTCTATACATTATCTATATTCTATACATTATCTATATTCTATACATTATCTATATTCTATACATTATCTATATTCTATACATTATCTATATTATATACATTATCTATAACCTATACATTATCTATATTCTATACATTATCTATATTCTATACATTATCTATATTCTATACATTATCTATATTCTATACATTCCCTATATTCTATACATTATCTATAATCTATACATTATCTATATTCTATACATTATCTATATTCTATACATTATCTATATTCTATACATTATCTATAATCTATACATTATCTATATTCTATACATTATCTATATTCTATACAGTATCTATAATATATACATTATCTATATTATATACATTATATATAATCTATACATTATCTATATTCTATACATTCTCTATAATCTATACATTATCTATATTCTATACATTATCTATATTCTATACATTATCTATAATCTATACATTATCTATATTCTATACATTATCTATATTCTATACAGTATCTATAATATATACATTATCTATATTCTATACATTATCTATAATCTATACATTATCTATATTCTATACATTCTCTATAATCTATACATTATCTATAATCTATACATTATCTATAATCTATACATTATCTATATTCTATACATTATCTATAATCTATACATTATCTATAATCTATACATTATCTATATTCTATACATTATCTATATTCTATACATTATCTATATTCTATACATTATCTATAACCTATACATTATCTATATTCAATACATTATCTATATTCTAACATTATCTATATTCTATACAGTATCTATAACCTATACATTATCTATATTCTATACATTATCTATAATCTATACATTATCTATATTCTATACATTATCTATAATCTATACATTGTCTATATTCTATACATTATCTATATTCTATACATTATCTATATTCTATACATTATCTATATTCTATACATTCCCTATATTCTATACATTATCTATAACCTATACATTATCTATATTCTATACATTATCTATAATCTATACATTATCTATATTCTATACATTATCTATATTCTATACATTATCTATATTCTATACATTATATATAACCTATACATTATCTATATTCTATACATTATCTATATTCTATACATTATCTATATTCTATACATTCCCTATATTCTATACATTATCTATAATCTATACATTATATATATTCTATACATTATTTATATTCTATACATTATCTATATTCTATACATTATCTATATTCTATACATTATCTATAATCTATACATTATCTATATTCTATACATTATCTATATTCTATACATTCTCTATATTCTATACATTATCTATATTATATACATTATCTATATTCTATACATTATCTATAATCTATACATTATCTATATTCTATACATTATCTATATTCTATACAGTATCTATAATATATACATTATCTATATTCTATACATTATCTATAATCTATACATTATCTATATTCTATACATTATCTATATTATATACATTATCTATATTCTATACATTATCTATAATCTATACATTATCTATATTCTATACATTATCTATATTCTATACAGTATCTATAATATATACATTATCTATATTCTATACATTATCTATAATCTATACATTATCTATATTCTATACATTCTCTATAATCTATACATTATCTATAATCTATACATTATCTATAATCTATACATTATCTATATTCTATACATTATCTATAATCTATACATTATCTATAATCTATACATTATCTATATTCTATACATTATCTATATTCTATACATTATCTATATTCTATACATTATCTATAACCTATACATTATCTATATTCAATACATTATCTATATTCTATACATTATCTATATTCTATACAGTATCTATAACCTATACATTATCTATATTCTATACATTATCTATAATCTATACATTATCTATATTCTATACATTATCTATAATCTATACATTATCTATATTCTATACATTATCTATATTCTATACATTATCTATATTCTATACATTATCTATATTCTATACATTCCCTATATTCTATACATTATCTATAACCTATACATTATCTATATTCTATACATTATCTATAATCTATACATTATCTATATTCTATACATTATCTATAACCTATACATTATCTATATTCTATACATTATCTATATTCTATACATTATCTATATTCTATACATTATCTATATTCTATACATTATCTATATTCTATACATTATCTATATTCTATACATTATCTATATTCTATACATTATCTATAATCTATACATTATCTATATTCTATATATTATCTATAATCTATATATTATCTATAATCTATACATTATCTATATTCTATACATTATCTATATTCTATACATTATCTATAATCTATACATTATCTATAATCTATACATTCCCTATATTCTATACATTATCTATAATCTATACATTATCTATAATCTATAGATTATCTATATTCTATACATTCTCTATATTCTATACATTCTCTATAACCTATACATTATCTATATTCTATACATTATCTATATTCTATACATTCCCTATATTCTATACATTATCTATAATCTATACATTATATATATTCTATACATTATTTATATTCTATACATTATCTATATTCTATACATTATCTATATGCTATACATTATCTATAATCTATACATTATCTATATTCTATACATTATCTATATTCTATACATTCTCTATATTCTATACATTATCTATATTATATACATTATCTATATTCTATACATTATCTATAATCTATAGATTATCTATATTCTATACATTCTCTATATTCTATACATTCTCTATAACCTATACATTATCTATATTCTATACATTATCTATATTCTATACATTCCCTATATTCTATACATTATCTATAATCTATACATTATATATATTCTATACATTATTTATATTCTATACATTATCTATATTCTATACATTATCTATATTCTATACATTATCTATAATCTATACATTATCTATATTCTATACATTATCTATATTCTATACATTATCTATATTATATACATTATCTATATTCTATACATTATCTATAATCTATACATTATCTATAATCTATACATTCCCTATATTCTATACATTATCTATAATCTATACATTATCTATAATCTATAGATTATCTATATTCTATACATTCTCTATATTCTATACATTCTCTATAACCTATACATTATCTATATTCTATACATTATCTATATTCTATACATTCCCTATATTCTATACATTATCTATAATCTATACATTATATATATTCTATACATTATTTATATTCTATACATTATCTATATTCTATACATTATCTATATGCTATACATATTCTATACATTATCTATATTCTATACATTCTCTATATTCTATACATTATCTATATTATATACATTATCTATATTCTATACATTATCTATAATCTATAGATTATCTATATTCTATACATTCTCTATATTCTATACATTCTCTATAACCTATACATTATCTATATTCTATACATTATCTATATTCTATACATTCCCTATATTCTATACATTATCTATAATCTATACATTATATATATTCTATACATTATTTATATTCTATACATTATCTATATTCTATACATTATCTATATTCTATACATTATCTATAATCTATACATTATCTATATTCTATACATTATCTATATTCTATACATTATCTATATTATATACATTATCTATATTCTATACATTATCTATAATCTATACATTATCTATAATCTATTGAATTGAATTGAATTGAAAAGTTTATTTATACACAAAATAACAAATAGATATGTTCTCATTTGTGTTTTAAAGAGAATAAAATAATATTAAATGATAAAATAAAATCAGATAGAATCAGATAGAGGACTCTGACATTCGGGCAGATACATATGTGATCGGAGTAGTCATGGAACATCCGCACAAGATCAATCCAATATCTCATGTTGAGCATAGTAGATCATTTATAACGGCCTTCTTAAATGTTTTGATGGAATTACATCTTCGCAAATGTAGAGGAAGGTTGTTCCATAAAACTGGCGCTGAAACACTAAATCTTCTTTTACCATAGGTATCAAGATTAAATTTGTTATTTGATAGTAGCAGACTGTTACTAGATCTTAATCGGCGGGTATTTTCCTTTAGTTTAATAATATCATAAAGGTAGCGCGGCTGTTTAGTGTTTAGGGCAGTATATGTTAAATATAGTATTCTATACGCTGAATAATTTCTCATTTCAAGCCATCCTAGTGATGTTAAACATTCGGTAATACTATTTCTAGTCTTTTCGCTTAAAACCATATATCATTCTTACTATAATTCTTAATATACGATCTAAATAATTTATTCTAGATTTAGTAATACCATAATATATAGAATTACAATAGTTTAAATGCGATATAATATAAGACTGAGAGATCATTTTTAAATTATGAAATGACATTAATTTTCTTATTTTTTTGACCTAACTAAAATAATAAAATGCTTTTTTAGCAGTAAATCGTAAGTGGTTATCTAAAAGCATATGTTCGTCTAGTATTTAGTAGTAAATTGTTATTGATTAGCCAGTTGCGTATATTATTAGTGCAATTAATGAGAGATGAGTTATCATTGTTTTTCAGTGGTAGAATCAGGTAAATTATAATATCGTCGGTAAATATGTTGAATTTAATTTGGGGAAATTTAGAAATTAGTAGAGATAATGGACGTAAATAAATTTAAAATAATAATGGTCCAAGTACGGAACCTTGTGGAACTCCATATTTTAGTTAGAATTCGTCTGATTGTATATCATTTATCAATGTTCGATACGTTCTATTTGTAATATAAGATGTCAGTAAGTCTAGTGCCTTATCAGCTATACCTATTTCCTCTAATCTATCCAATAAAATCTCATGAGAGATAGTATCAAATACTGCTGACATATCTAATAACACAAGTCGAACTTTATTTCCCTCATCTATCGCATTATATATATTATCAAATATAGATACTATTGTAGTTTATGTACTGTGGTTTTTTCGATATGTACTTTGATTTATAGGATATAGTTCATTTTCTGATAAATATTTAATGATTTGTTTACTAATGACTCTTTCAAATATTTTAGATAGAAAAGGAAGTTTGGAAATAGGACGGTAGTTTTTTAGTAATTTATCATCTAGATTACTGTTTTTTTAGTAGGGGAGTAATAATGGCATATTTAAGGGATGTTGGAAAAATAGAAGTATGTATAGATTGTGATATTATGGAATGATAAAGTTCTGTGAGAGTGGGTTCTATTAAGTCGGTAAGTTGTTTAGGTAATGAATCGTTATGAGGGTAGGATGATTTACATATTTTAACTAGTATTGATATTTCATACGATGAAGGGGACTTAAAGTTTAGAAAGTATGATTTAGCAGTATTGTAAAGTGGTATAATGTATATTGGAATTTTATATTTTATATCATTAATTGATTGTACTATATTTTTTATTTTATCATCAAAAAAGTTGGCGAATATATTTCTATCTATACATTCTCTATATTCTATACATTATCTATAACCTATACATTATCTATAATCTATACATTATCTATATTCTATACATTATCTATATTCTATACATTATCTATATTCTATACATTATCTATATTCTATACATTATCTATAACCTATACATTATCTATATTCTATACATTATCTATATTCTATACATTATCTATATTCTATACATTATCTATATTCTATACATTATCTATAATCTATACATTATCTATATTCTATATATTATCTATATTATATACATTATCTATATTCTATACATTATCTATATTCTATACATTATCTATATTCCATACATTATCTATAATCTATACATTATCTATATTCTATATATTATCTATATTCTATACATTATCTATATTCTATACATTATCTATATTCTATATATTATCTATATTCTATACATTATCAATATTCTATACATTATCTATATTCTATACATTATCTATATTCTATACATTATCTATATTCTATACATTATCTATATTCTATACATTATCTATAACCTATACATTATCTATATTCTATACATTATCTATAACCTATACATTATCTATATTCTATACATTATCTATATTCTATACATTATCTATATTCTATACATTATCTATATTCTATACATTATCTATATTCTATACATTATCTATATTCTATACATTATCTATATTCTATACATTATCTATATTCTATACATTATCTATAATCTAAACATTATCTATATTCTATACATTATCTATAACCTATACATTATCTATATTCTATACATTATCTATATTCTATACATTATCTATATTCTATACATTATCTATATTCTATACATTATCTATATTCTATACATTATCTATATTCTATACATTATCTATATTCTATACATTATTTATATTTTATACATTATCTATATTCTATACATTATCTATATTCCATACATTATCTATATTCTATACATTATCTATATTCTATACATTATCTATATTCTATACATTATCTATATTCTATACATTATCTATATTCTATACATTATCTATAACCTATACATTATCTATATGCCATACATTATCTATATTCTATACATTATCTATATTCTATACATTATTATTATTCTATACATTATCTATATTCTATACATTATCTATATTCTATACATTATCTATATTCTATACATTATCTATATTCTATACATTATCTATATTCTATACATTATCTATATTCTATACATTATCTATATTCTATACATTATCTATATTCTATACATTATCTATAATCTAAACATTATCTATATTCTATACATTATCTATAACCTATACATTATCTATATTCTATACATTATCTATATTCTATACATTATCTATATTCTATACATTATCTATATTCTATACATTATCTATATTCTATACATTATCTATATTCTATACATTATCTATATTCTATACATTATTTATATTTTATACATTATCTATATTCTATACATTATCTATATTCTATACATTATCTATATTCTATACATTATTATTATTCTATACATTATCTATATTCTATACATTATCTATATTCTATACATTATCTATATTCTATACATTATCTATATTCTATACATTATCTATATTCTATACATTATCTATATTCTATACATTATTATTATTCTATACATTATCTATATTCTATACCTTATCTATAATCTATACATTATCTATATTCTATACATTATCTATATTCTATACATTATCTATATTCTATACATTATCTATAACCTACTAGAATACTTCCAAATGTACACACATTAACAGCAGTGAGCACTATCCTGATTACGGATACGTTCGGCATGCAAAAGTGCATCAACGTCATATTATGTTAAGTGGAGTCTCCAAGGTGGGTGGAGTTGCCAAGGTGGGTGGAGTTGCCAAGGTGGGTGGAGTTGCCAAGGTGGGTGGAGTTGCCAATGTGGGTGGAGTTGTCAAGGTGGGTGGAGTTGCCAAGGTGGGTGGATCCACCTATAGACAAACAGCGGGCGATAAAATAATCATAAAGACGGCTCCCTCAACAACTACATTACCTGCGTCTTTAGCTACATCTGTTACCTATCCCGTGACATTCACAACGGGAATAAATCGAAACACAGAAAACGATTTTTCATCGATCTTCAATTATCAATAATAATTTCAATGTAAAGTTGTATTTCTTAAAATTAGAAATAAAGAACAATTGTCACATTTATAAAATTTATAAATATAAATATAAAGCAATATTTACAAATATAGTATGGAATGTTAAACTTGGAATAAAAATTATGTAGGAATGCGTATTCAAATATATATTCAATTTTCTATGCATATATTTACAAGTGCTGTAAGATTCAATTTAAAAGCTGTGATTATAATAATATAGTTAAAATATAAAAATTAAAATCTGAATAAGAATTTGATTCTAAAAATGAAATAAAAAAATGGGTTCTTTCATCCATTCATAAAAAAAAGCTATCAAAAACTACGATACTTTAGACCTCGCTCGCATCTAGTGCCTGGGACACTGTTGATGATTGATGTCGTGGCGACGGATCAAACATTGCATTGTTATATCCTTCACCTGTTAAAGAGATACCAATATGTGTACTTGATAAAAATGTATGCGTAAATGCAATTATTATTTTTAAATGTTCCAATATTTATATAAATTACGAAAAACCTGCAACTAAATTATATCAAATTTGACAAATAATTGCAAACATTTATTGTAAATAAAATATTAAGAAAGAAAGGATTATATTTTAGGAAACTCATGAGTGTTGGTGAATGAATGGTGGGTTATAAAAACGAATTATAAGACATATATGAAAAAGCTAAATAAGAAATAGTTACCGGGCACCTCTTGGCTGCTGCTGTTGAGATGGTCTTCCCCCGCGTTGTTGAGGCTGAGGGCTCGGTCTGCCACCTGGCGCCATCTGTATCTGACCTTGAGTTGAACTCAACGACGTGTTTCGAGAACGCGGTGCCCCGGTATCTTGGTAAATTGGCAGTTTTTGCAACGACGGAGTCTTTGAGGGAGGGTTCAGTCGGTTGTGTCCATTCTCGGGCCTCTGATGCTGTAGCTATTATTGGTATGCGATGATTGCAAAGCAAAAGGTTGTTAATAAATAGAACATTTAACTTAAACGATTAGAAAATATTTATATGAATAGTATTTGTAGAACATTTCATATGCGAACATTGGAAAATTGAAGTAAATTAAAATACCTCTGGTTTTTGTGGTTTGATATTCTGTCTAGCATTTGGATTGGGGTTTGAGGAAACCTATAATTTATAATGAATATGATTATGTGGAATATGTTTAATATTAAATTGTAGTCAAATCTCAAACAGTTAAATATACAATATGCGCAGAAATTTAATATAAAAATAAATAAATATACAATATAGATATGAGAAGCTGCATACAGTATGCATTACAGTATACAGTCTAATGATTTTAAATAAGAAATAACAAAATCTATTCAAGTGCTAAATTAATTTAATCATAAGTATGTTTTTATATTATTAATAAAATGCTATTATTTTTAACTAATATTATCTAAATATTATTGTATTTTTTGTTTTTAATATTTCTGTTGTTAACAAAGTAATATTACATTACATTATAAAGTACATTACATTACATTACATTACCATTACATCATAAAGTGAAATTATTTATTATCACTTATACAATTTCACGTAATTACTCGTTCATATAGACCTTTGGATTGATTCCGGGATTATCAGAGTTCATATGTCTAACGCCTAGATCTGCGTAGCCTGGACTGTTTTTGCCTGGGTACTGTACAGACACATCACCACCCGTACTGGCTACCGGAACATCTAAATTGGTATCGAATTCGGGGTATAATGTGCGGAGCGAATGAGGGTAAAAGATTCGAGTTGAGTAAGGGTAACAGGTGTCCTAGCTCGATGTTAAGTTGTAATGGGGTGGATACATCGAGGGGATGTAAATATTTAAATGAATTAAAATATTTAATAATTGCAATAGATATTAATAAAAATATAATTATCATTTGATAAAAGTGATGGACAAATTCAAAATGTCGTAAGGTGAGTAAACGTGGATAATAATAACAAAAACATAAGTTTAGAGACAATATTAAATAATACTCAAACCCAAAAAACTTTGTGTAAAATCAAATAACAACCACAGATGTTATTAATTACGACATGATTAAATAGTTTATAATTAAACGATTAAAACAAACAAATCGAACTAGTATACTAAAGTTAGTAGTTCTTCAAAATGCATAGTACCAATTAAGTGGGACATTGAACATTCCGGCATGCAATTAGGCATCTGCTATGAACAGAGGACGGTGTACACTAACCCATTGCGCTGAGGTACGGACCTGGGTAACCTTTTGTAGGAGCCGAAGCAGAGAAACTTGCTTTAGAGCCGGTAGAGCTTTTTTTATTTTCTTGTTTACGCCTTCTCACTGACAGGGAATATTTGGAGAACTTAGGAAGATTATTATGGCTTTATTTATATTATGGGTTTGGGATGGTAGTGGGTTAGGAAGGTAGTGGAAGATTTGAGTTAGTTGAGCTAGTTAGTTAGTTAAGGGAGGGTTAATGGCTAGGTAATGGAAGGAAAGATTAAATTAATTATTAGAGGAGGGAATTTAATTTTTGTTAAAGTCTTGTATTTTAATAATAGAATATATTATAAAAGGTGATTTTTAATATATTTTAGTACATAGTTTAATGATGGTATTTAATATATTTATAGCATTCAAAATAAATTGGATTTAAATGTATATGTATATATATAGATTATTAATTATAACAAAGGAAGGTATCAATAATAATAACTAATTATAAGTTGGTTAAATCATTAATAGAATCATTAATGTTAATGAGTAATTAATATAATATATTTTCTTGTCTCTAAATTAACTTAAATCTATTCTAATACAAATGTTTTGATATCGCTAATGCAATATTATTGTACATTTTCTTGTATTTATCAGCTTGATATTAATATAGTTTAGTTTTTTATCAGTTGTTATTTTTCGGTTTTGAAATAAAATTCTATATGTAATCATCGTATTAAATCAAATAATATAAAACCTACTACATACTTCATAAATTGCATGAATTTTATAAAACTTTATAAAATTTAATCTGTAAAAATGTCTAAATTAATCGTATTACATGTTATTGTAACGATTTGTTACAATAATAGTCAATTTTTTACAATTCATTTTAGTATGAAAAAATCAAATCAATATAAAAAGGTAGGGTTATTTAAAGCTCTTACAACCACACTATGCAAATAAACTAAATTAATGTTCAAATTCTATCCGTTATTATAAATGAATATAAATACACCTATAAAAATAAATGAGAAAGTAACACGATACTAACATATGAAGAATATCACTACAGCTATGATACAAATGATAATTAAAGGAATAATAATTCCAAGTGCAATCTTCCATCCACCTATAAAAACAATACAATTGAATTTAAACGTTAAATTAATTTTATTATATAGTTTGTTTTTATATTATTTATAAAATACTATTATTTTATTTCTTGTTTTTAATGTTAATGTTGATAACAATGTAATATGATATACAAAGGATATCAATTATTATATATTAATATATTGTGATTGCTAACCACTCTTTACATTTTCACCGCCATTTCTATTTCCAGAAGTTATTGATGCTATAAATTATAATACAGACATTCAATGAAAATATATAAATCTACATAATATCTCTATTCTAATATTAGATATATATTTATCATTAAGTTTCCATGACAAAATATAAACTAGTGTATTTTATAACTGTATTCATTATTAAGAACGAATGCAAATCGGCCGTCGATATTGTTTCGACTAACTGACGCTAAACTTGGCGGTAACTGATTTCGACGTTGTAGAGCCAGAAGACGAAAATATAGTGGCCTCACATGTGTACTCATTTTGTCCAATGTTACCTGTTTTCAACTGCGGTATTATATTAGCAATTAGAGGGTAGGCAAAGTAAGTTATGGTTAGATAGGTACGTCAGGGTAGTAGACGGGTTAGAAAAGGTATATAATAGGTATTAGATTGCGGGGTTAGAGTGATTATTGTTTAAATTTATGACTAGAGTGGGAATTCTAACGTTGAGTTAGAGTATAGATTTATAGTATGTTATTATATAACATTATATAACATATGTTATTATAATATGGTATAATACTAATGTAAGATTCAACCTATTCTTAGAGTTAAAATACGGTGTTAGATTAGCGGTTTGAATACAGATATGAGAAATCATAATCTGATGGACATAAATAAAGTTTTAGAGTTGGGGTTATAATAGTAGAGGGGTTAAATTTAGAGTAAGAGGTATAAGAAAAAAAGAAAAATCCATTAGCATGATAAAATGCCAGACATCTTCATAAGTTAGATAAAACTAACCTCAAGTAAGGAACCCGATCTTGGGTCATCACAATTTCCTGCACACACTTTGACCGACCACTTGTATTGAGGTTTTGGCCACCCATCAGATGTACAATTGATAACATCTCCGACTTTATAAGAATCCAGATTTGGAGAGTAAATCACTTTGGTGATAGGTTCTAATGGACGGATGATAGGATAAGGGGTGTATCTTATAGCTCTCATGTATAATTCACTGTGTAAGGTGATGTTCATATTGAGAGTGATATCATATATGTATGAAGAATTAAAGAAGCGAGGCTTTCCTTAGCAGATGCGAAAGGTTAATATGCTAACGTGCGACTTTGAAAGATTTTGATATATCTCCTGAAACTTTTAGAAAATTTTGTTTCAATCGACACACAAAATTCACTTCTTTGTCTTGGGATGACACTGTATAATTCGCAATCTACAGAAGACAATGAGTAGGAGAGATGAACTTTTTATAAATAACTACTCATAACAAAAATATAAAATGTTTTAATCCGCTAGAACTATTGAAATCATTTAAATCATTATTCCTCTCATTATTCCTCTCATTATTCCTCTCATTATTCCTCTCATTATTCCTCTCATTATTCCTCTCATTATTCCTCTCATTATTCCTCTCATTATTCCTCTCATTATTCCTCTCATTATTCCTCTCATTATTCCTCTCATTATTCCTCTCATTATTCCTCTCATTATTCCTCTCATTATTCCTCTCATTATTCCTCTCATTATTCCTCTCATTATTCCTCTCATTATTCCTCTCATTATTCCTCTCATTATTCCTCTCATTATTCCTCTCATTATTCCTCTCATTATTCCTCTCATTATTCCTCTCATTATTCCTCTCATTATTCCTCTCATTATTCCTCTCATTATTCCTCTCATTATTCCTCTCATTATTCCTCTCATTATTCCTCTCATTATTCCTCTCATTATTCCAATCATTATTCCTCTCATTATTCCTATCATTATTCCTCTCATTATTCCTCTCATTATTCCTCTCATTATTCCTCTCATTATTCCTCTCATTATTCCTCTCATTATTCCTCTCATTATTCCTCTCATTATTCCTCTCATTATTCCTCTCATTATTCCTCTCATTATTCCTCTCATTATTCCTCTCATTATTCCTCTCATTATTCCTCTCATTATTCCTCTCATTATTCCTATCATTATTCCTCTCATTATTCCTCTCATTATTCCTATCATTATTCCTCTCATTATTCCTCTCATTATTCCTCTCATTATTCCTCTCATTATTCCTCTCATTATTCCTCTCATTATTCCTCTCAGGCTTTAATAAAATTATAATATAATCATTAATATCACGACTTTGAATAATTGAAATATGTTAATTAATAAGTTTATCTAGTTGTATGGTCATCATTGAGAAAGATTTATCATATTATTTATATAAATACCATACTATCAAACATATAAATGTATATAATTATAATCAAGTACAATTAGTCTATTCTGATATCATATATACAATATTATAAATAATTAATTTATATTCCATTCATATCGTTTAAATTATATATTTTATTCCCATATTAATAATTCATATGAAAACATTCAGCAAACTAATGTAAAAAGATAAGAAAATAAATAAATTATAATCATATTTAGTATTACAAAATATTGTTAATCATAAAATAATACTTAAGTTGTAAATAACAAAAACTAATTATGTTAAATCATAAACTATAATTATTGTTATTATTTACAAATTAAGTATTTATAATATGCTTGATTTATATTAATTATTGTAACCTTTAAATAACACACAACCATATGATATTTTTTAATATATTAATCATTTAAACAATCTACAATGTGTAACCATACTATTTGAAGTTGAATGAAGATAAACAAAACCTAATGGATAAAGTCAAAGCATATACTAATACAAATAAGTATTGATAAAAGTGTAAATTAAACTTCTACTAACTGAATAGATAAAGGCACGATTTGTGTTTCCATCAGGCTGAACAGAGTATTTAGACAGTAAGGTGCGTTCATTGGCCGTAATGGTCAGCTGAGGTGTAGATCCCATTATTTAGTCTTTTTATTTTATATAATGGAGATATGAACAATTAATTAATATACGATTGTAAAATATAGTATAAATAATACAAAAATTGTGACATAGTTATTGTTAGAGTAACAGAATAAAATAAAATAATGGATCAAAGGTAAATTGGATATCATTTAATGGAATAACGTTTTATAAATAAAGTTAATTTGAACATTATTTACTACAAACCTCTAGTAGCTCATTACTAAATGAAACCTTTACAAACAAACTCTACATTTAGTTCAATTGCTAACTTGAGGGTAATTTGATATGTTCAGGCCGGGAATGACGTAGAAATCTAGAGAACACGTTACCTTCACTGTATTACCAATCTTTATGATATTTGGAGCATAAGAATTACCAACTTTTGCAACAAGCTGAAGGTCGTCTATAATTTAATGAATATATTAATGAAACAAATAACTGTTATTTGTTTATAACATAATATAATATTATAGTTATTATAATTAAGTTATTATATTTGTCTATTGTAATTAATATATAATTTATAATTATATATTTATAAAATACATATATATTATATTTTAATATTAATATATAATTATTTATAAATGATATATTTGTTTTACGAACAAATATGAATATATTAATATATTTTATGTTGTATTGTAATGTTCATTTAAGATATCTATTATAATAATCAGGAAGTTAGCAGAATGTTACAATTTACAAAAGAAAGTCAATAAATGGTGACACATGTAAATCTTGTAGATGACTCATTTGTATTTAATGTATATTTAAAATATCTCTAGTATATAGCTAAGTAGGTTAATGTGTATTGGTTATCAAATATATATATATATATATATATATATATATATTAATTTCTTATTATATATATTATAATATATAAATTAATTTCTTATTAAAATATATATATTTAATAATACGTAATAATATGCATGGGGATTTATATTATTTATGTTTTATTATTTATAATTTCTTTATAAAATACATAAAATAAACAAATAAATAAAAACTCAACAAATTAGTCAGTCTCTCATAAGTAATGAATAACCGTATAAATAGTATAATAAAGTAGTACTATAACTTTGTTTATGAATAATACATAATCAATAGAAATACTCACCCATTACATAGAGTTTTGCTGTCATATCCGCCATTGTAGCTATTGAAGTATCTCGACAGGAATAATATGCCAAGTCTTGAATTCCAACTTTGCTTATAATCAACGAGCCGTTCAAGGAGTCGACCTTGTTGGGGGGGGGGGGGGGGGGGGTGTGTATCATCATCGATGGTCTAATTTGGGTTTTATCATTTGTAATTTGAACTGATGCACATTTTATATATGTTCCCAGGTATTTATATATTCAGATCTATTATTTATATATTAATATATTTGATATAATTCTAACATTTAATATTTAATATATATATATATATAAATATATATATATATATATATTAGTATGTTATAACAGTATATATAATAGCAATATATGAAGGAAGTCACAAAATTAACATATAACTAGAAACTTGTGTAAATATTTGCATGCATAATATAGTATCATTTTATACGCGAGTAGAATATCCAAAGAATCTAGAATACTAAAAATATAATAACTCACCACCCAAACACAACTGCATATTCCAACATAAATACCCATGTAAAAGTGAAGTCCTTACGTGAAGCTCTCGACATTCTTAATGTGACACTAAATAATTATATAATAATGATTTTGATTTAAAATCAATAAATAAAAAAAACTATTTTAGTTCAATGTCCCAAAAGACAATTACCGACAATTACAACCTGAAATAAAAATCATCTAGCGATTTAGTCAAGACCATTTATTAATAGATTTGGTTTATTTTTTGTTATAAATTTACACAGAATTTTCATATGACTCTCATATGTTTTCAATTTAATTTTCAACATATTTTTTATATGATTTTAATTATTTTATGTAATTTATGATTTATATACCCCATGTCTAATACTGAACTAAGAATGATTGAATACATTAATACTATAGAAATATTGCTTGAAAATTAACTAGAAAAGATTATTATTAAATTGCTGTAATTATTCTAACATTTCAAAAAATTTAACAAAAATAACTAACACTAACTTCAGATATTTATAGAAATATGAAAGTATATACAAACTCAATTTAAAAACAGGATATTAACTTCAATGACAAACTAAACCTCGATAAACTATTAACAGAACAAACTAAAGTTGTTTAGCTAATATTATTATGACTTCATATTAGTTTTAAAACAACTTATTAATATATCTTAAGCCTATATATGAATTATTTTAATTCTATACTATAATACAATTTAAAATGTTTTTATTTATACAATAATTTTAAAATACATATGGTCATATATATTTTTATAATATGTATAGAATAAATACAAAATAATCCTACACATATAAATATGTATAAGCTACTATTGGCAATCGCAATACCACTCAAACAACATTACAGGTAATAATACCTAGGGGCAAACATCGCTGTAAGATATCAAGAACAATAGAAAGAATTTGAATAATTATCATTCAATAAAGAGTACAGAAATATTTCTAAAATGGGTGGTCTGCAAATCCATTAGAATAAAGAATCAGTAGGAATGGCATTTTTTAGTACGCATCAACACTATTATTTTTTAAAATAACATCAACACCATATGATATAACGGTATATCATATATATCATATAACCTATAATATATATAGCATATTATACTATGTGAATAAGATAAGATACTAGAAAATTCTGTACTTTTATTATTTTTAATTTTTTGAACATATTAAAGATTTTACTGTATAAATATCACTGTGTCCTCGGAATTGCTAGATTTATTTTTCAAATATATACTACTAAACTATGTATCAGTATATGAAATTGTTAACTAATTTTTAGATTACTTATAGCAATTTATATTATTAACATTGGCGGTTAGTGAATAAAATTAATAATAATTAGAAATCATTTTTTTATAAAAAACTTATATAAATTTGTAGATATTTATACTTTAAATATTTAATATTAAAATAGAAATTAGTAACAATTATTTATATTTGTTTACTATATTTGAAAAAAAGAAATTTAATATTTATATTTGTTTTTTTTTATTCAGAATCTTTTAATTCATAATTTAATAGAATAACATATATTCAAAATGCTTCCTATATAAATAACTTATTATTAAATTGCCAACATATATTTTAATTATTTACATGATTAACATAACAATGAGTTATTATATAGAATAAAATAATATCACTGTTTATAATATCACACTACTATTTAGAATTGTTATAATTTAAAACAACACTATTAGTCACAAAGGTAATAAATCGCAATTTACCTATTTAAGCTAATAATATTACAGAAAAGACATAAAATAGCGTAGACAATACCCGAATAATATAACTGTCTCATATAATAGTTATTTTTATATCAATGAGCAAATATTTCTGAATTTAATTAATCGATTATTTTTATATATTGCATTCGAAATTATAATATCAACAATAACGACTAAATATTTGATATACAAGCCTACATATTTACTGTATATTATATAATGTTTAATGAATCTAATTTGACTAAACAATAATTCAAATAAAATAAGATATTTGTAGTTAGTATTTAAAATAAAAATTCTATATGTGAAATTCTATGTGTAATATCTAAATTCTACTAACAAACATATTATTTCTGAATTTTTCTTTTAAATTTTGGAAATAGATAACTTCACCCTTAATTTGCTTGGGTAATCTCTGAAACCAAATTATAGACGAGACGGAATTTAGAATACATTTCATCTCCGCAGTTTCACCAACCATTCTAGCTATATCAGAGGGTCCCTGTATTCCTAAAACAGAAACTGCAAAAGAGTATATTATAATATGCTTATCGTTATAATAAGGATATGATTTCATGCATACTTTGATAATTAAAGTATTTAAAAACTATATTTTAAGATGTGGATAATAAGTTGTGGACAACAACACATTTTGGATAAAAAACAATAATTCTGATTACTATAAAATGTATGCTTGTAAACTAAATTTAATAAAAACATATATAATTATCAGAATTTAAATATACTGCAAGATTCTTGGTAATTCTTGGTAATTCTTTTCAGTTCTATATAACAGAATTACTTCTGTATATTAATGAAGATCTATTTATTAGTGCTGCTGTATTGCTATTTTCTTTTTCAGTATTATATTATTAGTTAGTTATTTTTTATAACATATTATTAGGTATTAGATTATATTTGATGATTTATTAAGCATTTTATTATTTGGATTAATATTTAAATAAATTACTAAAATCATCATTTAATTAATAAAACGCAGAATGTTAAGGTACACATTGTAGTATATGTCCAGGTAGGGAAATTATTGATATTGAGTAAGTCCTATTATACATAGGATTTAAATAAAGCTAACATTTACTTTTAACTGCAAATGGCACCAAACCGTGATATTACAAATGAGATAGAAAAAATAAAATATAAATAATGTAAAAAAATCAGATCATAAATATTTCAATTAAATATTTTAATTTAGTTCAGTATTTATTCCTAAGTGTTTAATTTATTTAGTTTAGACAGTTAATATATATATTTATGTTAGCATAAACTAAATGTATTATATTATATTTATAAACTAAAAATCATATTTTTGGTTATAAAATAAAAATTAGTTAATAAATTTAATAAAAAGTTATTTATTAAAACACAAGTTATTAATAAGTTATATTTACAAAACATATATTTAGACTTGTATTCTTACATTATTTCAGCTAATTATCATTGAATTTAAATAGTTAAAAATTGTAGGATTTTAATTTTTTACAATTAATATTATCACTACATTTTATAAATAAACCATTCCATATTTATATAAATCACTTAATCAATATATTGATAATCATAGCATTCAATAACAAAAATCCTTAGTAATTTACTAATTAAAATATTTCCTAAATCAAAGTATTATGTGTAATGGAAGCTATTTAAAATACATTTTATATTAAATATGTTTAAAAAATATTTAAAATATATTCAATAATTAATAGAAATACATATAATTAATAGAGTATAATACATATAATTAATTGACACAAATATAATAATATAGAGATACATATATTGTATCAAATAATAATAATTAGAAGGTAATAAAGAATTTTTATATATAATAACGTAATTAACCCATTTTAATTAATAACTTAAATTAATAAATTATTACTATCTAAATAATTAAAATAATATTTATGTAACATATAAATTTCTAATTGTCAGTGAAATATTTCCAAAATGTTCTAAATATTATTTATAACATATTCTGTGTATATTTTATATCAACCAAAACGTAAAAAATCGTTTTTGTAAATAGATTGTTTGTTTATATTTATAAACATATTAGTATACAGGTGAATTATAACTATATGTGTAAATTATAATTTATATATAGCGTCTATGAATTATCCTATAATATACTAATACTAAATGTTTAATTTTATAATTATTTCACTAATTTCTTAATGCATTTATGTGTGATATCTTATTTAATAATTTAATACTATTAAATAATTTATTAATTATTATATAATTTTATAATACATTTTATGACATATTTATTTTAAATAGAAAAAGTCTATATGTATTGTATAAACAGTTTAGTAACGTAATAGTTTATCATGAACTCATATGAATTATTTTAAGATTATTTTATAAATATATATAAAAAATAATATAAAATTTATAATAAATTATATTAATATTATATTAAATAATTAAATTACGGAAATATTTAATATGTTTAAAAGTAGAACATCTATTAATATTAATAATAAAGTATAATATTAATGATAATATAAAGAAATACTATTATTTTATTACTAGTATAACTATCTAAATTATAATATTGTATATTTCTATTATTTATAAATAATTTTACTAAATTCAGGTAAAATCTTCAGATAAGTGTTATTTAAAAATTCAATTATTATATTATTACAACATACCTATCAGTAATAAAAGGTAATATGGTTCATTAAGAATATTCATAGTTTACTTATAATATGTACAATTGTTGTAAACAATAAATGAATTTTGTTTTAAAGTATTAATCCACTTTTTGTTTGATATTTATTTACAGTTATTTAATTATTCGAAATACTGTTGCATTATGGGAATATAATATTCCCATGAGTTACGCATGAGTAATCAATCTAATTTGAAAACATTGTAACTGTTTACAAATATATATTTATTTATGATATATATATATGTTTGTATTTCGATAGATAATATATATGTCTATAATAGATTAGTTAAATAGTAAATTAGTATATACTAAATGTATTATAGTGTATAAAATATCTTGCACGGAGCTTTTAATATGCAATACATATTATATATAAATGACTTTATATAATTATATTTTTAAGAATTTACTACATGAAATTCCTATTATATTATTTTCTTATATAAAATATCGTTTCGTTTCAGAATTATGTTTTTGATGAACAATTAAACAGATATGTTAAGATATTAGAGACCTCATATCCATGATCATAAAATATTAAAATGACTATATATAACGCGAGAAAAACAAAAAAGATATATAATAAAAGTCGTAAAAACTATAAAATTATAGTTGATGTTAAGACATAGTCAATATATTGAGATACAAATAATTAAAAAGTAAATTAAAAATAGTAACATCAAGATTTGAATAAATTGTTAATTATCGCTACTTTCACTTCAATGATACCCTCGTATTACTATTATCCTGTCTTTATCATGTATTAGCTCTAATTTATTTTATTTTATCAATAGGGACATATCTCTATTCTATAGGATATAAATATTAATTATAATCAAAATACATTTTGGGATATAGCCTGATATTATAATATACTTATATATAGTATAATATATAATGAACACTTCTGAACACATGTATTACTTTTTCATAGGCTTTAAATTTACTGACTACTTTTAAAAGCAGGTTCTAAGGAAAAATGGGATGGCAATATCACATATTAACTTTGAATTTACTTTATCGATAACAATATCTGGTATTAATTAATCTTATTTATTTTTTATTGTACATGCCGAAAACTATTATAATGAGTTTCTTTTAACATAAGTATTTATTTATCATAAAGAACAACCTATATTTAAATATAAGGTAACATTAAAATAGTCTTATTCTAAAATAAGTAAAAGGTGACAAAAAATCAGAAAGCAAAAAAAAAACTACCTGAACCTTCGATGGCCTTATTGATATCTGCTTGTATGATATTTGCATACAATTTCTTATATATAACAAGTTAGTTTATCTAATTATTATTATATGAATCTAAAAATCAAGAACAAATGGAACTATAATTCCTAACACTGTATTTATTAATTTTTAAAATAATTTCCAATCAAATGACACATCAATTATATATATATATAAAATGTATATATTATATTCTCGTTATAGATCATTATATTGGACTTGCTCCTTCAGTATACACATATGCAGGAGTAAATTGGATATTGAGTACAGATCATTTGACATGTTATGTTCTTGCTATTAACCTTAGTATGTCGTTATTTAGTTGATAACACATTGATTTGCAATTTGTCATACATGGAATAGAAATTCATATTCAATAAAGCAACTTTTGCTTAATTTGTCGATTGGTGCTGGATTTACTTTAACTGGTATTGCATGTAATATTAGGTAACATTTACTTATACAATAGTTCCAAATTGGAATAATTATTGATTGTTGTTTATTGTGTATTACCCTGCATCATTAGGCGATAATATTATTAAACCTCTCCCAATGTCATTACCCACCATTGGAGCAATGGTGGCTAATCAACGAACTTTAGATCTCTAACTACTAGTCGAAGATATTTCATCCTCTTGGCTTGAATATAATAGATGTTATCAATACAAATCTATGATTTCTGTATCTGTATTTATTGAAGCCTGACTTTTGATTTTAAGATGCAAATATTCAACGCTTTACAGATATATCGGCATCATGTTGTCGATTAACATTAACACTGGGCTATATGCATATAGCCCAATGTTAATGTGTTCAGATAGAAATATATTTTCCGGAATACAATTGTCTTCACCAGCAACAGTATATACAGTTTTTCTAACTGGTGTTTTGTAATTATTTCTAAATAATCACACATATATGATAGTAACCGATGTTATTATCTAAATATTTGAGTCCTGGTTTAAACGAAAATCACTAATTCATCAACTTTTCTGCAAGTATGGAAAAATTATTTTAATTATTTAAATATTATTTTTAAATATTTACAGATATATATATATTATATATACATTATATTGTTCCTTTTATTAATTAAGAACATTGCATATTTATGTAGGCTACCAGATCTGAGGTCATATTTTAATTGGTGTATATTAATTTCTAAATAAAATATATACATCAGATAATTTACATCATAAAATATAATTTCATTTTTATTATATAATTAAAAACCTAAAATGAGCTGTATAGTTTCCTGGGAATTCCAAAGAATATAATTGTACCTTAAGGTACAACTATTTAAGGTCGAGAGTTAAGTACAGTTTAGGCGAATTTAAAAGGTATTAGATAAATGGTGCCTTTTTAAAAATGAGTTATATTACAATTATTACTAGGTCAATATAGTTTGTTAAACCTTTTTGCAGCAATAACTTTTACGATTGGATTAATAGATGTTACGTTGTTAATATTATTATAATAGCATATATAAAGAATAAAATTAATATTATAAAATATGAAAACCTATATAATTCTCAAGATAAACATTTTTAATATTTCCCGTACACCATCGATAATAATATCTTAATAAAGGGTATATATAGGGTATACATAAATGTATATATAGGCACATTATATGATGTAATCTATGATAATATAATTATAAATTATTACTATCTAGACATTAGTATTACTTGATATAGAAATACTTGATACGGAAAAATTGCGCTATTTTAATAACAAGTAATACACTAAGATTACAGATCATTTTTAATAAGTTCAGCTATATTTTAATATATATCTTTAGTGGTTTGATATATTATTTTATAGCTATTTAAATATATATATATATGGGTGTATATGTATAAATTGTAAGCAATTTATACGATATACTATTATAGTATTACAGTATAGTATAGCATTGCATATATTATAGCAATATAATTATTATTAAATCAATGATATATTTAATTGCAGGATTATCCTATAGAAAACAATTAATGGAATATAAATTGGAACTGTTCGAAACTAAATAATATAATAGAAGTTTTAGAGGATACCCATTAGTTTATTCTATAGAATAAATTATAAATCATAATTCTAATTTGGATGGTCTAATTAACTATGGATTAAATGAAGTTTACATTGCGATAGTCATTTTTTAATGTAAATTAAATTTTAGTTATAAATATATTAAAAGTATATACTTTATATAATATATTATAAATTGAATATAATATGTAAACTAAATTATACACACAAAAATGGTAATAGAAGATCTCCTACTCGTGATTATTTATATATCATAAAATAATATCTATTAGGGGAATTTTAAACATAATTTTATCGTCATGGTAATTTAAAATTAAAAAAAATTTTGTTTATTCAATTTATTATTTATTTTTAAATTACAAATAATTTGATGTTAATTTTTATAAAATATATAATAATTATGGAAAATAATGAAATATACGAGAATTATGACAAGTATGTTTATTATATAAGTTAGTTACATAATTAGGATAAATATGATACATGTATTCATCTACATTTCCAACCGAGTTCAAAATGACAGATACCTCTAAATACAATACACATACTGGGTAATATAGGCTTATTGTAATCCGTTATAGTGATGATTATTATAGCTTATACATTACTGGCATAGCAAGAAAACCAACTCAAGTGATAAATACGACACACCGGATGACGTGGAAACTGTGGCTTATGAAACTTGTAATAGGACAAAGGTGGTGGTTCGCCGAAAATCTGAATGCCAACCCTATAAAAGCACCGATAACCAGGTCTACTCGAAAGTTGGTCAAGAGACCACGTCCATTAAAGTCATGGTACTGAGTATGTCTGCAGTCGTGATACTGGCCGGATTAATGATTGTTGTTCATAGTTAGTGTTTTCTTTTATGCAGATATATGCTACATCGGTTACAATTTGTTTACTATATGCAATATATATATACTAGTCACGTAGCTTCTAGACAAGGCAAAAGTATTCTTCAATTCGTTTACTATATGCAATACATATATATACTAGTCACGTAGCTTCTAGACAAGGCAAAAGTATTTTTCAATTCGTTTACTATATGCAATACATATATATACTAGTCACGTAGCTTCTAGACAAGGCAAAAGTATTCTTCAATTCGTTTACTATATGAAATACATATATATACTAGTCACGTAGCTTCTAGACAAGGCAAAAGTATTCTTCAATTCGTTTACTATATGCAATACATATATATACTAGTCACGTAGCTTCTAGACAAGGCAAAAGTATTCTTCAATTCGTTTACTATATGCAATACATATATATACTAGTCACGTAGCTTCTAGACAAGGCAAAAGTATTCTTCAATTCGTTTACTATATGAAATATATATATTATAACATTCAGGCAAAAATCATACACATTTTATTTATTACTTAAAGTATCATAAAGTAATTTTATAAACTGCACTTTGAATGTATCAGCTGCGGTGGTCTGTAAGAATTATACCACTACACTCCTCCGTTGTAATTTGATAACTTCCTCCCGTAACTGACTGTTTGCAGTCTACCTAACTCCAAATAACTGCGAGGAGTACAGCGAGGAGTGTGCGCACGGCGGAACTTGCTACGAACACAGCGGCTCCGCCAGCGGCATCAGGTGCAACTGCACGTTCGGTTACGCCGGTCGCTACTGTAATCATAGAGTGTTCGATAAAGGTTCTATTAATAATTTCATACAAAGTGACATTTTATAAACTCGAGTTTATGGTATAAATTTCTGAGGCTGAAAACTTGAAATTATCAAATCCAATTATAATTTGTAATAAATAAAGATACTTACAGTTTTACTTATTTTATATTTACACTTTCAAAACAATCCGCAAAGGAAAGAAAAGAATGTGCTATTTCGGAACCTGTAATCGCAAAAACTATGAAACCGACTGCAGAAGTTCAAAATATCTAAAAAAGCTAAATTCGTTGGAGTGTCCGGATGAGGACTACTACTGCTCGGTGAGTAGTTCCTAATAGCTTGGTACTTTAAACATAAACTTACATAATGAAATGAATGAGACGAGTATAGTCCATGTAATTGTTATACGCTTTCACGAACCAAATTCAGATGTCTGTGTACTCATTCGATAGTCATTTATAGAGTCTGCACGGGTGTGGAAAACTTTTAGATACGCATAAAAGTGGAAACGTCTCATGTAAATTTAACCATTCGGAGAGTCAGCGATGAAATCAAACGCGAGAATATTCTAAAAATATACTTAGGTGAGAATTGACTTTTCTACTATTTGTGCCATTTTCTATGATTCCACTAAATAACATACATTGATTTTTCCATATTCCTGATTTAAATATAAATCCGTTTATCAGTTTATGTGAAATAGAATATTTTTGTTCTTATTAGAGAATGATATCTTACCTTTATACACAATTAGTCACTATACAAATTATATTACTTGTATTACCTAAATAATATTTGTTTATATATTATTAAAGTAGCAAGCTAGGTTTATACGTAATAAAACAATATTACATTTATATTTTATGTGCAACTAATATTATTGTATTTCTTGTTTTTAATGTTAATGTTGATAACAATGTAATATGATATACAAAGGATATCAATTATTATATATTAATATATTGTGATTGCTAACCACTCTTTACATTTTCAGCGTCATTTCTATTTCCAGAAGTTATTGCTGCTATAAATTATAATACAGACCTTCAATGAAAATATATAAATCTACATAATATCTCTATTCTAATATTAGATATATATTTATCATTAAGTTTCCATGACAAAATATAAACTAGTGTATTTTATAACTGTATTCATTATTAAGAACAAATGAATTTGGCTGTCGATATTGTTTCGACTAACCGACGCTAAACTTGGCGGTAACTGATTTCGACGTTGTAGAGCCAGACGACGAAAATATAGTGGCCTCACATGTGTACTCATTTTCTCCAATGTTACCTGTTTTCAACTGCGGTATTATATTAGCAATTAGAGGATATGCAAAGTAAGTTATGGTTAGATAGCTACGTTAGGGTAGCAGAGGTAGAATATTTGGTTATTGTAAGTTATCCAATAGGGTTAGAAAAGGTATATAATAGGTATTAGAATGTGGGGTTAGAGTGATTATTGTTTAAATTTATGAAGAGTGTGGGAATTCTAACGTTGAGATAGAGTATAGATTTATAATATGTTATTATATAACATTATATAACATATGTTATTATAATATGGTATAATACTAATGTAAGATTCAACCTATTCTTGGAGTTAAAATACGGTGTTAGATTAGCGGTTTGAATACAGATATGAGAAATCATAATCTGATGGACATAAATAAAGTTTTAGAGTTGGGGTTATAATAGTAGAGGGGTTAAATTTAGAGGTTAATAGTTAATATGAGTTAGAGGTATAAGAAAAAAAGAAAAATCCATTAGGGTGATAAAAATGCCAGACATCTTCGTAAGTTAGATAAAACTAACCTCAAGTAAGGAACCCGATCTTGGGTCATCACAATTTCCTGCACACACTTTGACCGACCACTTGTATTGAGGTTTTGGCCACCCATCAGATGTACAATTGATAACATCTCCGACTTTATAAGAATCCAGATTTGGAGAGTAAATCACTTTGGTGATAGGTTCTAATGGACGGATGATAGGATGAGGGGTGTATCTTATAGCTCTCATGTATAATCCCACTGTGTAGGGTGGTGTTCATATTGAGAGTGATATCCTATATGTATGAAGAATTAAAAAAGCGAGGCTTTCCTTAGCAGATACGAAAGGTTAATATGCTAACGTGCGACTTTGAAAGATTTTGATATATAGTCTGAAACTTTTAGAAAATTTTGTTTCAATCGACATACATAATTCACTTCTTTGTCTTGGGATGACACTTTATGATTCGCAATCTACAGAAGACAATGAGTAGGAGAGATAAACTTTTTATAAATAACTACTCATAACAAAAATATAAAATGTTTTAATCCGCTAGAACTATTGAAATCATTTAAATCATTATTCCTCTCATTCTTCCTCTCATTATTCCTCTCGTTATTCCTCTCGTTATTCCTCTCGTTATTCCTCTCGTTATTCTTCTCATTATTCTTCTCATTATTCCTCTCATTATTCCTCTCATTATTCCTCTCATTATTCCTCTCATTATTCCTCTCATTATTCCTCTCATTATTCCACTCATTATTCCTCTCATTATTCCTCTCATTATTCCTCTCATTATTCCTCTCATTATTCCTCTCATTATTCTTCTCATTATTCTTCTCATTATTCCTCTCATTATTCCTCTCATTATTCCTCTCATTATTCCTCTCATTATTCCTCTCATTATTCCTCTCATTATTCCTCTCATTATTCCTCTCATTATTCCTCTCATTATTCCTCTCAGGCTTTAATAAAATTATAATATAATCATTAATATCACGACTTTGAATAATTGAAATATGTTAATTAATAAGTTTATCTAGTTGTATGGTCATCATTGAGAAAGATTTATCATATTATTTATATAAATACCATACTATCAAACTCATAAACTAGACATATAAATGTATATAATTATAATCAAGTACAATTAGTCTATTCTGATATCATATATACAATATTATAAATAATTAATTTATATTCCATTCATATCGTTTAAATTATATATTTTATTCCCATATTAATCTAAAATTATGATTTCCCCATAGGTTCATATGAAAACATTCAGCAAACTAATGTAAAAAGATAAGAAAATAAATAAATTATAATCATATTTAGTATTACAAAATATTGTTAATCATAAAATAATACTTAAGTTGTAAATAACAAAAACTAATTATGTTAAATCATAAACTATAATTATTGTTATTATTTACAAATTAAGTATTTATAATATGCTTGATTTATATTAATTATTGTAACCTTTAAATAACACACAACCATATGATATTTTTAAATATATTAATCATTTAAACAATCTACAATGTGTAACCATACTATTTGAAGTTGAATGAAGATAAACAAAACCTAATGGATAAAGTCAAAGCATATACTAATACAAATAAGTATTGATAAAAGTGTAAATTCAACTTCTACTAACTGAATAGATAAAGGCAGGATTTATTTTTCCAGGACGCTCATCAACAGAGTATTTAGACAGTAAGGTGCGTTCATTGGCCGTAATGGTCAGCTGAGGTGTAGATCCCATTATTTAGTCTTTTTATTTTATATAATGGAGATATGAACAATTAATTAATATACGATTGTAAAATATAGTATAAATAATACAAAAATTGTGACATAGTTATTGTTAGAGTAAAAGAATAAAATAAAATAATGGATCAAAGGTAAATTGGATATCATTTAATGGAATAACGTTTTATAAATAAAGTTAATTTGAACATTATCAAATCTCTAGTAGCTCATTAATAAATGAAACGTGTACAAACAAACTCTACATTGGTTCAATTGCTAACATGAGGGTAATTTGATACGTTCAGGCCGGGAATGACGTAGAAATATAGAGAACATGTTACCTTCACTGTATTGCCAATCTTTAGGAAACTGGGAGCAGAAGAATTACCAACTTTTGCAACAAGTTGAAGGTCGTCTATAATTTAATGAATATATTAATGAAACAAATAACTGTTATTTGTTTATAACATAATATAATATTATAGTTATTATAATTAAGTTATTATATTTGTCTATTGTAATCATACGCGATGATAAATATATATTTATAAAATACATATATATTATATTTTAATATTAATATATAATTATTTATAAATGATATATTTGTTTTACGAACAAATATGAATATATTAATATATTCTATGTTGTATTGGAATGTTCATTTAAGATATCTATTATAATAATCAGCAGAATGTTACAATTTACAAAAGAAAGTCAATAAATGGTGACACATGTAAATCTTGTATTTGACTTATTTGTATTTAATGTATATTTAAAATATCTCTAGTATATAGCTAAGTAGGTTAATGTGTATTGGTTATCAAATATATATATATATATATATATCAATTTCTTATTATATATATTATAATATATAAATTAATTTCTTAATAAAATATATATATTTAATAATAAGTAATAATATGCATGGGGATTTATATTATTTATGTTTTATTATTTATAATTTCTATAAACTTTATAAAATACATAAAATAAACAAATAAATAAAAACTCAACAAATTAGTCAGTCTCTCATAAGTAATGAATAACCGTATAAATAGTATAATAAAGTAGTACTATAACTTTGTTTATGAATAATACATAATCAATAGAAATACTCACCCATTACATAGAGTTTTGCTGACATATCCGCCATTGTAGCTATTGAAGTATCTCGACAGGAATAATATGCCAAGTCTTGAATTCCAACTTTGCTTATAATCAACGAGCCGTTCAAGGAGTCGACCTTGTTGGGGGGGGGGGGGGGGGGGGTGTGTATCATCATCGATGGTCTAATTTGGGTTTTATCATTTGTAATTTGAACTGATGCACATTTTATATATGTTCCCAGGTATTTATATATTCAGATCTATTATTTATATATTAATATATTTGATATAATTCTAACATTTAATATTTAATATATATATATATATAAATATATATATATATATATATTAGTATGTTATAACAGTATATATAATAGCAATATATGAAGGAAGTCACAAAATTAACATATAACTAGAAACTTGTGTAAATATTTGCATGCATAATATAGTATCATTTTATACGCGAGTAGAATATCCAAAGAATCTAGAATACTAAAAATATAATAACTCACCACCCAAACACAACTGCATATTCCAACATAAATACCCATGTAAAAGTGAAGTCCTTACGTGAAGCTCTCGACATTCTTAATGTGACACTAAATAATTATATAATAATGATTTTGATTTAAAATCAATAAATAAAAAAAACTATTTTAGTTCAATGTCCCAAAAGACAATTACCGACAATTACAACCTGAAATAAAAATCATCTAGCGATTTAGTCAAGACCATTTATTAATAGATTTGGTTTATTTTTTGTTATAAATTTACACAGAATTTTCATATGACTCTCATATGTTTTCAATTTAATTTTCAACATATTTTTTATATGATTTTAATTATTTTATGTAATTTATGATTTATATACCCCATGTCTAATACTGAACTAAGAATGATTGAATACATTAATACTATAGAAATATTGCTTGAAAATTAACTAGAAAAGATTATTATTAAATTGCTGTAATTATTCTAACATTTCAAAAAATTTAACAAAAATAACTAACACTAACTTCAGATATTTATAGAAATATGAAAGTATATACAAACTCAATTTAAAAACAGGATATTAACTTCAATGACAAACTAAACCTCGATAAACTATTAACAGAACAAACTAAAGTTGTTTAGCTAATATTATTATGACTTCATATTAGTTTTAAAACAACTTATTAATATATCTTAAGCCTATATATGAATTATTTTAATTCTATACTATAATACAATTTAAAATGTTTTTATTTATACAATAATTTTAAAATACATATGGTCATATATATTTTTATAATATGTATAGAATAAATACAAAATAATCCTACACATATAAATATGTATAAGCTACTATTGGCAATCGCAATACCACTCAAACAACATTACAGGTAATAATACCTAGGGGCAAACATCGCTGTAAGATATCAAGAACAATAGAAAGAATTTGAATAATTATCATTCAATAAAGAGTACAGAAATATTTCTAAAATGGGTGGTCTGCAAATCCATTAGAATAAAGAATCAGTAGGAATGGCATTTTTTAGTACGCATCAACACTATTATTTTTTAAAATAACATCAACACCATATGATATAACGGTATATCATATATATCATATAACCTATAATATATATAGCATATTATACTATGTGAATAAGATAAGATACTAGAAAATTCTGTACTTTTATTATTTTTAATTTTTTGAACATATTAAAGATTTTACTGTATAAATATCACTGTGTCCTCGGAATTGCTAGATTTATTTTTCAAATATATACTACTAAACTATGTATCAGTATATGAAATTGTTAACTAATTTTTAGATTACTTATAGCAATTTATATTATTAACATTGGCGGTTAGTGAATAAAATTAATAATAATTAGAAATCATTTTTTTATAAAAAACTTATATAAATTTGTAGATATTTATACTTTAAATATTTAATATTAAAATAGAAATTAGTAACAATTATTTATATTTGTTTACTATATTTGAAAAAAAGAAATTTAATATTTATATTTGTTTTTTTTTATTCAGAATCTTTTAATTCATAATTTAATAGAATAACATATATTCAAAATGCTTCCTATATAAATAACTTATTATTAAATTGCCAACATATATTTTAATTATTTACATGATTAACATAACAATGAGTTATTATATAGAATAAAATAATATCACTGTTTATAATATCACACTACTATTTAGAATTGTTATAATTTAAAACAACACTATTAGTCACAAAGGTAATAAATCGCAATTTACCTATTTAAGCTAATAATATTACAGAAAAGACATAAAATAGCGTAGACAATACCCGAATAATATAACTGTCTCATATAATAGTTATTTTTATATCAATGAGCAAATATTTCTGAATTTAATTAATCGATTATTTTTATATATTGCATTCGAAATTATAATATCAACAATAACGACTAAATATTTGATATACAAGCCTACATATTTACTGTATATTATATAATGTTTAATGAATCTAATTTGACTAAACAATAATTCAAATAAAATAAGATATTTGTAGTTAGTATTTAAAATAAAAATTCTATATGTGAAATTCTATGTGTAATATCTAAATTCTACTAACAAACATATTATTTCTGAATTTTTCTTTTAAATTTTGGAAATAGATAACTTCACCCTTAATTTGCTTGGGAAATCTCTGAAACCAAATTATAGACGAGACGGAATTTAGAATACATTTCATCTCCGCAGTTTCACCAACCATTCTAGCTATATCAGAGGGTCCCTGTATTCCTAAAACAGAAACTGCAAAAGAGTATATTATAATATGCTTATCGTTATAATAAGGATATGATTTCATGCATACTTTGATAATTAAAGTATTTAAAAACTATATTTTAAGATGTGGATAATAAGTTGTGGACAACAACACATTTTGGATAAAAAACAATAATTCTGATTACTATAAAATGTATGCTTGTAAACTAAATTTAATAAAAACATATATAATTATCAGAATTTAAATATACTGCAAGATTCTTGGTAATTCTTGGTAATTCTTTTCAGTTCTATATAACAGAATTACTTCTGTATATTAATGAAGATCTATTTATTAGTGCTGCTGTATTGCTATTTTCTTTTTCAGTATTATATTATTAGTTAGTTATTTTTTATAACATATTATTAGGTATTAGATTATATTTGATGATTTATTAAGCATTTTATTATTTGGATTAATATTTAAATAAATTACTAAAATCATCATTTAATTAATAAAACGCAGAATGTTAAGGTACACATTGTAGTATATGTCCAGGTAGGGAAATTATTGTTATTGATATTGAGTAAGTCCTATTATACATAGGATTTAAATAAAGCTAACATTTACTTTTAACTGCAAATGGCACCAAACCGTGATATTACAAATGAGATAGAAAAAATAAAATATAAATAATGTAAAAAAATCAGATCATAAATATTTCAATTAAATATTTTAATTTAGTTCAGTATTTATTCCTAAGTGTTTAATTTATTTAGTTTAGACAGTTAATATATATATTTATGTTAGCATAAACTAAATGTATTATATTATATTTATAAACTAAAAATCATATTTTTGGTTATAAAATAAAAATTAGTTAATAAATTTAATAAAAAGTTATTTATTAAAACACAAGTTATTAATAAGTTATATTTACAAAACATATATTTAGACTTGTATTCTTACATTATTTCAGCTAATTATCATTGAATTTAAATAGTTAACAATTGTAGGATTTTAATTTTTTACACTTAATCAATATATTGATAATCATAGCATTCAATAACAAAAATCCTTAGTAATTTACTAATTAAAATATATCCTAAATCAAAGTATTATGTGTAATGGAAGCTATTTAAAATACATTTTATATTAAATATGTTTAAAAAATATTTAAAATATATTCAATAATTAATAGAAATACATATAATTAATAGAGATACATATAATTAATTGACACAAATATAATAATATAGAGATACATATATTGTATCAAATAATAATAATTAGAAGGTAATAAAGAATTTTTATATATAATAACGTAATTAACCCATTTTAATTAATAACTTAAATTAATAAATTATTACTATCTAAATAATTAAAATAATATTTATGTAACATATAAATTTCTAATTGTCAGTGAAATATTTCCAAAATGTTCTAAATATTATTTATAACATATTCTGTGTATATTTTATATCAACCAAAACGTAAAAAATCGTTTTTGTAAATAGATTGTTTGTTTATATTTATAAACATATTAGTATACAGGTGAATTATAACTATATGTGTAAATTATAATTTATATATAGCGTCTATGAATTATCCTATAATATACTAATACTAAATGTTTAATTTTATAATTATTTCACTAATTTCTTAATGCATTTATGTGTGATATCTTATTTAATAATTTAATAATATTAAATAATTTATTAATTATTATATAATTTTATAATACATTTTATGACATATTTATTTTAAATAGAAAAAGTCTATATGTATTGTATAAACAGTTTAGTAACGTAATAGTTTATCATGAACTCATATGAATTATTTTAAGATTATTTTATAAATATATATAAAAAATAATATAAAATTTATAATAAATTATATTAATATTATATTAAATAATTAAATTACGGAAATATTTAATATGTTTAAAAGTAGAACATCTATTAATATTAATAATAAAGTATAATATTAATGATAATATAAAGAAATACTATTATTTTATTACTAGTATAACTATCTAAATTATAATATTGTATATTTCTATTATTTATAAATAATTTTACTAAATTCAGATAAAATCGTCAGCTAAGTGTTATTTAAAAATTCAATTATTATATTATTACAACATACCTATCAGTAATAAAAGGTAATATGGTTCATTAAGAATATTCATAGTTTACTTATAATATGTACAATTGTTGTAAACAATAAATGAATTTTGTTTTAAAGTATTAATCCGCTTTTTGTTTGATATTTATTTACAGTTATTTAATTCCTTTATTTACAGTTATTTAATTATTTATTTACAGGATTTAATTATTCGAAATACTGTTGCATTATGGGAATATAATATTCCCATGAGTTACGCATGAGTAATCAATCTAATTTGAAAACATTGTAACTGTTTACAAATATATATTTATTTATGATATATATATATGTTTGTATTTCGATAGATAATATATATGTCTATAATAGATTAGTTAAATAGTAAATTAGTATATACTAAATGTATTATAGTGTATAAAATATCTTGCACGGAGCTTTTAATATGCAATACATATTATATATAAATGACTTTATATAATTATATTTTTAAGAATTTACTACATGAAATTCCTATTATATTATTTTCTTATATAAAATATCGTTTCGTTTCAGAATTATGTTTTTGATGAACAATTAAACAGATATGTTAAGATATTAGAGACCTCATATCCATGATCATAAAATATTAAAATGACTATATATAACGCGAGAAAAACAAAAAAGATATATAATAAAAGTCGTAAAAACTATAAAATTATAGTTGATGTTAAGACATAGTCAATATATTGAGATACAAATAATTAAAAAGTAAATTAAAAATAGTAACATCAAGATTTGAATAAATTGTTAATTATCGCTACTTTCACTTCAATGATACCCTCGTATTACTATTATCCTGTCTTTATCATGTATTAGCTCTAATTTATTTTATTTTATCAATAGGGACATATCTCTATTCTATAGGATATAAATATTAATTATAATCAAAATACATTTTGGGATATAGCCTGATATTATAATATACTTATATATAGTATAATATATAATGAACACTTCTGAACACATGTATTACTTTTTCATAGGCTTTAAATTTACTGACTACTTTTAAAAGCAGGTTCTAAGGAAAAATGGGATAGCAATATCACATATTAACTTTGAATTTACTTTATCGATAACAATATCTGGTATTAATTAATCTTATTTATTTTTTATTGTACATGCCGAAAACTATTATAATGAGTTTCTTTTAACATAAGTATTTATTTATCATAAATAACAACCTATATTTAAATATAAGGTAACATTAAAATAGTCTTATTCTAAAATAAGTAAAAGGTGACAAAAAATCAGAAAGCAAAAAAAAAACTACCTGAACCTTCGATGGCCTTATTGATATCTGCTTGTATGATATTTGCATACAATTTCTTATATATAACAAGTTAGTTTATCTAATTATTATTATATGAATCTAAAAATCAAGAACAAATGGAACTATAATTCCTAACACTGTATTTATTAATTTTTAAAATAATTTCCAATCAAATGACACATCAATTATATATATATATAAAATGTATATATTATATTCTCGTTATAGATCATTATATTGGACTTGCTCCTTCAGTATACACATATGCAGGAGTAAATTGGATATTGAGTACAGATCATTTGACATGTTATGTTCTTGCTATTAACCTTAGTATGTCGGTATTTAGTTGATAACACATTGATTTGCAATTTGTCATACATGGAATAGAAATTCATATTCAATAAAGCAACTTTTGCTTAATTTGTCGATTGGTGCTGGATTTACTTTAACTGGTATTGCATGTAATATTAGGTAACATTTACTTATACAATAGTTCCAAATTGGAATAATTATTGATTGTTGTTTATTGTGTATTACCCTGCATCATTAGGCGATAATATTATTAAACCTCTCCCAATGTCATTACCCACCATTAGAGCAATGGTGGCTAATCAACGAACTTTAGATCTCTAACTACTAGTCGAAGATATTTCATCCTCTTGGCTTGAATATAATAGATGTTATCAATACAAATCTATGATTTCTGTATCTGTATTTATTGAAGCCTGACTTTTGATTTTAAGATGCAAATATTCAACGCTTTACAGATATATCGGCATCATGATGTCGATTAACATTAACACTGGGCTATATGCATATAGCCCAATGTTAATGTGTTCAGATAGAAATATATTTTCCGGAATACAATTGTCTTCACCAGCAACAGTATATACAGTTTTTCTAACTGGTGTTTTGTAATTATTTCTAAATAATCACACATATATGATAGTAACCGATGTTATTATCTAAATATTTGAGTCCTGGTTTAAACGAAAATCACTAATTCATCAACTTTTCTGCAAGTATGGAAAAATTATTTTAATTATTTAAATATTATTTTTAAATATTTACAGATATATATATATTATATATACATTATATTGTTCCTTTTATTAATTAAGAACATTGCATATTTATGTAGGCTACCAGATCTGAGGTCATATTTTAATTGGTGTATATTAATTTCTAAATAAAATATATACATCAGATAATTTACATCATAAAATATAATTTCATTTTTATTATATAATTAAAAACCTAAAATGAGCTGTATAGTTTCCTGGGAATTCCAAAGAATATAATTGTACCTTAAGGTACAACTATTTAAGGTCGAGAGTTAAGTACAGTTTAGGCGAATTTAAAAGGTATTAGATAAATGGTGCCTTTTTAAAAATGAGTTATATTACAATTATTACTAGGTCAATATAGTTTGTTAAACCTTTTTGCAGCAATAACTTTTACGATTGGATTAATAGATGTTACGTTGTTAATATTATTATAATAGCATATATAAAGAATAAAATTAATATTATAAAATATGAAAACCTATATAATTCTCAAGATAAACATTTTTAATATTTCCCGTACACCATCGATAATAATATCTTAATAAAGGGTATATATAGGGTATACATAAATGTATATATAGGCACATTATATGATGTAATCTATGATAATATAATTATAAATTATTACTATCTAGACATTAGTATTACTTGATATAGAAATACTTGATACGGAAAAATTGCGCTATTTTAATAACAAGTAATACACTAAGATTACAGATCATTTTTAATAAGTTCAGCTATATTTTAATATATATCTTTAGTGGTTTGATATATTATTTTATAGCTATTTAAATATATATATATATGGGTGTATATGTATAAATTGTAAGCAATTTATACGATATACTATTATAGTATTACAGTATAGTATAGCATTGCATATATTATAGCAATATAATTATTATTAAATCAATGATATATTTAATTGCAGGATTATCCTATAGAAAACAATTAATGGAATATAAATTGGAACTGTTCGAAACTAAATAATATAATAGAAGTTTTAGAGGATACCCATTAGTTTATTCTATAGAATAAATTATAAATCATAATTCTAATTTGGATGGTCTAATTAACTATGGATTAAATGAAGTTTACATTGCGATAGTCATTTTTTAATGTAAATTAAATTTTAGTTATAAATATATTAAAAGTATATACTTTATATAATATATTATAAATTGAATATAATATGTAAACTAAATTATACACACAAAAATGGTAATAGAAGATCTCCTACTCGTGATTATTTATATATCATAAAATAATATCTATTAGGGGAATTTTAAACATAATTTTATCGTCATGGTAATTTAAAATTAAAAAAAATTTTGTTTATTCAATTTATTATTTATTTTTAAATTACAAATAATTTGATGTTAATTTTTATAAAATATATAATAATTATGGAAAATAATGAAATATACGAGAATTATGACAAGTATGTTTATTATATAAGTTAGTTACATAATTAGGATAAATATGATACATGTATTCATCTACATTTCCAACCGAGTTCAAAATGACAGATACCTCTAAATACAATACACATACTGGGTAATATAGGCTTATTGTAATCCGTTATAGTGATGATTATTATAGCTTATACATTACTGGCATAGCAAGAAAACCAACTCAAGTGATAAATACGACACACCGGATGACGTGGAAACTGTGGCTTATGAAACTTGTAATAGGACAAAGGTGGTGGTTCGCCGAAAATCTGAATGCCAACCCTATAAAAGCACCGATAACCAGGTCTACTCGAAAGTTGGTCAAGAGACCACGTCCATTAAAGTCATGGTACTGAGTATGTCTGCAGTCGTGATACTGGCCGGATTAATGATTGTTGTTCATAGTTAGTGTTTTCTTTTATGCAGATATATGCTACATCGGTTACAATTTGTTTACTATATGCAATATATATATACTAGTCACGTAGCTTCTAGACAAGGCAAAAGTATTCTTCAATTCGTTTACTATATGCAATACATATATATACTAGTCACGTAGCTTCTAGACAAGGCAAAAGTATTTTTCAATTCGTTTACTATATGCAATACATATATATACTAGTCACATAGCTTCTAGACAAGGCAAAAGTATTTTTCAATTCGTTTACTATATGCAATACATATATATACTAGTCACGTAGCTTCTAGACAAGGCAAAAGTATTCTTCAATTCGTTTACTATATGCAATACATATATATACTAGTCACGTAGCTTCTAGACAAGGCAAAAGTATTCTTCAATTCGTTTACTATATGCAATACATATATATACTAGTCACGTAGCTTCTAGACAAGGCAAAAGTATTCTTCAATTCGTTTACTATATGAAATATATATATTATCACATTCAGGCAAAAATCATACACATTTTATTTATTACTTAAAGTATCATAAAGTAATTTTATAAACTGCACTTTGAATGTATCAGCTGCGGTGGTCTGTAAGAATTATACCACTACACTCCTCCGTTGTAATTTGATAACTTCCTCCCGTAACTGACTGTTTGCAGTCTACCTAACTCCAAATAACTGCGAGGAGTACAGCGAGGAGTGTGCGCACGGCGGAACTTGCTACGAACACAGCGGCTCCGCCAGCGGCATCAGGTGCAACTGCACGTTCGGTTACGCCGGTCGCTACTGTAATCATAGAGTGTTCGATAAAGGTTCTATTAATAATTTCATACAAAGTGACATTTTATAAACTCGAGTTTATGGTATAAATTTCTGAGGCTGAAAACTTGAAATTATCAAATCCAATTATAATTTGTAATAAATAAAGATACTTACAGTTTTACTTATTTTATATTTACACTTTCAAAACAATCCGCAAAGGAAAGAAAAGAATGTGCTATTTCGGAACCTGTAATCGCAAAAACTATGAAACCGACTGCAGAAGTTCAAAATATCTAAAAAAGCTAAATTCGTTGGAGTGTCCGGATGAGGACTACTACTGCTCGGTGAGTAGTTCCTAATAGCTTGGTACTTTAAACATAAACTTACATAATGAAATGAATGAGACGAGTATAGTCCATGTAATTGTTATACGCTTTCACGAACCAAATTCAGATGTCTGTGTACTCATTCGATAGTCATTTATAGAGTCTGCACGGGTGTGGAAAACTTTTAGATACGCATAAAAGTGGAAACGTCTCATGTAAATTTAACCATTCGGAGAGTCAGCGATGAAATCAAACGCGAGAATATTCTAAAAATATACTTAGGTGAGAATTGACTTTTCTACTATTTGTGCCATTTTCTATGATTCCACTAAATAACATACATTGATTTTTCCATATTCCTGATTTAAATATAAATCCGTTTATCAGTTTATGTGAAATAGAATATTTTTGTTCTTATTAGAGAATGATATCTTACCTTTATACACAATTAGTCACTATACAAATTATATTACTTGTATTACCTAAATAATATTTGTTTATATATTATTAAAGTAGCAAGCTAGGTTTATACGTAATAAAACAATATTACATTTATATTTTATGTGCAACTAATATTATTGTATTTCTTGTTTTTAATGTTAATGTTGATAACAATGTAATATGATATACAAAGGATATCAATTATTATATATTAATATATTGTGATTGCTAACCACTCTTTACATTTTCACCGTCATTTCTATTTCCAGAAGTTATTGCTGCTATAAATTATAATACAGACCTTCAATGAAAATATATAAATCTACATAATATCTCTATTCTAATATTAGATATATATTTATCATTAAGTTTCCATGACAAAATATAAACTAGTGTATTTTATAACTGTATTCATTATTAAGAACAAATGAATTTGGCTGTCGATATTGTTTCGACTAACCGACGCTAAACTTGGCGGTAACTGATTTCGACGTTGTAGAGCCAGACGACGAAAATATAGTGGCCTCACATGTGTACTCATTTTCTCCAATGTTACCTGTTTTCAACTGCGGTATTATATTAGCAATTAGAGGATATGCAAAGTAAGTTATGGTTAGATAGCTACGTTAGGGTAGCAGAGGTAGAATATTTGGTTATTGTAAGTTATCCAATAGGGTTAGAAAAGGTATATAATAGGTATTAGAATGTGGGGTTAGAGTGATTATTGTTTAAATTTATGAAGAGTGTGGGAATTCTAACGTTGAGATAGAGTATAGATTTATAATATGTTATTATATAACATTATATAACATATGTTATTATAATATGGTATAATACTAATGTAAGATTCAACCTATTCTTGGAGTTAAAATACGGTGTTAGATTAGCGGTTTGAATACAGATATGAGAAATCATAATCTGATGGACATAAATAAAGTTTTAGAGTTGGGGTTATAATAGTAGAGGGGTTAAATTTAGAGGTTAATAGTTAATATGAGTTAGAGGTATAAGAAAAAAAGAAAAATCCATTAGGGTGATAAAATGCCAGACATCTTCGTAAGTTAGATAAAACTAACCTCAAGTAAGGAACCCGATCTTGGGTCATCACAATTTCCTGCACACACTTTGACCGACCACTTGTATTGAGGTTTTGGCCACCCATCAGATGTACAATTGATAACATCTCCGACTTTATAAGAATCCAGATTTGGAGAGTAAATCACTTTGGTGATAGGTTCTAATGGACGGATGATAGGATGAGGGGTGTATCTTATAGCTCTCATGTATAATCCCACTGTGTAGGGTGGTGTTCATATTGAGAGTGATATCCTATATGTATGAAGAATTAAAAAAGCGAGGCTTTCCTTAGCAGATACGAAAGGTTAATATGCTAACGTGCGACTTTGAAAGATTTTGATATATAGTCTGAAACTTTTAGAAAATTTTGTTTCAATCGACATACATAATTCACTTCTTTGTCTTGGGATGACACTTTATGATTCGCAATCTACAGAAGACAATGAGTAGGAGAGATAAACTTTTTATAAATAACTACTCATAACAAAAATATAAAATGTTTTAATCCGCTAGAACTATTGAAATCATTTAAATCATTATTCCTCTCATTCTTCCTCTCATTATTCCTCTCGTTATTCCTCTCGTTATTCCTCTCGTTATTCCTCTCGTTATTCTTCTCATTATTCTTCTCATTATTCCTCTCATTATTCCTCTCATTATTCCTCTCATTATTCCTCTCATTATTCCTCTCATTATTCCTCTCATTATTCCACTCATTATTCCTCTCATTATTCCTCTCATTATTCCTCTCATTATTCCTCTCATTATTCCTCTCATTATTCTTCTCATTATTCTTCTCATTATTCCTCTCATTATTCCTCTCATTATTCCTCTCATTATTCCTCTCATTATTCCTCTCATTATTCCTCTCATTATTCCTCTCATTATTCCTCTCATTATTCCTCTCAGGCTTTAATAAAATTATAATATAATCATTAATATCACGACTTTGAATAATTGAAATATGTTAATTAATAAGTTTATCTAGTTGTATGGTCATCATTGAGAAAGATTTATCATATTATTTATATAAATACCATACTATCAAACTCATAAACTAGACATATAAATGTATATAATTATAATCAAGTACAATTAGTCTATTCTGATATCATATATACAATATTATAAATAATTAATTTATATTCCATTCATATCGTTTAAATTATATATTTTATTCCCATATTAATCTAAAATTATGATTTCCCCATAGGTTCATATGAAAACATTCAGCAAACTAATGTAAAAAGATAAGAAAATAAATAAATTATAATCATATTTAGTATTACAAAATATTGTTAATCATAAAATAATACTTAAGTTGTAAATAACAAAAACTAATTATGTTAAATCATAAACTATAATTATTGTTATTATTTACAAATTAAGTATTTATAATATGCTTGATTTATATTAATTATTGTAACCTTTAAATAACACACAACCATATGATATTTTTAAATATATTAATCATTTAAACAATCTACAATGTGTAACCATACTATTTGAAGTTGAATGAAGATAAACAAAACCTAATGGATAAAGTCAAAGCATATACTAATACAAATAAGTATTGATAAAAGTGTAAATTCAACTTCTACTAACTGAATAGATAAAGGCAGGATTTATTTTTCCAGGACGCTCATCAACAGAGTATTTAGACAGTAAGGTGCGTTCATTGGCCGTAATGGTCAGCTGAGGTGTAGATCCCATTATTTAGTCTTTTTATTTTATATAATGGAGATATGAACAATTAATTAATATACGATTGTAAAATATAGTATAAATAATACAAAAATTGTGACATAGTTATTGTTAGAGTAAAAGAATAAAATAAAATAATGGATCAAAGGTAAATTGGATATCATTTAATGGAATAACGTTTTATAAATAAAGTTAATTTGAACATTATCAAATCTCTAGTAGCTCATTAATAAATGAAACGTGTACAAACAAACTCTACATTGGTTCAATTGCTAACATGAGGGTAATTTGATACGTTCAGGCCGGGAATGACGTAGAAATATAGAGAACATGTTACCTTCACTGTATTGCCAATCTTTAGGAAACTGGGAGCAGAAGAATTACCAACTTTTGCAACAAGTTGAAGGTCGTCTATAATTTAATGAATATATTAATGAAACAAATAACTGTTATTTGTTTATAACATAATATAATATTATAGTTATTATAATTAAGTTATTATATTTGTCTATTGTAATCATACGCGATGATAAATATATATTTATAAAATACATATATATTATATTTTAATATTAATATATAATTATTTATAAATGATATATTTGTTTTACGAACAAATATGAATATATTAATATATTCTATGTTGTATTGGAATGTTCATTTAAGATATCTATTATAATAATCAGCAGAATGTTACAATTTACAAAAGAAAGTCAATAAATGGTGACACATGTAAATCTTGTATTTGACTTATTTGTATTTAATGTATATTTAAAATATCTCTAGTATATAGCTAAGTAGGTTAATGTGTATTGGTTATCAAATATATATATATATATATATCAATTTCTTATTATATATATTATAATATATAAATTAATTTCTTAATAAAATATATATATTTAATAATAAGTAATAATATGCATGGGGATTTATATTATTTATGTTTTATTATTTATAATTTCTATAAACTTTATAAAATACATAAAATAAACAAATAAATAAAAACTCAACAAATTAGTCAGTCTCTCATAAGTAATGAATAACCGTATAAATAGTATAATAAAGTAGTACTATAACTTTGTTTATGAATAATACATAATCAATAGAAATACTCACCCATTACATAGAGTTTTGCTGACATATCCGCCATTGTAGCTATTGAAGTATCTCGACAGGAATAATATGCCAAGTCTTGAATTCCAACTTTGCTTATAATCAACGAGCCGTTCAAGGAGTCGACCTTGTTGGGGGGGGGGGGTGTGTATCATCATCGATGGTCTAATTTGGGTTTTATCATTTGTAATTTGAACTGATGCACATTTTATATATGTTCCCAGGTATTTATATATTCAGATCTATTATTTATATATTAATATATTTGATATAATTCTAACATTTAATATTTAATATATATATATATATAAATATATATATATATATATATTAGTATGTTATAACAGTATATATAATAGCAATATATGAAGGAAGTCACAAAATTAACATATAACTAGAAACTTGTGTAAATATTTGCATGCATAATATAGTATCATTTTATACGCGAGTAGAATATCCAAAGAATCTAGAATACTAAAAATATAATAACTCACCACCCAAACACAACTGCATATTCCAACATAAATACCCATGTAAAAGTGAAGTCCTTACGTGAAGCTCTCGACATTCTTAATGTGACACTAAATAATTATATAATAATGATTTTGATTTAAAATCAATAAATAAAAAAAACTATTTTAGTTCAATGTCCCAAAAGACAATTACCGACAATTACAACCTGAAATAAAAATCATCTAGCGATTTAGTCAAGACCATTTATTAATAGATTTGGTTTATTTTTTGTTATAAATTTACACAGAATTTTCATATGACTCTCATATGTTTTCAATTTAATTTTCAACATATTTTTTATATGATTTTAATTATTTTATGTAATTTATGATTTATATACCCCATGTCTAATACTGAACTAAGAATGATTGAATACATTAATACTATAGAAATATTGCTTGAAAATTAACTAGAAAAGATTATTATTAAATTGCTGTAATTATTCTAACATTTCAAAAAATTTAACAAAAATAACTAACACTAACTTCAGATATTTATAGAAATATGAAATTATATACAAACTCAATTTAAAAACAGGATATTAACTTCAATGACAAACTAAACCTCGATAAACTATTAACAGAACAAACTAAAGTTGTTTAGCTAATATTATTATGACTTCATATTAGTTTTAAAACAACTTATTAATATATCTTAAGCCTATATATGAATTATTTTAATTCTATACTATAATACAATTTAAAATGTTTTTATTTATACAATAATTTTAAAATACATATGGTCATATATATTTTTATAATATGTATAGAATAAATACAAAATAATCCTACACATATAAATATGTATAAGCTACTATTGGCAATCGCAATACCACTCAAACAACATTACAGGTAATAATACCTAGGGGCAAACATCGCTGTAAGATATCAAGAACAATAGAAAGAATTTGAATAATTATCATTCAATAAAGAGTACAGAAATATTTCTAAAATGGGTGGTCTGCAAATCCATTAGAATAAAGAATCAGTAGGAATGGCATTTTTTAGTACGCATCAACACTATTATTTTTTAAAATAACATCAACACCATATGATATAACGGTATATCATATATATCATATAACCTATAATATATATAGCATATTATACTATGTGAATAAGATAAGATACTAGAAAATTCTGTACTTTTATTATTTTTAATTTTTTGAACATATTAAAGATTTTACTGTATAAATATCACTGTGTCCTCGGAATTGCTAGATTTATTTTTCAAATATATACTACTAAACTATGTATCAGTATATGAAATTGTTAACTAATTTTTAGATTACTTATAGCAATTTATATTATTAACATTGGCGGTTAGTGAATAAAATTAATAATAATTAGAAATCATTTTTTTATAAAAAACTTATATAAATTTGTAGATATTTATACTTTAAATATTTAATATTAAAATAGAAATTAGTAACAATTATTTATATTTGTTTACTATATTTGAAAAAAAGAAATTTAATATTTATATTTGTTTTTTTTTATTCAGAATCTTTTAATTCATAATTTAATAGAATAACATATATTCAAAATGCTTCCTATATAAATAACTTATTATTAAATTGCCAACATATATTTTAATTATTTACATGATTAACATAACAATGAGTTATTATATAGAATAAAATAATATCACTGTTTATAATATCACACTACTATTTAGAATTGTTATAATTTAAAACAACACTATTAGTCACAAAGGTAATAAATCGCAATTTACCTATTTAAGCTAATAATATTACAGAAAAGACATAAAATAGCGTAGACAATACCCGAATAATATAACTGTCTCATATAATAGTTATTTTTATATCAATGAGCAAATATTTCTGAATTTAATTAATCGATTATTTTTATATATTGCATTCGAAATTATAATATCAACAATAACGACTAAATATTTGATATACAAGCCTACATATTTACTGTATATTATATAATGTTTAATGAATCTAATTTGACTAAACAATAATTCAAATAAAATAAGATATTTGTAGTTAGTATTTAAAATAAAAATTCTATATGTGAAATTCTATGTGTAATATCTAAATTCTACTAACAAACATATTATTTCTGAATTTTTCTTTTAAATTTTGGAAATAGATAACTTCACCCTTAATTTGCTTGGGAAATCTCTGAAACCAAATTATAGACGAGACGGAATTTAGAATACATTTCATCTCCGCAGTTTCACCAACCATTCTAGCTATATCAGAGGGTCCCTGTATTCCTAAAACAGAAACTGCAAAAGAGTATATTATAATATGCTTATCGTTATAATAAGGATATGATTTCATGCATACTTTGATAATTAAAGTATTTAAAAACTATATTTTAAGATGTGGATAATAAGTTGTGGACAACAACACATTTTGGATAAAAAACAATAATTCTGATTACTATAAAATGTATGCTTGTAAACTAAATTTAATAAAAACATATATAATTATCAGAATTTAAATATACTGCAAGATTCTTGGTAATTCTTGGTAATTCTTTTCAGTTCTATATAACAGAATTACTTCTGTATATTAATGAAGATCTATTTATTAGTGCTGCTGTATTGCTATTTTCTTTTTCAGTATTATATTATTAGTTAGTTATTTTTTATAACATATTATTAGGTATTAGATTATATTTGATGATTTATTAAGCATTTTATTATTTGGATTAATATTTAAATAAATTACTAAAATCATCATTTAATTAATAAAACGCAGAATGTTAAGGTACACATTGTAGTATATGTCCAGGTAGGGAAATTATTGTTATTGATATTGAGTAAGTCCTATTATACATAGGATTTAAATAAAGCTAACATTTACTTTTAACTGCAAATGGCACCAAACCGTGATATTACAAATGAGATAGAAAAAATAAAATATAAATAATGTAAAAAAATCAGATCATAAATATTTCAATTAAATATTTTAATTTAGTTCAGTATTTATTCCTAAGTGTTTAATTTATTTAGTTTAGACAGTTAATATATATATTTATGTTAGCATAAACTAAATGTATTATATTATATTTATAAACTAAAAATCATATTTTTGGTTATAAAATAAAAATTAGTTAATAAATTTAATAAAAAGTTATTTATTAAAACACAAGTTATTAATAAGTTATATTTACAAAACATATATTTAGACTTGTATTCTTACATTATTTCAGCTAATTATCATTGAATTTAAATAGTTAACAATTGTAGGATTTTAATTTTTTACACTTAATCAATATATTGATAATCATAGCATTCAATAACAAAAATCCTTAGTAATTTACTAATTAAAATATATCCTAAATCAAAGTATTATGTGTAATGGAAGCTATTTAAAATACATTTTATATTAAATATGTTTAAAAAATATTTAAAATATATTCAATAATTAATAGAAATACATATAATTAATAGAGATACATATAATTAATTGACACAAATATAATAATATAGAGATACATATATTGTATCAAATAATAATAATTAGAAGGTAATAAAGAATTTTTATATATAATAACGTAATTAACCCATTTTAATTAATAACTTAAATTAATAAATTATTACTATCTAAATAATTAAAATAATATTTATGTAACATATAAATTTCTAATTGTCAGTGAAATATTTCCAAAATGTTCTAAATATTATTTATAACATATTCTGTGTATATTTTATATCAACCAAAACGTAAAAAATCGTTTTTGTAAATAGATTGTTTGTTTATATTTATAAACATATTAGTATACAGGTGAATTATAACTATATGTGTAAATTATAATTTATATATAGCGTCTATGAATTATCCTATAATATACTAATACTAAATGTTTAATTTTATAATTATTTCACTAATTTCTTAATGCATTTATGTGTGATATCTTATTTAATAATTTAATAATATTAAATAATTTATTAATTATTATATAATTTTATAATACATTTTATGACATATTTATTTTAAATAGAAAAAGTCTATATGTATTGTATAAACAGTTTAGTAACGTAATAGTTTATCATGAACTCATATGAATTATTTTAAGATTATTTTATAAATATATATAAAAAATAATATAAAATTTATAATAAATTATATTAATATTATATTAAATAATTAAATTACGGAAATATTTAATATGTTTAAAAGTAGAACATCTATTAATATTAATAATAAAGTATAATATTAATGATAATATAAAGAAATACTATTATTTTATTACTAGTATAACTATCTAAATTATAATATTGTATATTTCTATTATTTATAAATAATTTTACTAAATTCAGATAAAATCGTCAGCTAAGTGTTATTTAAAAATTCAATTATTATATTATTACAACATACCTATCAGTAATAAAAGGTAATATGGTTCATTAAGAATATTCATAGTTTACTTATAATATGTACAATTGTTGTAAACAATAAATGAATTTTGTTTTAAAGTATTAATCCGCTTTTTGTTTGATATTTATTTACAGTTATTTAATTCCTTTATTTACAGTTATTTAATTATTTATTTACAGGATTTAATTATTCGAAATACTGTTGCATTATGGGAATATAATATTCCCATGAGTTACGCATGAGTAATCAATCTAATTTGAAAACATTGTAACTGTTTACAAATATATATTTATTTATGATATATATATATGTTTGTATTTCGATAGATAATATATATGTCTATAATAGATTAGTTAAATAGTAAATTAGTATATACTAAATGTATTATAGTGTATAAAATATCTTGCACGGAGCTTTTAATATGCAATACATATTATATATAAATGACTTTATATAATTATATTTTTAAGAATTTACTACATGAAATTCCTATTATATTATTTTCTTATATAAAATATCGTTTCGTTTCAGAATTATGTTTTTGATGAACAATTAAACAGATATGTTAAGATATTAGAGACCTCATATCCATGATCATAAAATATTAAAATGACTATATATAACGCGAGAAAAACAAAAAAGATATATAATAAAAGTCGTAAAAACTATAAAATTATAGTTGATGTTAAGACATAGTCAATATATTGAGATACAAATAATTAAAAAGTAAATTAAAAATAGTAACATCAAGATTTGAATAAATTGTTAATTATCGCTACTTTCACTTCAATGATACCCTCGTATTACTATTATCCTGTCTTTATCATGTATTAGCTCTAATTTATTTTATTTTATCAATAGGGACATATCTCTATTCTATAGGATATAAATATTAATTATAATCAAAATACATTTTGGGATATAGCCTGATATTATAATATACTTATATATAGTATAATATATAATGAACACTTCTGAACACATGTATTACTTTTTCATAGGCTTTAAATTTACTGACTACTTTTAAAAGCAGGTTCTAAGGAAAAATGGGATGGCAATATCACATATTAACTTTGAATTTACTTTATCGATAACAATATCTGGTATTAATTAATCTTATTTATTTTTTATTGTACATGCCGAAAACTATTATAATGAGTTTCTTTTAACATAAGTATTTATTTATCATAAATAACAACCTATATTTAAATATAAGGTAACATTAAAATAGTCTTATTCTAAAATAAGTAAAAGGTGACAAAAAATCAGAAAGCAAAAAAAAAACTACCTGAACCTTCGATGGCCTTATTGATATCTGCTTGTATGATATTTGCATACAATTTCTTATATATAACAAGTTAGTTTATCTAATTATTATTATATGAATCTAAAAATCAAGAACAAATGGAACTATAATTCCTAACACTGTATTTATTAATTTTTAAAATAATTTCCAATCAAATGACACATCAATTATATATATATATAAAATGTATATATTATATTCTCGTTATAGATCATTATATTGGACTTGCTCCTTCAGTATACACATATGCAGGAGTAAATTGGATATTGAGTACAGATCATTTGACATGTTATGTTCTTGCTATTAACCTTAGTATGTCGTTATTTAGTTGATAACACATTGATTTGCAATTTGTCATACATGGAATAGAAATTCATATTCAATAAAGCAACTTTTGCTTAATTTGTCGATTGGTGCTGGATTTACTTTAACTGGTATTGCATGTAATATTAGGTAACATTTACTTATACAATAGTTCCAAATTGGAATAATTATTGATTGTTGTTTATTGTGTATTACCCTGCATCATTAGGCGATAATATTATTAAACCTCTCCCAATGTCATTACCCACCATTGGAGCAATGGTGGCTAATCAACGAACTTTAGATCTCTAACTACTAGTCGAAGATATTTCATCCTCTTGGCTTGAATATAATAGATGTTATCAATACAAATCTATGATTTCTGTATCTGTATTTATTGAAGCCTGACTTTTGATTTTAAGATGCAAATATTCAACGCTTTACAGATATATCGGCATCATGATGTCGATTAACATTAACACTGGGCTATATGCATATAGCCCAATGTTAATGTGTTCAGATAGAAATATATTTTCCGGAATACAATTGTCTTCACCAGCAACAGTATATACAGTTTTTCTAACTGGTGTTTTGTAATTATTTCTAAATAATCACACATATATGATAGTAACCGATGTTATTATCTAAATATTTGAGTCCTGGTTTAAACGAAAATCACTAATTCATCAACTTTTCTGCAAGTATGGAAAAATTATTTTAATTATTTAAATATTATTTTTAAATATTTACAGATATATATATATTATATATACATTATATTGTTCCTTTTATTAATTAAGAACATTGCATATTTATGTAGGCTACCAGATCTGAGGTCATATTTTAATTGGTGTATATTAATTTCTAAATAAAATATATACATCAGATAATTTACATCATAAAATATAATTTCATTTTTATTATGTAATTAAAAACCTAAAATGAGCTGTATAGTTTCCTGGGAATTCCAAAGAATATAATTGTACCTTAAGGTACAACTATTTAAGGTCGAGAGTTAAGTACAGTTTAGGCGAATTTAAAAGGTATTAGATAAATGGTGCCTTTTTAAAAATAGATACTATGAGTTATATTACAATTATTACTAGGTCAATATAGTTTGTTAAACCTTTTTGCAGCAATAACTTTTACGATTGGAGTAATAGATGTTACGTTGTTAATATTATTATAATAGCATATATAAAGAATAAAATTAATATTATAAAATATGAAAACCTATATAATTCTCAAGATAAACATTTTTAATATTTCCCGTACACCATCGATAATAATATGTTAATAAAGGGTATATATAGGGTATACATAAATGTATATATAGGCACATTATATGATGTAATCTATGATAATATAATTATAAATTATTACTATCTAGACATTAGTATTACTTGATATAGAAATACTTGATACGGAAAAATTGCGCTATTTTAATAACAAGTAATACACTAAGATTACAGATCATTTTTAATAAGTTCAGCTATATTTTAATATATATCTTTAGTGGTTTGATATATTATTTTATAGCTATTTAAATATATATATATATATATGGGTGTATATGTATAAATTGTAAGCAATTTATACGATATACTATTATAGTATTACAGTATAGTATAGCATTGCATATATTATAGCAATATAATTATTATTAAATCAATAATATATTTAATTGCAGGATTATCCTATAGAAAACAATTAATGGAATATAAATTGGAACTGTTCGAAACTAAATAATATAATAGAAGTTTTAGAGGATACCCATTAGTTTATTCTATAGAATAAATTATAATTCATAATTCTAATTTGGATGGTCTAATTAACTATGGATTAAATGAAGTTTACATTGCGATAGTCATTTTTTAATGTAAATTAAATTTTAGTTATAAATATATTAAAAGTATATACTTTATAAAATATATTATAAATTGAATATAATATGTAAACTAAATTATACACACAAAAATGGTAATAGAAGATCTCCTACTCGTGATTATTTATATATCATAAAATAATATCTATTAGGGGAATTTTAAACATAATTTTATCGTCATGGTAATTTAAAATTAAAAAAAATTTTGTTTATTCAATTTATTATTTATTTTTAAATTACAAATAATTTGATGTTAATTTTTATAAAATATATAATAATTATGGAAAATAATGAAATATACGAGAATTATGACAAGTATGTTTATTATATAAGTTAGTTACATAATTAGGATAAATATGATACATGTATTCATCTACATTTCCAACCGAGTTCAAAATGACAGATACCTCTAAATACAATACACATACTGGGTAATATAGGCTTATTGTAATCCGTTATAGTGATGAATATTATAGCTTATACATTACTGGCATAGCAAGAAAACCAACTCAAGTGATAAATACGACACACCGGATGACGTGGAAACTGTGGCTTATGAAACTTGTAATAGGACAAAGGTGGTGGTTCGCCGAAAATCTGAATGCCAACCCTATAAAAGCACCGATAACCAAGTCTACTCGAAAGTTGGTCAAGAGACCACGTCCATTAAAGTCATGGTACTGAGTATGTCTGCAGTCGTGATACTGGCCGGATTAATGATTGTTGTTCATAGTTAGTGTTTTCTTTTATGCAGATATATGCTACATCGGTTACAATTTGTTTACTATATGCAATATATATATACTAGTCACGTAGCTTCTAGACAAGGCAAAAGTATTCTTCAATTCGTTTACTATATGCAATACATATATATACTAGTCACATAGCTTCTAGACAAGGCAAAAGTATTTTTCAATTCGTTTACTATATGCAATACATATATATACTAGTCACGTAGCTTCTAGACAAGGCAAAAGTATTCTTCAATTCGTTTACTATATGCAATACATATATATACTAGTCACATAGCTTCTAGACAAGGCAAAAGTATTCTTCAATTCGTTTACTATATGCAATACATATATATACTAGTCACGTAGCTTCTAGACAAGGCAAAAGTATTCTTCAATTCGTTTACTATATGAAATATATATATTATCACATTCAGGCAAAAATCATACACATTTTATTTATTACTTAAAGTATCATAAAGTAATTTTATAAACTGCACTTTGAATGTATCAGCTGCGGTGGTCTGTAAGAATTATACCACTACACTCCTCCGTTGTAATTTGATAACTTCCTCCCGTAACTGACTGTTTGCAGTCTACCTAACTCCAAATAACTGCGAGGAGTACAGCGAGGAGTGTGCGCACGGCGGAACTTGCTACGAACACAGCGGCTCCGCCAGCGGCATCAGGTGCAACTGCACGTTCGGTTACGCCGGTCGCTACTGTAATCATAGAGTGTTCGATAAAGGTTCTATTAATAATTTCATACAAAGTGACATTTTATAAACTCGAGTTTATGGTATAAATTTCTGAGGCTGAAAACTTGAAATTATCAAATCCAATTATAATTTGTAATAAATAAAGATACTTACAGTTTTACTTATTTTATATTTACACCTTCAAAACAATCCGCAAAGGAAAGAAAAGAATGTGCTATTTCGGAACCTGTAATCGCAAAAACTATGAAACCGACTGCAGAAGTTCAAAATATCTAAAAAAGCTAAATTCGTTGGAGTGTCCGGATGAGGACTACTACTGCTCGGTGAGTAGTTCCTAATAGCTTGGTACTTTAAACATAAACTTACATAATGAAATGAATGAGACGAGTATAGTCCATGTAATTGTTATACGCTTTCACGAACCAAATTCAGATGTCTGTGTACTCATTCGATAGTCATTTATAGAGTCTGCACGGGTGTGGAAAACTTTTAGATACGCATAAAAGAGGAAACGTCTCATGTAAATTTAACCATTCGGAGAGTCAGCGATGAAATCAAATGCGAGAATATTCTAAAAATATACTTAGGTGAGAATTGACTTTTCTACTATTTGTGCCATTTTCTATGATTCCACTAAATAACATACATTGATTTTTCCATATTCCTGATTTAAATATAAATCCGTTTATCAGTTTATGTGAAATAGAATATTTTTGTTCTTATTAGAGAATGATATCTTACCTTTATACACAATTAGTCACTATACAAATTATATTACTTGTATTACCTAAATAATATTTGTTTATATATTATTAAAGTAGCAAGCTAGGTTTATACGTAATAAAACAATATTACATTTATATTTTATGTGCAACTAATATTATTGTATTTCTTGTTTTTAATGTTAATGTTGATAACAATGTAATATGATATACAAAGGATATCAATTATTATATATTAATATATTGTGATTGCTAACCACTCTTTACATTTTCACCGTCATTTCTATTTCCAGAAGTTATTGCTGCTATAAATTATAATACAGACCTTCAATGAAAATATATAAATCTACATAATATCTCTATTCTAATATTAGATATATATTTATCATTAAGTTTCCATGACAAAATATAAACTAGTGTATTTTATAACTGTATTCATTATTAAGAACAAATGAATTTGGCTGTCGATATTGTTTCGACTAACCGACGCTAAACTTGGCGGTAACTGATTTCGACGTTGTAGAGCCAGACGACGAAAATATAGTGGCCTCACATGTGTACTCATTTTCTCCAATGTTACCTGTTTTCAACTGCGGTATTATATTAGCAATTAGAGGATATGCAAAGTAAGTTATGGTTAGATAGCTACGTTAGGGTAGCAGAGGTAGAATATTTGGTTATTGTAAGTTATCCAATAGGGTTAGAAAAGGTATATAATAGGTATTAGAATGTGGGGTTAGAGTGATTATTGTTTAAATTTATGAAGAGTGTGGGAATTCTAACGTTGAGATAGAGTATAGATTTATAATATGTTATTATATAACATTATATAACATATGTTATTATAATATGGTATAATACTAATGTAAGATTCAACCTATTCTTGGAGTTAAAATACGGTGTTAGATTAGCGGTTTGAATACAGATATGAGAAATCATAATCTGATGGACATAAATAAAGTTTTAGAGTTGGGGTTATAATAGTAGAGGGGTTAAATTTAGAGGTTAATAGTTAATATGAGTTAGAGGTATAAGAAAAAAAGAAAAATCCATTAGGGTGATAAAAATGCCAGACATCTTCGTAAGTTAGATAAAACTAACCTCAAGTAAGGAACCCGATCTTGGGTCATCACAATTTCCTGCACACACTTTGACCGACCACTTGTATTGAGGTTTTGGCCACCCATCAGATGTACAATTGATAACATCTCCGACTTTATAAGAATCCAGATTTGGAGAGTAAATCACTTTGGTGATAGGTTCTAATGGACGGATGATAGGATGAGGGGTGTATCTTATAGCTCTCATGTATAATCCCACTGTGTAGGGTGGTGTTCATATTGAGAGTGATATCCTATATGTATGAAGAATTAAAAAAGCGAGGCTTTCCTTAGCAGATACGAAAGGTTAATATGCTAACGTGCGACTTTGAAAGATTTTGATATATAGTCTGAAACTTTTAGAAAATTTTGTTTCAATCGACATACATAATTCACTTCTTTGTCTTGGGATGACACTTTATGATTCGCAATCTACAGAAGACAATGAGTAGGAGAGATAAACTTTTTATAAATAACTACTCATAACAAAAATATAAAATGTTTTAATCCGCTAGAACTATTGAAATCATTTAAATCATTATTCCTCTCATTCTTCCTCTCATTATTCCTCTCGTTATTCCTCTCGTTATTCCTCTCGTTATTCCTCTCGTTATTCCTCTCATTATTCCTCTCATTATTCCTCTCATTATTCCTCTCATTATTCCACTCATTATTCCTCTCATTATTCCTCTCATTATTCCTCTCATTATTCCTCTCATTATTCCTCTCATTATTCTTCTCATTATTCTTCTCATTATTCCTCTCATTATTCCTCTCATTATTCCTCTCATTATTCCTCTCATTATTCCTCTCATTATTCCTCTCATTATTCCTCTCATTATTCCTCTCATTATTCCTCTCAGGCTTAATAAAATTATAATATAATCATTAATATCACGACTTTGAATAATTGAAATATGTTAATTAATAAGTTTATCTAGTTGTATGGTCATCATTGAGAAAGATTTATCATATTATTTATATAAATACCATACTATCAAACTCATAAACTAGACATATAAATGTATATAATTATAATCAAGTACAATTAGTCTATTCTGATATCATATATACAATATTATAAATAATTAATTTATATTCCATTCATATCGTTTAAATTATATATTTTATTCCCATATTAATCTAAAATTATGATTTCCCCATAGGTTCATATGAAAACATTCAGCAAACTAATGTAAAAAGATAAGAAAATAAATAAATTATAATCATATTTAGTATTACAAAATATTGTTAATCATAAAATAATACTTAAGTTGTAAATAACAAAAACTAATTATGTTAAATCATAAACTATAATTATTGTTATTATTTACAAATTAAGTATTTATAATATGCTTGATTTATATTAATTATTGTAACCTTTAAATAACACACAACCATATGATATTTTTAAATATATTAATCATTTAAACAATCTACAATGTGTAACCATACTATTTGAAGTTGAATGAAGATAAACAAAACCTAATGGATAAAGTCAAAGCATATACTAATACAAATAAGTATTGATAAAAGTGTAAATTCAACTTCTACTAACTGAATAGATAAAGGCAGGATTTATTTTTCCAGGACGCTCATCAACAGAGTATTTAGACAGTAAGGTGCGTTCATTGGCCGTAATGGTCAGCTGAGGTGTAGATCCCATTATTTAGTCTTTTTATTTTATATAATGGAGATATGAACAATTAATTAATATACAATTGTAAAATATAGTATAAATAATACAAAAATTGTGACATAGTTATTGTTAGAGTAAAAGAATAAAATAAAATAATGGATCAAAGGTAAATTGGATATCATTTAATGGAATAACGTTTTATAAATAAAGTTAATTTGAACATTATCAAATCTCTAGTAGCTCATTAATAAATGAAACGTGTACAAACAAACTCTACATTGGTTCAATTGCTAACATGAGGGTAATTTGATACGTTCAGGCCGGGAATGACGTAGAAATATAGAGAACATGTTACCTTCACTGTATTGCCAATCTTTAGGAAACTGGGAGCAGAAGAATTACCAACTTTTGCAACAAGTTGAAGGTCGTCTATAATTTAATGAATATATTAATGAAACAAATAACTGTTATTTGTTTATAACATAATATAATATTATAGTTATTATAATTAAGTTATTATATTTGTCTATTGTAATCATACGCGATGATAAATATATATTTATAAAATACATATATATTATATTTTAATATTAATATATAATTATTTATAAATGATATATTTGTTTTACGAACAAATATGAATATATTAATATATTCTATGTTGTATTGGAATGTTCATTTAAGATATCTATTATAATAATCAGCAGAATGTTACAATTTACAAAAGAAAGTCAATAAATGGTGACACATGTAAATCTTGTATTTGACTTATTTGTATTTAATGTATATTTAAAATATCTCTAGTATATAGCTAAGTAGGTTAATGTGTATTGGTTATCAAATATATATATATATATATCAATTTCTTATTATATATATTATAATATATAAATTAATTTCTTAATAAAATATATATATTTAATAATAAGTAATAATATGCATGGGGATTTATATTATTTATGTTTTATTATTTATAATTTCTATAAACTTTATAAAATACATAAAATAAACAAATAAATAAAAACTCAACAAATTAGTCAGTCTCTCATAAGTAATGAATAACCGTATAAATAGTATAATAAAGTAGTACTATAACTTTGTTTATGAATAATACATAATCAATAGAAATACTCACCCATTACATAGAGTTTTGCTGACATATCCGCCATTGTAGCTATTGAAGTATCTCGACAGGAATAATATGCCAAGTCTTGAATTCCAACTTTGCTTATAATCAACGAGCCGTTCAAGGAGTCGACCTTGTTGGGGGGGGGGGGGGGGGGGGTGTGTATCATCATCGATGGTCTAATTTGGGTTTTATCATTTGTAATTTGAACTGATGCACATTTTATATATGTTCCCAGGTATTTATATATTCAGATCTATTATTTATATATTAATATATTTGATATAATTCTAACATTTAATATTTAATATATATATATATATAAATATATATATATATATATATTAGTATGTTATAACAGTATATATAATAGCAATATATGAAGGAAGTCACAAAATTAACATATAACTAGAAACTTGTGTAAATATTTGCATGCATAATATAGTATCATTTTATACGCGAGTAGAATATCCAAAGAATCTAGAATACTAAAAATATAATAACTCACCACCCAAACACAACTGCATATTCCAACATAAATACCCATGTAAAAGTGAAGTCCTTACGTGAAGCTCTCGACATTCTTAATGTGACACTAAATAATTATATAATAATGATTTTGATTTAAAATCAATAAATAAAAAAAACTATTTTAGTTCAATGTCCCAAAAGACAATTACCGACAATTACAACCTGAAATAAAAATCATCTAGCGATTTAGTCAAGACCATTTATTAATAGATTTGGTTTATTTTTTGTTATAAATTTACACAGAATTTTCATATGACTCTCATATGTTTTCAATTTAATTTTCAACATATTTTTTATATGATTTTAATTATTTTATGTAATTTATGATTTATATACCCCATGTCTAATACTGAACTAAGAATGATTGAATACATTAATACTATAGAAATATTGCTTGAAAATTAACTAGAAAAGATTATTATTAAATTGCTGTAATTATTCTAACATTTCAAAAAATTTAACAAAAATAACTAACACTAACTTCAGATATTTATAGAAATATGAAATTATATACAAACTCAATTTAAAAACAGGATATTAACTTCAATGACAAACTAAACCTCGATAAACTATTAACAGAACAAACTAAAGTTGTTTAGCTAATATTATTATGACTTCATATTAGTTTTAAAACAACTTATTAATATATCTTAAGCCTATATATGAATTATTTTAATTCTATACTATAATACAATTTAAAATGTTTTTATTTATACAATAATTTTAAAATACATATGGTCATATATATTTTTATAATATGTATAGAATAAATACAAAATAATCCTACACATATAAATATGTATAAGCTACTATTGGCAATCGCAATACCACTCAAACAACATTACAGGTAATAATACCTAGGGGCAAACATCGCTGTAAGATATCAAGAACAATAGAAAGAATTTGAATAATTATCATTCAATAAAGAGTACAGAAATATTTCTAAAATGGGTGGTCTGCAAATCCATTAGAATAAAGAATCAGTAGGAATGGCATTTTATAGTACGCATCAACACTATTATTTTTTAAAATAACATCAACACCATATGATATAACGGTATATCATATATATCATATAACCTATAATATATATAGCATATTATACTATGTGAATAAGATAAGATACTAGAAAATTCTGTACTTTTATTATTTTTAATTTTTTGAACATATTAAAGATTTTACTGTATAAATATCACTGTGTCCTCGGAATTGCTAGATTTATTTTTCAAATATATACTACTAAACTATGTATCAGTATATGAAATTGTTAACTAATTTTTAGATTACTTATAGCAATTTATATTATTAACATTGGCGGTTAGTGAATAAAATTAATAATAATTAGAAATCATTTTTTTATAAAAAACTTATATAAATTTGTAGATATTTATACTTTAAATATTTAATATTAAAATAGAAATTAGTAACAATTATTTATATTTGTTTACTATATTTGAAAAAAAGAAATTTAATATTTATATTTGTTTTTTTTTATTCAGAATCTTTTAATTCATAATTTAATAGAATAACATATATTCAAAATGCTTCCTATATAAATAACTTATTATTAAATTGCCAACATATATTTTAATTATTTACATGATTAACATAACAATGAGTTATTATATAGAATAAAATAATATCACTGTTTATAATATCACACTACTATTTAGAATTGTTATAATTTAAAACAACACTATTAGTCACAAAGGTAATAAATCGCAATTTACCTATTTAAGCTAATAATATTACAGAAAAGACATAAAATAGCGTAGACAATACCCGAATAATATAACTGTCTCATATAATAGTTATTTTTATATCAATGAGCAAATATTTCTGAATTTAATTAATCGATTATTTTTATATATTGCATTCGAAATTATAATATCAACAATAACGACTAAATATTTGATATACAAGCCTACATATTTACTGTATATTATATAATGTTTAATGAATCTAATTTGACTAAACAATAATTCAAATAAAATAAGATATTTGTAGTTAGTATTTAAAATAAAAATTCTATATGTGAAATTCTATGTGTAATATCTAAATTCTACTAACAAACATATTATTTCTGAATTTTTCTTTTAAATTTTGGAAATAGATAACTTCACCCTTAATTTGCTTGGGAAATCTCTGAAACCAAATTATAGACGAGACGGAATTTAGAATACATTTCATCTCCGCAGTTTCACCAACCATTCTAGCTATATCAGAGGGTCCCTGTATTCCTAAAACAGAAACTGCAAAAGAGTATATTATAATATGCTTATCGTTATAATAAGGATATGATTTCATGCATACTTTGATAATTAAAGTATTTAAAAACTATATTTTAAGATGTGGATAATAAGTTGTGGACAACAACACATTTTGGATAAAAAACAATAATTCTGATTACTATAAAATGTATGCTTGTAAACTAAATTTAATAAAAACATATATAATTATCAGAATTTAAATATACTGCAAGATTCTTGGTAATTCTTGGTAATTCTTTTCAGTTCTATATAACAGAATTACTTCTGTATATTAATGAAGATCTATTTATTAGTGCTGCTGTATTGCTATTTTCTTTTTCAGTATTATATTATTAGTTAGTTATTTTTTATAACATATTATTAGGTATTAGATTATATTTGATGATTTATTAAGCATTTTATTATTTGGATTAATATTTAAATAAATTACTAAAATCATCATTTAATTAATAAAACGCAGAATGTTAAGGTACACATTGTAGTATATGTCCAGGTAGGGAAATTATTGTTATTGATATTGAGTAAGTCCTATTATACATAGGATTTAAATAAAGCTAACATTTACTTTTAACTGCAAATGGCACCAAACCGTGATATTACAAATGAGATAGAAAAAATAAAATATAAATAATGTAAAAAAATCAGATCATAAATATTTCAATTAAATATTTTAATTTAGTTCAGTATTTATTCCTAAGTGTTTAATTTATTTAGTTTAGACAGTTAATATATATATTTATGTTAGCATAAACTAAATGTATTATATTATATTTATAAACTAAAAATCATATTTTTGGTTATAAAATAAAAATTAGTTAATAAATTTAATAAAAAGTTATTTATTAAAACACAAGTTATTAATAAGTTATATTTACAAAACATATATTTAGACTTGTATTCTTACATTATTTCAGCTAATTATCATTGAATTTAAATAGTTAACAATTGTAGGATTTTAATTTTTTACACTTAATCAATATATTGATAATCATAGCATTCAATAACAAAAATCCTTAGTAATTTACTAATTAAAATATATCCTAAATCAAAGTATTATGTGTAATGGAAGCTATTTAAAATACATTTTATATTAAATATGTTTAAAAAATATTTAAAATATATTCAATAATTAATAGAAATACATATAATTAATAGAGATACATATAATTAATTGACACAAATATAATAATATAGAGATACATATATTGTATCAAATAATAATAATTAGAAGGTAATAAAGAATTTTTATATATAATAACGTAATTAACCCATTTTAATTAATAACTTAAATTAATAAATTATTACTATCTAAATAATTAAAATAATATTTATGTAACATATAAATTTCTAATTGTCAGTGAAATATTTCCAAAATGTTCTAAATATTATTTATAACATATTCTGTGTATATTTTATATCAACCAAAACGTAAAAAATCGTTTTTGTAAATAGATTGTTTGTTTATATTTATAAACATATTAGTATACAGGTGAATTATAACTATATGTGTAAATTATAATTTATATATAGCGTCTATGAATTATCCTATAATATACTAATACTAAATGTTTAATTTTATAATTATTTCACTAATTTCTTAATGCATTTATGTGTGATATCTTATTTAATAATTTAATAATATTAAATAATTTATTAATTATTATATAATTTTATAATACATTTTATGACATATTTATTTTAAATAGAAAAAGTCTATATGTATTGTATAAACAGTTTAGTAACGTAATAGTTTATCATGAACTCATATGAATTATTTTAAGATTATTTTATAAATATATATAAAAAATAATATAAAATTTATAATAAATTATATTAATATTATATTAAATAATTAAATTACGGAAATATTTAATATGTTTAAAAGTAGAACATCTATTAATATTAATAATAAAGTATAATATTAATGATAATATAAAGAAATACTATTATTTTATTACTAGTATAACTATCTAAATTATAATATTGTATATTTCTATTATTTATAAATAATTTTACTAAATTCAGATAAAATCGTCAGCTAAGTGTTATTTAAAAATTCAATTATTATATTATTACAACATACCTATCAGTAATAAAAGGTAATATGGTTCATTAAGAATATTCATAGTTTACTTATAATATGTACAATTGTTGTAAACAATAAATGAATTTTGTTTTAAAGTATTAATCCGCTTTTTGTTTGATATTTATTTACAGTTATTTAATTCCTTTATTTACAGTTATTTAATTATTTATTTACAGGATTTAATTATTCGAAATACTGTTGCATTATGGGAATATAATATTCCCATGAGTTACGCATGAGTAATCAATCTAATTTGAAAACATTGTAACTGTTTACAAATATATATTTATTTATGATATATATATATGTTTGTATTTCGATAGATAATATATATGTCTATAATAGATTAGTTAAATAGTAAATTAGTATATACTAAATGTATTATAGTGTATAAAATATCTTGCACGGAGCTTTTAATATGCAATACATATTATATATAAATGACTTTATATAATTATATTTTTAAGAATTTACTACATGAAATTCCTATTATATTATTTTCTTATATAAAATATCGTTTCGTTTCAGAATTATGTTTTTGATGAACAATTAAACAGATATGTTAAGATATTAGAGACCTCATATCCATGATCATAAAATATTAAAATGACTATATATAACGCGAGAAAAACAAAAAAGATATATAATAAAAGTCGTAAAAACTATAAAATTATAGTTGATGTTAAGACATAGTCAATATATTGAGATACAAATAATTAAAAAGTAAATTAAAAATAGTAACATCAAGATTTGAATAAATTGTTAATTATCGCTACTTTCACTTCAATGATACCCTCGTATTACTATTATCCTGTCTTTATCATGTATTAGCTCTAATTTATTTTATTTTATCAATAGGGACATATCTCTATTCTATAGGATATAAATATTAATTATAATCAAAATACATTTTGGGATATAGCCTGATATTATAATATACTTATATATAGTATAATATATAATGAACACTTCTGAACACATGTATTACTTTTTCATAGGCTTTAAATTTACTGACTACTTTTAAAAGCAGGTTCTAAGGAAAAATGGGATGGCAATATCACATATTAACTTTGAATTTACTTTATCGATAACAATATCTGGTATTAATTAATCTTATTTATTTTTTATTGTACATGCCGAAAACTATTATAATGAGTTTCTTTTAACATAAGTATTTATTTATCATAAATAACAACCTATATTTAAATATAAGGTAACATTAAAATAGTCTTATTCTAAAATAAGTAAAAGGTGACAAAAAATCAGAAAGCAAAAAAAAAACTACCTGAACCTTCGATGGCCTTATTGATATCTGCTTGTATGATATTTGCATACAATTTCTTATATATAACAAGTTAGTTTATCTAATTATTATTATATGAATCTAAAAATCAAGAACAAATGGAACTATAATTCCTAACACTGTATTTATTAATTTTTAAAATAATTTCCAATCAAATGACACATCAATTATATATATATATAAAATGTATATATTATATTCTCGTTATAGATCATTATATTGGACTTGCTCCTTCAGTATACACATATGCAGGAGTAAATTGGATATTGAGTACAGATCATTTGACATGTTATGTTCTTGCTATTAACCTTAGTATGTCGTTATTTAGTTGATAACACATTGATTTGCAATTTGTCATACATGGAATAGAAATTCATATTCAATAAAGCAACTTTTGCTTAATTTGTCGATTGGTGCTGGATTTACTTTAACTGGTATTGCATGTAATATTAGGTAACATTTACTTATACAATAGTTCCAAATTGGAATAATTATTGATTGTTGTTTATTGTGTATTACCCTGCATCATTAGGCGATAATATTATTAAACCTCTCCCAATGTCATTACCCACCATTGGAGCAATGGTGGCTAATCAACGAACTTTAGATCTCTAACTACTAGTCGAAGATATTTCATCCTCTTGGCTTGAATATAATAGATGTTATCAATACAAATCTATGATTTCTGTATCTGTATTTATTGAAGCCTGACTTTTGATTTTAAGATGCAAATATTCAACGCTTTACAGATATATCGGCATCATGATGTCGATTAACATTAACACTGGGCTATATGCATATAGCCCAATGTTAATGTGTTCAGATAGAAATATATTTTCCGGAATACAATTGTCTTCACCAGCAACAGTATATACAGTTTTTCTAACTGGTGTTTTGTAATTATTTCTAAATAATCACACATATATGATAGTAACCGATGTTATTATCTAAATATTTGAGTCCTGGTTTAAACGAAAATCACTAATTCATCAACTTTTCTGCAAGTATGGAAAAATTATTTTAATTATTTAAATATTATTTTTAAATATTTACAGATATATATATATTATATATACATTATATTGTTCCTTTTATTAATTAAGAACATTGCATATTTATGTAGGCTACCAGATCTGAGGTCATATTTTAATTGGTGTATATTAATTTCTAAATAAAATATATACATCAGATAATTTACATCATAAAATATAATTTCATTTTTATTATGTAATTAAAAACCTAAAATGAGCTGTATAGTTTCCTGGGAATTCCAAAGAATATAATTGTACCTTAAGGTACAACTATTTAAGGTCGAGAGTTAAGTACAGTTTAGGCGAATTTAAAAGGTATTAGATAAATGGTGCCTTTTTAAAAATAGATACTATGAGTTATATTACAATTATTACTAGGTCAATATAGTTTGTTAAACCTTTTTGCAGCAATAACTTTTACGATTGGAGTAATAGATGTTACGTTGTTAATATTATTATAATAGCATATATAAAGAATAAAATTAATATTATAAAATATGAAAACCTATATAATTCTCAAGATAAACATTTTTAATATTTCCCGTACACCATCGATAATAATATGTTAATAAAGGGTATATATAGGGTATACATAAATGTATATATAGGCACATTATATGATGTAATCTATGATAATATAATTATAAATTATTACTATCTAGACATTAGTATTACTTGATATAGAAATACTTGATACGGAAAAATTGCGCTATTTTAATAACAAGTAATACACTAAGATTACAGATCATTTTTAATAAGTTCAGCTATATTTTAATATATATCTTTAGTGGTTTGATATATTATTTTATAGCTATTTAAATATATATATATATATATGGGTGTATATGTATAAATTGTAAGCAATTTATACGATATACTATTATAGTATTACAGTATAGTATAGCATTGCATATATTATAGCAATATAATTATTATTAAATCAATAATATATTTAATTGCAGGATTATCCTATAGAAAACAATTAATGGAATATAAATTGGAACTGTTCGAAACTAAATAATATAATAGAAGTTTTAGAGGATACCCATTAGTTTATTCTATAGAATAAATTATAATTCATAATTCTAATTTGGATGGTCTAATTAACTATGGATTAAATGAAGTTTACATTGCGATAGTCATTTTTTAATGTAAATTAAATTTTAGTTATAAATATATTAAAAGTATATACTTTATAAAATATATTATAAATTGAATATAATATGTAAACTAAATTATACACACAAAAATGGTAATAGAAGATCTCCTACTCGTGATTATTTATATATCATAAAATAATATCTATTAGGGGAATTTTAAACATAATTTTATCGTCATGGTAATTTAAAATTAAAAAAAATTTTGTTTATTCAATTTATTATTTATTTTTAAATTACAAATAATTTGATGTTAATTTTTATAAAATATATAATAATTATGGAAAATAATGAAATATACGAGAATTATGACAAGTATGTTTATTATATAAGTTAGTTACATAATTAGGATAAATATGATACATGTATTCATCTACATTTCCAACCGAGTTCAAAATGACAGATACCTCTAAATACAATACACATACTGGGTAATATAGGCTTATTGTAATCCGTTATAGTGATGAATATTATAGCTTATACATTACTGGCATAGCAAGAAAACCAACTCAAGTGATAAATACGACACACCGGATGACGTGGAAACTGTGGCTTATGAAACTTGTAATAGGACAAAGGTGGTGGTTCGCCGAAAATCTGAATGCCAACCCTATAAAAGCACCGATAACCAAGTCTACTCGAAAGTTGGTCAAGAGACCACGTCCATTAAAGTCATGGTACTGAGTATGTCTGCAGTCGTGATACTGGCCGGATTAATGATTGTTGTTCATAGTTAGTGTTTTCTTTTATGCAGATATATGCTACATCGGTTACAATTTGTTTACTATATGCAATATATATATACTAGTCACGTAGCTTCTAGACAAGGCAAAAGTATTCTTCAATTCGTTTACTATATGCAATACATATATATACTAGTCACATAGCTTCTAGACAAGGCAAAAGTATTTTTCAATTCGTTTACTATATGCAATACATATATATACTAGTCACGTAGCTTCTAGACAAGGCAAAAGTATTCTTCAATTCGTTTACTATATGCAATACATATATATACTAGTCACATAGCTTCTAGACAAGGCAAAAGTATTCTTCAATTCGTTTACTATATGCAATACATATATATACTAGTCACGTAGCTTCTAGACAAGGCAAAAGTATTCTTCAATTCGTTTACTATATGAAATATATATATTATCACATTCAGGCAAAAATCATACACATTTTATTTATTACTTAAAGTATCATAAAGTAATTTTATAAACTGCACTTTGAATGTATCAGCTGCGGTGGTCTGTAAGAATTATACCACTACACTCCTCCGTTGTAATTTGATAACTTCCTCCCGTAACTGACTGTTTGCAGTCTACCTAACTCCAAATAACTGCGAGGAGTACAGCGAGGAGTGTGCGCACGGCGGAACTTGCTACGAACACAGCGGCTCCGCCAGCGGCATCAGGTGCAACTGCACGTTCGGTTACGCCGGTCGCTACTGTAATCATAGAGTGTTCGATAAAGGTTCTATTAATAATTTCATACAAAGTGACATTTTATAAACTCGAGTTTATGGTATAAATTTCTGAGGCTGAAAACTTGAAATTATCAAATCCAATTATAATTTGTAATAAATAAAGATACTTACAGTTTTACTTATTTTATATTTACACCTTCAAAACAATCCGCAAAGGAAAGAAAAGAATGTGCTATTTCGGAACCTGTAATCGCAAAAACTATGAAACCGACTGCAGAAGTTCAAAATATCTAAAAAAGCTAAATTCGTTGGAGTGTCCGGATGAGGACTACTACTGCTCGGTGAGTAGTTCCTAATAGCTTGGTACTTTAAACATAAACTTACATAATGAAATGAATGAGACGAGTATAGTCCATGTAATTGTTATACGCTTTCACGAACCAAATTCAGATGTCTGTGTACTCATTCGATAGTCATTTATAGAGTCTGCACGGGTGTGGAAAACTTTTAGATACGCATAAAAGTGGAAACGTCTCATGTAAATTTAACCATTCGGAGAGTCAGCGATGAAATCAAATGCGAGAATATTCTAAAAATATACTTAGGTGAGAATTGACTTTTCTACTATTTGTGCCATTTTCTATGATTCCACTAAATAACATACATTGATTTTTCCATATTCCTGATTTAAATATAAATCCGTTTATCAGTTTATGTGAAATAGAATATTTTTGTTCTTATTAGAGAATGATATCTTACCTTTATACACAATTAGTCACTATACAAATTATATTACTTGTATTACCTAAATAATATTTGTTTATATATTATTAAAGTAGCAAGCTAGGTTTATACGTAATAAAACAATATTACATTTATATTTTATGTGCAACTAATATTATTGTATTTCTTGTTTTTAATGTTAATGTTGATAACAATGTAATATGATATACAAAGGATATCAATTATTATATATTAATATATTGTGATTGCTAACCACTCTTTACATTTTCACCGTCATTTCTATTTCCAGAAGTTATTGCTGCTATAAATTATAATACAGACCTTCAATGAAAATATATAAATCTACATAATATCTCTATTCTAATATTAGATATATATTTATCATTAAGTTTCCATGACAAAATATAAACTAGTGTATTTTATAACTGTATTCATTATTAAGAACAAATGAATTTGGCTGTCGATATTGTTTCGACTAACCGACGCTAAACTTGGCGGTAACTGATTTCGACGTTGTAGAGCCAGACGACGAAAATATAGTGGCCTCACATGTGTACTCATTTTCTCCAATGTTACCTGTTTTCAACTGCGGTATTATATTAGCAATTAGAGGATATGCAAAGTAAGTTATGGTTAGATAGCTACGTTAGGGTAGCAGAGGTAGAATATTTGGTTATTGTAAGTTATCCAATAGGGTTAGAAAAGGTATATAATAGGTATTAGAATGTGGGGTTAGAGTGATTATTGTTTAAATTTATGAAGAGTGTGGGAATTCTAACGTTGAGATAGAGTATAGATTTATAATATGTTATTATATAACATTATATAACATATGTTATTATAATATGGTATAATACTAATGTAAGATTCAACCTATTCTTGGAGTTAAAATACGGTGTTAGATTAGCGGTTTGAATACAGATATGAGAAATCATAATCTGATGGACATAAATAAAGTTTTAGAGTTGGGGTTATAATAGTAGAGGGGTTAAATTTAGAGGTTAATAGTTAATATGAGTTAGAGGTATAAGAAAAAAAGAAAAATCCATTAGGGTGATAAAAATGCCAGACATCTTCGTAAGTTAGATAAAACTAACCTCAAGTAAGGAACCCGATCTTGGGTCATCACAATTTCCTGCACACACTTTGACCGACCACTTGTATTGAGGTTTTGGCCACCCATCAGATGTACAATTGATAACATCTCCGACTTTATAAGAATCCAGATTTGGAGAGTAAATCACTTTGGTGATAGGTTCTAATGGACGGATGATAGGATGAGGGGTGTATCTTATAGCTCTCATGTATAATCCCACTGTGTAGGGTGGTGTTCATATTGAGAGTGATATCCTATATGTATGAAGAATTAAAAAAGCGAGGCTTTCCTTAGCAGATACGAAAGGTTAATATGCTAACGTGCGACTTTGAAAGATTTTGATATATAGTCTGAAACTTTTAGAAAATTTTGTTTCAATCGACATACATAATTCACTTCTTTGTCTTGGGATGACACTTTATGATTCGCAATCTACAGAAGACAATGAGTAGGAGAGATAAACTTTTTATAAATAACTACTCATAACAAAAATATAAAATGTTTTAATCCGCTAGAACTATTGAAATCATTTAAATCATTATTCCTCTCATTCTTCCTCTCATTATTCCTCTCGTTATTCCTCTCGTTATTCCTCTCGTTATTCCTCTCGTTATTCTTCTCATTATTCTTCTCATTATTCCTCTCATTATTCCTCTCATTATTCCTCTCATTATTCCTCTCATTATTCCTCTCATTATTCCTCTCATTATTCCACTCATTATTCCTCTCATTATTCCTCTCATTATTCCTCTCATTATTCCTCTCATTATTCCTCTCATTATTCTTCTCATTATTCTTCTCATTATTCCTCTCATTATTCCTCTCATTATTCCTCTCATTATTCCTCTCATTATTCCTCTCATTATTCCTCTCATTATTCCTCTCATTATTCCTCTCAGGCTTTAATAAAATTATAATATAATCATTAATATCACGACTTTGAATAATTGAAATATGTTAATTAATAAGTTTATCTAGTTGTATGGTCATCATTGAGAAAGATTTATCATATTATTTATATAAATACCATACTATCAAACTCATAAACTAGACATATAAATGTATATAATTATAATCAAGTACAATTAGTCTATTCTGATATCATATATACAATATTATAAATAATTAATTTATATTCCATTCATATCGTTTAAATTATATATTTTATTCCCATATTAATCTAAAATTATGATTTCCCCATAGGTTCATATGAAAACATTCAGCAAACTAATGTAAAAAGATAAGAAAATAAATAAATTATAATCATATTTAGTATTACAAAATATTGTTAATCATAAAATAATACTTAAGTTGTAAATAACAAAAACTAATTATGTTAAATCATAAACTATAATTATTGTTATTATTTACAAATTAAGTATTTATAATATGCTTGATTTATATTAATTATTGTAACCTTTAAATAACACACAACCATATGATATTTTTAAATATATTAATCATTTAAACAATCTACAATGTGTAACCATACTATTTGAAGTTGAATGAAGATAAACAAAACCTAATGGATAAAGTCAAAGCATATACTAATACAAATAAGTATTGATAAAAGTGTAAATTCAACTTCTACTAACTGAATAGATAAAGGCAGGATTTATTTTTCCAGGACGCTCATCAACAGAGTATTTAGACAGTAAGGTGCGTTCATTGGCCGTAATGGTCAGCTGAGGTGTAGATCCCATTATTTAGTCTTTTTATTTTATATAATGGAGATATGAACAATTAATTAATATACGATTGTAAAATATAGTATAAATAATACAAAAATTGTGACATAGTTATTGTTAGAGTAAAAGAATAAAATAAAATAATGGATCAAAGGTAAATTGGATATCATTTAATGGAATAACGTTTTATAAATAAAGTTAATTTGAACATTATCAAATCTCTAGTAGCTCATTAATAAATGAAACGTGTACAAACAAACTCTACATTGGTTCAATTGCTAACATGAGGGTAATTTGATACGTTCAGGCCGGGAATGACGTAGAAATATAGAGAACATGTTACCTTCACTGTATTGCCAATCTTTAGGAAACTGGGAGCAGAAGAATTACCAACTTTTGCAACAAGTTGAAGGTCGTCTATAATTTAATGAATATATTAATGAAACAAATAACTGTTATTTGTTTATAACATAATATAATATTATAGTTATTATAATTAAGTTATTATATTTGTCTATTGTAATCATACGCGATGATAAATATATATTTATAAAATACATATATATTATATTTTAATATTAATATATAATTATTTATAAATGATATATTTGTTTTACGAACAAATATGAATATATTAATATATTCTATGTTGTATTGGAATGTTCATTTAAGATATCTATTATAATAATCAGCAGAATGTTACAATTTACAAAAGAAAGTCAATAAATGGTGACACATGTAAATCTTGTATTTGACTTATTTGTATTTAATGTATATTTAAAATATCTCTAGTATATAGCTAAGTAGGTTAATGTGTATTGGTTATCAAATATATATATATATATATATATCAATTTCTTATTATATATATTATAATATATAAATTAATTTCTTAATAAAATATATATATTTAATAATAAGTAATAATATGCATGGGGATTTATATTATTTATGTTTTATTATTTATAATTTCTATAAACTTTATAAAATACATAAAATAAACAAATAAATAAAAACTCAACAAATTAGTCAGTCTCTCATAAGTAATGAATAACCGTATAAATAGTATAATAAAGTAGTACTATAACTTTGTTTATGAATAATACATAATCAATAGAAATACTCACCCATTACATAGAGTTTTGCTGACATATCCGCCATTGTAGCTATTGAAGTATCTCGACAGGAATAATATGCCAAGTCTTGAATTCCAACTTTGCTTATAATCAACGAGCCGTTCAAGGAGTCGACCTTGTTGGGGGGGGGGGGGGGGTGTGTATCATCATCGATGGTCTAATTTGGGTTTTATCATTTGTAATTTGAACTGATGCACATTTTATATATGTTCCCAGGTATTTATATATTCAGATCTATTATTTATATATTAATATATTTGATATAATTCTAACATTTAATATTTAATATATATATATATATAAATATATATATATATATATATTAGTATGTTATAACAGTATATATAATAGCAATATATGAAGGAAGTCACAAAATTAACATATAACTAGAAACTTGTGTAAATATTTGCATGCATAATATAGTATCATTTTATACGCGAGTAGAATATCCAAAGAATCTAGAATACTAAAAATATAATAACTCACCACCCAAACACAACTGCATATTCCAACATAAATACCCATGTAAAAGTGAAGTCCTTACGTGAAGCTCTCGACATTCTTAATGTGACACTAAATAATTATATAATAATGATTTTGATTTAAAATCAATAAATAAAAAAAACTATTTTAGTTCAATGTCCCAAAAGACAATTACCGACAATTACAACCTGAAATAAAAATCATCTAGCGATTTAGTCAAGACCATTTATTAATAGATTTGGTTTATTTTTTGTTATAAATTTACACAGAATTTTCATATGACTCTCATATGTTTTCAATTTAATTTTCAACATATTTTTTATATGATTTTAATTATTTTATGTAATTTATGATTTATATACCCCATGTCTAATACTGAACTAAGAATGATTGAATACATTAATACTATAGAAATATTGCTTGAAAATGAACTAGAAAAGATTATTATTAAATTGCTGTAATTATTCTAACATTTCAAAAAATTTAACAAAAATAACTAACACTAACTTCAGATATTTATAGAAATATGAAATTATATACAAACTCAATTTAAAAACAGGATATTAACTTCAATGACAAACTAAACCTCGATAAACTATTAACAGAACAAACTAAAGTTGTTTAGCTAATATTATTATGACTTCATATTAGTTTTAAAACAACTTATTAATATATCTTAAGCCTATATATGAATTATTTTAATTCTATACTATAATACAATTTAAAATGTTTTTATTTATACAATAATTTTAAAATACATATGGTCATATATATTTTTATAATATGTATAGAATAAATACAAAATAATCCTACACATATAAATATGTATAAGCTACTATTGGCAATCGCAATACCACTCAAACAACATTACAGGTAATAATACCTAGGGGCAAACATCGCTGTAAGATATCAAGAACAATAGAAAGAATTTGAATAATTATCATTCAATAAAGAGTACAGAAATATTTCTAAAATGGGTGGTCTGCAAATCCATTAGAATAAAGAATCAGTAGGAATGGCATTTTATAGTACGCATCAACACTATTATTTTTTAAAATAACATCAACACCATATGATATAACGGTATATCATATATATCATATAACCTATAATATATATAGCATATTATACTATGTGAATAAGATAAGATACTAGAAAATTCTGTACTTTTATTATTTTTAATTTTTTGAACATATTAAAGATTTTACTGTATAAATATCACTGTGTCCTCGGAATTGCTAGATTTATTTTTCAAATATATACTACTAAACTATGTATCAGTATATGAAATTGTTAACTAATTTTTAGATTACTTATAGCAATTTATATTATTAACATTGGCGGTTAGTGAATAAAATTAATAATAATTAGAAATCATTTTTTTATAAAAAACTTATATAAATTTGTAGATATTTATACTTTAAATATTTAATATTAAAATAGAAATTAGTAACAATTATTTATATTTGTTTACTATATTTGAAAAAAAGAAATTTAATATTTATATTTGTTTTTTTTTATTCAGAATCTTTTAATTCATAATTTAATAGAATAACATATATTCAAAATGCTTCCTATATAAATAACTTATTATTAAATTGCCAACATATATTTTAATTATTTACATGATTAACATAACAATGAGTTATTATATAGAATAAAATAATATCACTGTTTATAATATCACACTACTATTTAGAATTGTTATAATTTAAAACAACACTATTAGTCACAAAGGTAATAAATCGCAATTTACCTATTTAAGCTAATAATATTACAGAAAAGACATAAAATAGCGTAGACAATACCCGAATAATATAACTGTCTCATATAATAGTTATTTTTATATCAATGAGCAAATATTTCTGAATTTAATTAATCGATTATTTTTATATATTGCATTCGAAATTATAATATCAACAATAACGACTAAATATTTGATATACAAGCCTACATATTTACTGTATATTATATAATGTTTAATGAATCTAATTTGACTAAACAATAATTCAAATAAAATAAGATATTTGTAGTTAGTATTTAAAATAAAAATTCTATATGTGAAATTCTATGTGTAATATCTAAATTCTACTAACAAACATATTATTTCTGAATTTTTCTTTTAAATTTTGGAAATAGATAACTTCACCCTTAATTTGCTTGGGAAATCTCTGAAACCAAATTATAGACGAGACGGAATTTAGAATACATTTCATCTCCGCAGTTTCACCAACCATTCTAGCTATATCAGAGGGTCCCTGTATTCCTAAAACAGAAACTGCAAAAGAGTATATTATAATATGCTTATCGTTATAATAAGGATATGATTTCATGCATACTTTGATAATTAAAGTATTTAAAAACTATATTTTAAGATGTGGATAATAAGTTGTGGACAACAACACATTTTGGATAAAAAACAATAATTCTGATTACTATAAAATGTATGCTTGTAAACTAAATTTAATAAAAACATATATAATTATCAGAATTTAAATATACTGCAAGATTCTTGGTAATTCTTGGTAATTCTTTTCAGTTCTATATAACAGAATTACTTCTGTATATTAATGAAGATCTATTTATTAGTGCTGCTGTATTGCTATTTTCTTTTTCAGTATTATATTATTAGTTAGTTATTTTTTATAACATATTATTAGGTATTAGATTATATTTGATGATTTATTAAGCATTTTATTATTTGGATTAATATTTAAATAAATTACTAAAATCATCATTTAATTAATAAAACGCAGAATGTTAAGGTACACATTGTAGTATATGTCCAGGTAGGGAAATTATTGTTATTGATATTGAGTAAGTCCTATTATACATAGGATTTAAATAAAGCTAACATTTACTTTTAACTGCAAATGGCACCAAACCGTGATATTACAAATGAGATAGAAAAAATAAAATATAAATAATGTAAAAAAATCAGATCATAAATATTTCAATTAAATATTTTAATTTAGTTCAGTATTTATTCCTAAGTGTTTAATTTATTTAGTTTAGACAGTTAATATATATATTTATGTTAGCATAAACTAAATGTATTATATTATATTTATAAACTAAAAATCATATTTTTGGTTATAAAATAAAAATTAGTTAATAAATTTAATAAAAAGTTATTTATTAAAACACAAGTTATTAATAAGTTATATTTACAAAACATATATTTAGACTTGTATTCTTACATTATTTCAGCTAATTATCATTGAATTTAAATAGTTAACAATTGTAGGATTTTAATTTTTTACACTTAATCAATATATTGATAATCATAGCATTCAATAACAAAAATCCTTAGTAATTTACTAATTAAAATATATCCTAAATCAAAGTATTATGTGTAATGGAAGCTATTTAAAATACATTTTATATTAAATATGTTTAAAAAATATTTAAAATATATTCAATAATTAATAGAAATACATATAATTAATAGAGATACATATAATTAATTGACACAAATATAATAATATAGAGATACATATATTGTATCAAATAATAATAATTAGAAGGTAATAAAGAATTTTTATATATAATAACGTAATTAACCCATTTTAATTAATAACTTAAATTAATAAATTATTACTATCTAAATAATTAAAATAATATTTATGTAACATATAAATTTCTAATTGTCAGTGAAATATTTCCAAAATGTTCTAAATATTATTTATAACATATTCTGTGTATATTTTATATCAACCAAAACGTAAAAAATCGTTTTTGTAAATAGATTGTTTGTTTATATTTATAAACATATTAGTATACAGGTGAATTATAACTATATGTGTAAATTATAATTTATATATAGCGTCTATGAATTATCCTATAATATACTAATACTAAATGTTTAATTTTATAATTATTTCACTAATTTCTTAATGCATTTATGTGTGATATCTTATTTAATAATTTAATAATATTAAATAATTTATTAATTATTATATAATTTTATAATACATTTTATGACATATTTATTTTAAATAGAAAAAGTCTATATGTATTGTATAAACAGTTTAGTAACGTAATAGTTTATCATGAACTCATATGAATTATTTTAAGATTATTTTATAAATATATATAAAAAATAATATAAAATTTATAATAAATTATATTAATATTATATTAAATAATTAAATTACGGAAATATTTAATATGTTTAAAAGTAGAACATCTATTAATATTAATAATAAAGTATAATATTAATGATAATATAAAGAAATACTATTATTTTATTACTAGTATAACTATCTAAATTATAATATTGTATATTTCTATTATTTATAAATAATTTTACTAAATTCAGATAAAATCGTCAGCTAAGTGTTATTTAAAAATTCAATTATTATATTATTACAACATACCTATCAGTAATAAAAGGTAATATGGTTCATTAAGAATATTCATAGTTTACTTATAATATGTACAATTGTTGTAAACAATAAATGAATTTTGTTTTAAAGTATTAATCCGCTTTTTGTTTGATATTTATTTACAGTTATTTAATTCCTTTATTTACAGTTATTTAATTATTTATTTACAGGATTTAATTATTCGAAATACTGTTGCATTATGGGAATATAATATTCCCATGAGTTACGCATGAGTAATCAATCTAATTTGAAAACATTGTAACTGTTTACAAATATATATTTATTTATGATATATATATATGTTTGTATTTCGATAGATAATATATATGTCTATAATAGATTAGTTAAATAGTAAATTAGTATATACTAAATGTATTATAGTGTATAAAATATCTTGCACGGAGCTTTTAATATGCAATACATATTATATATAAATGACTTTATATAATTATATTTTTAAGAATTTACTACATGAAATTCCTATTATATTATTTTCTTATATAAAATATCGTTTCGTTTCAGAATTATGTTTTTGATGAACAATTAAACAGATATGTTAAGATATTAGAGACCTCATATCCATGATCATAAAATATTAAAATGACTATATATAACGCGAGAAAAACAAAAAAGATATATAATAAAAGTCGTAAAAACTATAAAATTATAGTTGATGTTAAGACATAGTCAATATATTGAGATACAAATAATTAAAAAGTAAATTAAAAATAGTAACATCAAGATTTGAATAAATTGTTAATTATCGCTACTTTCACTTCAATGATACCCTCGTATTACTATTATCCTGTCTTTATCATGTATTAGCTCTAATTTATTTTATTTTATCAATAGGGACATATCTCTATTCTATAGGATATAAATATTAATTATAATCAAAATACATTTTGGGATATAGCCTGATATTATAATATACTTATATATAGTATAATATATAATGAACACTTCTGAACACATGTATTACTTTTTCATAGGCTTTAAATTTACTGACTACTTTTAAAAGCAGGTTCTAAGGAAAAATGGGATGGCAATATCACATATTAACTTTGAATTTACTTTATCGATAACAATATCTGGTATTAATTAATCTTATTTATTTTTTATTGTACATGCCGAAAACTATTATAATGAGTTTCTTTTAACATAAGTATTTATTTATCATAAATAACAACCTATATTTAAATATAAGGTAACATTAAAATAGTCTTATTCTAAAATAAGTAAAAGGTGACAAAAAATCAGAAAGCAAAAAAAAAACTACCTGAACCTTCGATGGCCTTATTGATATCTGCTTGTATGATATTTGCATACAATTTCTTATATATAACAAGTTAGTTTATCTAATTATTATTATATGAATCTAAAAATCAAGAACAAATGGAACTATAATTCCTAACACTGTATTTATTAATTTTTAAAATAATTTCCAATCAAATGACACATCAATTATATATATATATAAAATGTATATATTATATTCTCGTTATAGATCATTATATTGGACTTGCTCCTTCAGTATACACATATGCAGGAGTAAATTGGATATTGAGTACAGATCATTTGACATGTTATGTTCTTGCTATTAACCTTAGTATGTCGTTATTTAGTTGATAACACATTGATTTGCAATTTGTCATACATGGAATAGAAATTCATATTCAATAAAGCAACTTTTGCTTAATTTGTCGATTGGTGCTGGATTTACTTTAACTGGTATTGCATGTAATATTAGGTAACATTTACTTATACAATAGTTCCAAATTGGAATAATTATTGATTGTTGTTTATTGTGTATTACCCTGCATCATTAGGCGATAATATTATTAAACCTCTCCCAATGTCATTACCCACCATTGGAGCAATGGTGGCTAATCAACGAACTTTAGATCTCTAACTACTAGTCGAAGATATTTCATCCTCTTGGCTTGAATATAATAGATGTTATCAATACAAATCTATGATTTCTGTATCTGTATTTATTGAAGCCTGACTTTTGATTTTAAGATGCAAATATTCAACGCTTTACAGATATATCGGCATCATGATGTCGATTAACATTAACACTGGGCTATATGCATATAGCCCAATGTTAATGTGTTCAGATAGAAATATATTTTCCGGAATACAATTGTCTTCACCAGCAACAGTATATACAGTTTTTCTAACTGGTGTTTTGTAATTATTTCTAAATAATCACACATATATGATAGTAACCGATGTTATTATCTAAATATTTGAGTCCTGGTTTAAACGAAAATCACTAATTCATCAACTTTTCTGCAAGTATGGAAAAATTATTTTAATTATTTAAATATTATTTTTAAATATTTACAGATATATATATATTATATATACATTATATTGTTCCTTTTATTAATTAAGAACATTGCATATTTATGTAGGCTACCAGATCTGAGGTCATATTTTAATTGGTGTATATTAATTTCTAAATAAAATATATACATCAGATAATTTACATCATAAAATATAATTTCATTTTTATTATGTAATTAAAAACCTAAAATGAGCTGTATAGTTTCCTGGGAATTCCAAAGAATATAATTGTACCTTAAGGTACAACTATTTAAGGTCGAGAGTTAAGTACAGTTTAGGCGAATTTAAAAGGTATTAGATAAATGGTGCCTTTTTAAAAATAGATACTATGAGTTATATTACAATTATTACTAGGTTAATATAGTTTGTTAAACCTTTTTGCAGCAATAACTTTTACGATTGGATTAATAGATGTTACGTTGTTAATATTATTATAATAGCATATATAAAGAATAAAATTTATATTATAAAATATGAAAACCTATATAATTCTCAAGATAAACATTTTTAATATTTCCCGTACACCATCGATAATAATATGTTAATAAAGGGTATATATAGGGTATACATAAATGTATATATAGGCACATTATATGATGTAATCTATTCAATGTATAATAAAAAATATAGTAATATTATATAAAACTAATTAAATATTATACATGCTGTTAAAAACTATTTTAATGATAATGAATTTACAGTAACAAATAATTGTATAATAATTAAATGAGTTTATATACAAATAGTTATGAATATTCTACTTCACATTGTAAATAAACAGAGAATATTTCATTAATTAATTTTTTTGATATCTTTTTTTATTTTGATATAAAATATATATATATTTCTATATCAATAGAAATTCAGCTTTTATTTATATATGGGTATAAATAAATTATAGAATATGTTTGTTATGTATCTGTATATAGTGTATATTATATGAAATAATATTAAATAAACTAGTGCTATAGTATATACTATATCATTAGTTTATTTAATATTATTTCATATCATTAAATAAACTACATATAATTAGAATGTGAACTCGATGTTTATATATATATATATATATATATATATATAATTCAAACCTACTTGTAGCATAGTATCACATAATATTATAGTATTAAATTACAGTATTAAATAATCATCTGATATAATCAGTTACTTGTGTTAACTGTCCTTTAGTTCACTAAGAATCAAAACATTGCTAATAAATTCGATGCATAAAGAAAAGCTAAATTCTCCGATAACGTGATATGTGAATAAGGATAATCTAATTAAAATAAATATTTAAACATAGACGATATTATAAATGATTTTATTAGCAATAATTATTAATAATAATAATTGGGAAAATAAAATATATTATAAATAAAAAAATTAAATAAACTGCATTATGATTCTATTTATTATAAGTGTACCCATGTATCCCAGTGTCGATATACAAATACTAAAATTATATATTAGAGTTATAAAGTAGAGATAACTTTAAATTATATTTAATATTATATTTCTTGAAGATTTCCCTCCTCCAAAAATGTGTTCATATTCCATATAATTATTATACATAAAAAATAAAATAGATAGATGATAATATTGAATGAGGTTGTACTCCATAATTTATAAATCTTTACTATGTGTGAGTTATTATTAATTATATATTTCCTCGCTAACCATGGTATAACTATAACTGCGATAACTCGACATCAAGCGATCGCTTATGTCATTTCTATAGTAGATATATATAGATATATATAACTGATTTAAAACGTATATTAATGTGATTTAGGTTAGATAGTCGACAGGGTATCTGGGTATGAGCTCAAATTACAAATATATTCGCTGAACGAAATTTATAATAATAAAAGTATTTGTTTACGCCCACTTGGATATCAGTAAAATATTTAACTATATTGTTTTTGTATAAAATATTATATTAAATATATTATTAGTATTTTTGTTGAAACTATTTTTAAAATTTCATATTAATTATTTATCAAAAATCGTAAAATTCTAGATAATCACAATTTAAAATTATAATTAAGATAACCATATTTATTGCCTATCTAAACGTGGATATATACCATCAGCTATGTTTAGTATTACCTATTTAAATATCCACATATATAATGGAATGTACTATGCATAATATATAATGTTAATCTATATTATACTAATACATGTAGTTCAAACTAATTAGTATTATGATATTAATTATATTATATATGATATTATGATTAATGGCATGATAATGTGCGAGGTACGTGGTACCCATGAAATCGACCATAATCTAAAACACACATACAAAATATAATATATGCAATTATAAATATTGTAATACTGGCGCAAATTGGAATTAAATGTATTACCTAATCATTATGGTATTACTAAATATAATGCGTTAAAAGAATATTTGTATTACTATATAACATGGAAACAGTTTCACATTCCTCAAGGTTAGGTTATATTTATAATTGTATATGTACAATGTACACATTGTACACATTGTACAATGTACATATAGCTAGGTAAATATGGTGGATAAATTCACTGCGTATATCCATTAATTTATGATATAGACAATATAGATATATATATATATATATATATATATATATATATATATATATATATATATATATCATATAATATAGACATATATTATATAATATACACGTAAGTCACATTTATCTATTGTCATTATGGATACTACAATGTAATGTTAACATAAATGACAGCTATAGGGGATAGGCATATTTGGTTGAGTACTATTTATGATTCTATATTTGTATTTCTCGCACATAGCTAAGATTACCTAATCTTGGCTCATACCTAGATTACTTGATATGATTATTTTAAATTTTAAACATACCGATTTCAAATAATACAATATAATACGATTTTTTTTTAGATTACTTTAAATTAATTTATGGGTTTATAACCCATTGGTCTATAAATATAATATTTATAAATATAACTTATAATTATGTAATACACAATATTACCTTGGATTTTAATCTTGGAGTATATTATAAATTTAATTTATCATTTGAAATTTATAATATCTATTAACAATTATTGATAATAATTATATATTATAATATGAAAATTATATGATAATATAATTATAAATTATTGCTATATAGACATTAGTATTACTTGATATAGAAATACTTGATACGGAAAAATTGCACTATTTTAATAACAAGTAATACACTAAGATTACAGATAATTTTTAATAAGTTCAGCTATATTTTAATATATATCTTTAGTGGTTTGATATATTATTTTATAGCTATTTAAATATATATATATATATATATATATATATATATATATATATATATATGGGTGTATATGTATAAATTGTAAGCAATTTATACGATATACTATTATAGTATTACAGTATAGTATAGCATTGCATATATTATAGCAATATAATTATTATTAAATCAATAATATATTTAATTGCAGGATTATCCTATAGAAAACAATTAATGGAATATAAATTGGAACTGTTCGCAACTAAATAATATAATAGAAGTTTTAGAGGATACCCATTAGTTTATTCTATAGAATAAATTATAATTCATAATTCTAATTAGAATGGTCTAATTAACTATGGATTAAATGAAGTTTACATTGCGATAGTCATTTTTTAATGTAAATTAAATTTTAGTTATAAATATATTAAAAGTATATACTTTATATAATATATTATAAATTGAATATAATATGTAAACTAAATTATACACACAAAAATGGTAATAGAAGATCTCCTACTCGTGATTATTTATATATCATAAAATAATATCTATTAGGGGAATTTTAAACATAATTTTATCGTCATGGTAATTTAAAATTAAAAAAAAGTTTGTTTATTCAATTTATTATTTATTTTTAAATTACAAATATTTAAAATAATTTGATGTAAATTTTTATAAAATATATAATAATTATGGAAAATAATGAAATATACGAGAATTATGACAAGTATGTTTATTATATAAGTTAGTTACATAATTAGGATAAATATGATACATGTATTCATCTACATTTCCAACCGAGTTCAAAATGACAGATACCTCTAAATAAGATACACATACTGGGTAATATAGGCTTATTGTAATCCGTTATAGTGATGATTATTATAGCTTATAAATTACTGGCATAGCAAGAAAACCAACTCAAGTGATAAATACGACACACCGGATGACGTGGAAACTGTGGCTTATGAAACTTGTAATAGGACAAAGGTGGTGGTTCGCCGAAAATCTGAATGCCAACCCTATAAAAGCACCGATAACCAGGTCTACTCGAAAGTTGGTCAAGAGACCACGTCCATTAAAGTCATGGTACTGAGTATGTCTGCAGTCGTGATACTGGCCGGATTAATGATTGTTGTTCATAGTTAGTGTTTTCTTTTATGCAGATATATGCGGCATTGGTTACAATTTGTTTACTATATGCAATACATATATATACTAGTCACGTAGCTTCTAGGCAAAAGTATTCTTCAATTTGTTTACTATATGCAATACATATATATACTAGTCACGTAGCTTCTAGGCAAAAGTATTCTTCAATTTGTTTACTATATGAAATATATATATACTATCATATTCAGGCAAAAATCATTACTTAAACTTATTCATTACTTAAAGTATTATAAAGTAGTTTTATAAACTGCACTTCGAACGTATCAGCCGCGGTGGTCCGCTAGAGCCATACCGACACCACTACGCGTCTCCGTCGTTATCCGATAACTTCCCCCCCCCCCCCCCCCGCAATCCGCCGTTGTTTGCAGTCTACCTAACTCCGAATAACTGCGAGAAGTGTGCGAACGGCGGAATTTGCTACGAACACAGCGGCTCCGCCAGCGGCATCAGGTGCAACTGCACGTTCGGTTACGCCGGTCGCTACTGTAATCATAGAGTGTTCACTAAAGGTTCTATTAATCATTTTATAAACTCGAGTTTATGGTATAAATTTCTGAGGCTGAAAACTTGATATTTTCAAATCCACCTATAATTTGTAATAAATAAAGATACTTACAGTTTTACTTATTTTATATTTACACCTTCAAAACAATCCCCGAAGGAAAGAAAAGAATGTGCTATTTCGGAACCTGTAATCGCAAAAACTATGAAACCGACTGCAGAAGTTCAAAATATCTAAAAAAGCTAAATTCGTTGGAGTGTCCGGATGAGGACTACTACTGCTCGGTGAGTAGTTCCTAATAGCTTGGTACTTTAAACATAAACTTACATAATGAAATGAATGAGACGAGTATAGTCCATGTAATTGTTATACGCTTTCACGAACCAAATTTAGATGTCTGTGTACTCATTCGACAGTCAGTTGTGGAGTCTGCACGGGTGCGGAAAACTTTCGGATAAGCATGAAAGTGAAAACGTCTCATGCAAATTTAACCATCCGGATAGAGTCAGCGATGAAATCAAACGCGAGAATATTCTAAGAATATACTTAGGTGAGAATTGACTTTTCTACTATTTGTGCCATTTTCTGTGTCTCCACTAAATAACATACATTGATTTTTCCCTATTCACGATTTAAATATAAATCCGTTTATCAGTTTATGTGTTATAGAATATTTTTGTTCTTATTAGAGAATGATATCTTACCTTTATACACAATTAGTCACTATACAAATTATATTACTTGTATAATATTACCTAAATAATATTTGTTTATATATTATTAAAGTAGCAAGCTAGGCTTATACGTAATAAAACAATATTACATTTATATTTTATAATCTGCGAAACTATTTATATGTTCCATGTATTTTTTGTCAAAATAAATATATTTAAAATAGATTGAAATCATCTATTGCTATATTTAACCTCTATTTTGTTAAATATATTATCAAATATATTATCATATACAATTAATAATGATGAGTTTTGAATTTCCTATATTTTGTTTCTAGAATTCATTATAAATTGATTATTTCTTTTATAATTTGCACATTAATAATGAAAGAAAATTAATTTCTTTAATATAGTAAAGATTCAATTTTCATTCATGCTAATATCGATGATAATTAAAATGATATCATCTAAATAACTCCTTATACAGAAATTGGAGGCAACGAAAAATTACAGACCTGCTGTAGTTACAAGAATTGCAACAATCGCGATTACTCAGTGGAGTATACCTCCGGAGCAGGTCCGACCTTCTCTACCATGCCTTACGACTTTATCTGCGTGGCCGCATTAGTTGCGGTTACCGCCCTGAACACCGTTTAGAGGCTATTTGTCGCGAATCGATGGTTTTTATTTGGTTACGAGGGCGCCGGATGTCTGTTCGAGCGCGACCCTCGTCGACTCGACGCGATTCGCGTACAAGATTAAAATAATAATAATACTTTTTCGCGCGAAAACTTAAATTCCGGCGTCGAAGGTGAAATTATTCGCGTCGAAGGTGAAATTATTCGCGTCGAAGGTGAAATTATTCGCGTCGAAGGTGAAATTATTCGCGTCGAAGGTGAAATTATTGGCGTCGCCTTCACCCCGTCGGCGCCGTCACTGCAAGAAGTCGGCGACCTGGGCGAACGGTTTTCGGTGAACGCGAGTTTTCCGCGAGGAATTTTCGCGCGGTCAGAATTACAATTCAATAAATTTCATTGCGCATCGAAACCGACGTGTGATTTTTATATACGACGAAAGAAACGAAAAGTAAAATTTCCGGTGTTTAAAATTCTAATGTTCTAAATAGAAATTTTATGGTTTATTAAGAGATTTGTGAGAGAGTTATAAGAGAATATAAGGCTTAGGAATAAGATGGGGATAATAAAATAGGAAAAAGAGATATAAAGTGTTGAACATATAGAAGGTAAGTTTAATAGATGGAAGAGAACCGTAATTTGTAGAAGGGATGGAAAGTAAGAGACAAGGTAAAAGAGAGGGAAGGAAGTAAAGGGATGACAATTAAAAGAAAGTAGAGATATAGAAGGAGATGGAAAGAATGCCTACTAACTTCCGCTAGTTCCCTAGCCCTTGCCTCCTGATTCGCCCAGCGAGCTTCTCGAAGTGAAGGTGGAAGCACCCAGTTCTTGTGGAACACCAGGCATTGACATCGCTGGCACTTTTTGTCTATATGAGAATATTTAACTGGTGAAGGTCAGAGTAGCACAGTAATATTTGCAGTGTTAATTATATAAGTAGATTATATGACTGAATCAATTTATTAAGAAAATAGATTATTTCTAAAATATTAAATTTATTTCAACATCTAACATAATCTAAATATAATATTTATATTTAATTCATATTTATATTATATATTCGATAAAAAAGTAAACAAAAGTTAATGGCAATACTATAATATTATACAAAAAGTAAATATAACTCTGCATATAAAGATAATACTAAAGCTGAATATTTAATAAGTATGGCTATCTACATAAATAGAAATACATCTGACCTTTAAAAGGGGGTTTCTTCATGAATACGTCTAGGCACCCCCTATGGAACAGATGACCGCAGTACAAGCGATCGACAAATAGATCACAGGAACTCGACGTAATGATGTGCTATGTGGGCGGAGCTTAACATAAGTAACCGGTAGGCGGGGGGGGCGAGTCTTGGGAGATGCGGTCGCAGAGGGTGGAACTAGACGAGGCGGGTTATGGGGTTCGGCTGTACAACGCGTATAGGATGTAGATAAGGCAGGCACCGCTCAATCGGTTAGTTCGAGTGGGTGATAATGAAACTGTAATAGTAGGAGTGGTTCCGACCTCGGGGTTGTCTGGTAAGGCGGTTTCGTGGCATAGAGGGCACAGTTGTCCCGGGTACGCCGAGGATATCTCCTTGACCAGGTATTCCACGACGGGAAGCAGCGAGGGTTTGGTTTTGAACGGAGCGGCGCTGCGGAAATGTACGACGTATGTATATCATCATAACAAAGACAATGTAGGCCAATGTTCACCAGTTCCAGCCATTCGTGTTCCCCGTTTACACGGAACAGCGGATGGCAACTTCTCAGTGAGTGCCGCAACACATCACAGACCGTTGATCCCATAACATTATAAACCACAAACTAGTAGGGGATACACGTGGATACACGATAGGTCGGTAAATAGGGCGCATAGTAATATTTCATATTCTAGTTCTCAATAGATACATTGTGTCGAATACCAGTGACATATTTCTCCAATTCTGCATTACTAGTGTGCAATCAGAGGTCAAAGGTTGAATATACAATTCTATATTATTTTAAATATTATATAGTATAACCGAAAATTACGGTGATATGTGTGAAATTTATCATAATGAAATTAAATTGTTACTCCAATTTGGGGATTAAAATTAAAATATAAAATTACATTGTCAAAACCGTAAAATTTCCTATACAATACAAAATTAAATACAAAACTTGTATTATTTTGCCATGATGATGTCCATGCTATTATATATATATGTTACTATGCTACATGTGATTGATTTGGGAATATTAGTTATTACATAATATTAAAATAAATTCAAATAGAATATTTATAAAATATTGAATATCGAATTCAAATATTTGTATGTAAATTTTGGAATAATTATTCAATTAATTTTAAAAACATTTATTGCAATGAATTATGAAATATAAAAAATATTATATAATAATTTTCATATATTTTGATTTTAAGAATTTATATGTTATAAAGGTATTTAAAGAATAAAATACTAATAAATAAATAATTCAATAATTGTAGAATATAAATAAAAATGCAAAAAAATTTAATTTTTTTAAAATTTATATTATATTATTAAAATATGTCAGTCATAATTGATAAAGGCAATAATATTGAGCATTTACAATTATCTAAAAATAATCTAACATATGATTTAGCTTATGATGGATTAGTTTATGACATCTAAAAACAAGATATACAGAAAATCTATTAACTATCAAATGAGACTAGATAATACACTATTTTGGTAACGGCAATATTATACCATAACTACATTTAAGCTACGATTGTCAAAAGATCATTAGCATGGAGATGGTGGCACGATGACATTCCGAAGGCTGGGTTTGGTGGCACGACGATACAAACGTTCAAAGACATTCAGACACTGGGTGACTGTGGTATACGGCCGTAGGTGTACAACGATATGAAATTGGTAGTCGGTCTGTTAATTAAAGCAGACGTTGACGGAGTAGAAGAGAAACGACTTCTTTGACGACATCTTCTTTTACGCATGATTTAGAAAAAGTAAGAAATTATTTTGCTTTTTCACGTTAGTTTATATACAGATTTAATGGAGTACAAATTAAAATAAAAATCAATGTTCTTTAGTTGAGTTACAATGGGTTTATTTAGTATTAATGGGTTTATATATTATACATATTTATCATAAGAATACAAAACTATTTTGATGTATACAAAACTTGTTCTAATGTATTAACTATGATGTAATCACCTATTAGATTACTATTGCAAACCATATTGGCATTCGACTGCTATATCTATATCTTATACTTGTATACAAAACTGAAGCCTACACTTACTTTGATAAGTACTTAACAAATATCTCCAAACAATCGCAACCCACTCAAATATGTGTATCACTATTTTCATATTATCTATAACGAATATTATATTGTTTATTTAAATCAAATATTATATTATTGAATTTAAATATATATATATATATATATATGTTATCCGTTACATTATATTAGATACTAATATCAAAATTCATTTTTTGAGATAAAGTGTCAAAATTTATTATTTAAAATAAAAATATGGTCATATATTTTATATTATATTTTTATCAAAATGATTTAAAATATAAGAATTTAATAAAACAGGTCATTATAAATTAGAATATGCATATTTTCAACCATAGTATCTATATGGTATATCAATTTATTATATCATATTTTCTTAATTATTAATTATTAAGTTAATATACTTTGAACAGATATTTAAAAACAGTTCCTAATATAATTATAATTATAAATATAATTATGTAATTATTAATTCATTCATATGAATATAGTTAATAATATATTCATTTGTAGCGTAATGTATAAGAAAAATAACTATGGAAATAAATTTTTACAATTAATTGCCAATGTACATAATTTCGATGATCACTTTAATTTTCAAAATATTGTTTTTACAATTCATCAAACATTAATTACCTTGGTAGCATTCAAGGATTTAATTAGTACATAATTTTTTGCGGAAATACAACCAAAATTCAACATATAACACTTTCAAAATTATTGTAGATTATCGATAACTGAATATTGTTTATTTTGTTTGCCTATCTGACAAAAATTTAGGCCACTTTTAGGTGTGGTCGACATTATAGATATGATAATTAATATTATACATTAAATAATATATTCTGAAATAGTTTTCTAACAAATTTACGGGATTAATAGCAAGAGTAATTGAAAGTGCCTTGATTGAAAGCGCCTAGATTGAATGCCAAGAAAGTGACAAGTATGACATCACTACTCTGTCTCTATTACTATCAACTAAGCCACAAACTTTTTCTTCTGTCTCAATGGAGCTTCTATACATTTTCTGCTGATTTCAACTGCTTGGGAGGCAAAGTTTTGCCGCAATTCATCTGGATAGTTGGTTGAGGTGACGACTAGCCTGTCATTGAGAGATTTAGATTTAGAGAGAATGCAAAAGAGAGATTATTTAATAAATTAATTTAGGTTTATGTAAAAATGATTAAACTCTTCACATTTTCCAATTATTATTTACAAATTAATATATTTATAAAATTTGTATTAAAAAGGTTGTTAAAACAATTCACCCTAGAAACATACATAAATAAATGTTGATACTTAATAATTTGAAAATAAATGATATTGAAGATATTGTAATCAAAAGAAATATGGAAATTAACATTATATCTTATTCTAACTCGACTTTTTCATCTGGGTAATTGTTTGGTACAATAATCTTTGCATGTATATTATAACTATTGTTTGACAGTTGTAGGGCAATCTGCGAGTTCTTCTGCTTTAATTTTATCTGAAATATTGATATATTGAACACATCGTATACATTACATTTCTTCTTCGTTAGTTATTAATATTGAGTGAATATTATTAATAATTGCTTTTAGAAGTTTTTAATGAGTTAAACAATAGACATATAAATAAAATATTAGAATACCTGTTACTTTTTCACTATAATCTAACTACATGTCTAACTACAAGTCTAACTACAATTATAACTACACGTCTAACTACAGGTCTAACTCAATGTCTAACTACAGGTCTAACTAAATATCTAACTCAATGAGTAACTACAGGTTTAATTATAGATTTAAGTATGGGTCTATCTACATGTCTAACTACAGGTCTAACTACAGGTCTAAATACAGGTCTAACTACAGGTCTAAATACAGGTCTAACTACAGGTCTAAATACAGGTCTAACTACAGGTCTAACTACAGGTCTAAATACAGGTATAACTACAGGTCTAAATACAGGTCTAACTACAGGTCTAAATACAGGTCTAACTACAGGTCTAACTACATATCTAACTACAAGTCTAAATACAGGTCTAAATACAGGTATAACTACAGGTCTAAATACAGGTCTAACTACAGGTCTAAATACAGGTCTAAATACATATCTAACTACATGTCTAACTACATGTCTAACTACAAGTCTAACTACATGTATAGCTACATACCTAACTACAGGTTTAACTACATGTCTAACTACAAGTATAACTACATGTCTAACTACAGGTCTAACTACAGGTCTAACTACATGTCTAACTACAGGTCTAAATACAGGTCTAACTACATGTCTAATTACAGGTATAACTACATGTCTAACTACAGGTCTAAATACAGGTCTAACTACATGTCTAACTACATGTCTAACTACATGTCTAACTACATGTCTAACTACATGTCGAACTGCAAGCATAACTACATGTCTAACTACATGTCTAACTACAAGTCTAACTACAGGTCTAAGGATAAATCTAACTACAGGTCTAACTATAATTCTAACTGCAAGCATAAATACATGTCTAACTATTTGTCTATCTACATGTCTAACTCAAGTACTAGCTACAGTGCTATCTATATATTAACTCTAGTACCTGATCATTGTCTGTGAGCAGATTTGCTTTAATGGCAGATATTTCTTCACTACACGCACACAATGGATTGTCAATCATAAAAGCTTTAACGAACCTCACTACGGGAAGGATCTGTTAACGATAGTGGGAGACTTGTGATGCTATGAGATGCTATGAGGTCTGCGAAGGGGTAAGAAGGATGTGCAAGTAGAGGTATAGGAGCATATGCAGTAGAAGGATTGTTTAGTGTGTGTAGGATATGAAGTAGTATGGATGTGTAGGGTGTTTAGGGTGTGTAGTAGAAGGAATGTGTACTACACACTGTGTAGGGTGTATAGGGTGTGTAGGTTGTGTAGGGTGTGTAGTAGAAGGGATGTGTACGGTATGTAGTAGAAGGGGTGTGTAGGGTTTGTAGGGTGTGTAGTAGAAGGGATTTGTAGGGTATATAGTAGAAGGGGTGTTTAGGGTATATAGTAGAAGGGGTGTGTAGGGTATTTAGTAGAAGGGGTGTGTATACTACACACTGTGTAGGGTGTGTAGGGTGTGTAGTAGAAGGAATGTGTAGTATGTGTAGGTTATGCAAATATACCGAACAAATACTTGAATCTCTTCTATCTTCACGACTCTTGACACTTCCTGTCGCAGGGGTCGCGAAGGGGGTGAGGTCACGTGCCGCTAACCTGTTCCTCTCCCAATCGTTTGGAAGTCTCTACGTCGCAAACCCTGCGTAGACCGTCCAGCAGGCGGGGCGAGAGGTGTTTTGATTTCAGTTCGACGATAACTTGCGAGGCGGGATACTCTTTTGGGAAATGGAAACACATCACCACTTGTTTGTACGATGTCATGCTGGGAGGAGATGGGGCAAGGCGGTGATGAGATGGGGCTGGGGAGATGGGGCAAGGAGATGAGGAGATGGGGCGAGGAGATGGGGCAAAGAGATGAGGAGATGGGGCGAGGCGGTGATGAGATGGGGCTGGGGAGATGGGGCAAGGAGATGAGGAGATGGGGCGAGGAGATGGGGCAAAGAGATGAGGACATGGGGCGAGGTGATGAGGAGATGGGGCTGGGGAGATGGGGCAATGAGATGAGGAGATGGGGCGAGGTGATGAGGAGATGGGGCGAGGTGATGGGGCGAGAAGATGAGGAGATGGGGCTGGGGAGATGGGGCAAGGTGATGAGGAGATGGGGCTGGGGAGATGGGGCAAGGAGATGAGGAGATGTGGCAGGGGAGATGGGGCAAGGAGATGAGGAGATGGGGCGAGGAGATGGGGCAAAGAGATGAGGAGATGGGGCGAGGTGATGAGGAGATGGGGCTGGATAGATGGGGCAAGGAGATGAGGAGATGGGGCGAGGTGATGAGGAGATGGGGCGAGGTGATGGGGCGAGAAGATGAGGAGATGGGGCTGGGGAGATGGGGCAAGGTGATGAGGAGATGTGGCAGGGGAGATGGGGCAAGGAGATGAGGAGATGGGGCGAGGTGATGAGGAGATGGGGCGAGGTGATGAGGAGCTGGGGCGAGAAGATGAGGAGATGGGGTAAGGTGATGAGGAGATGGGGCTGGGGAGATGGGGCAAAGAGATTAGGAGATGGGGCGAGGTGATGGGGCGAGGTGATGAGGAGATGGGGCGAGGTGATGAGGAGATGGGGCGAGGAGATGAGGAGATGGGGCGAGAAGATGGGGCAAGGAGATTAGGAGATGGGGCGAGGTGATGAGGAGATGGGGCGAGGAGATGGGGAGATGGGGCAAGAATATGGGGCAAGGAGATTAGGAGATGGGGCGAGGTGATGAGGAGATGGGGCGAGGTGATGAGGAGATGGGGCTGGGGAGATGAGGAGATGGGGCGAGGAGATGAGGAGATGGGGCGAGGAGATTAGGAGATGGGGCGAGGTGATGAGGAGATGGGGCGAGAAGATGGGGCGAGGTGATGAGGAGATGGGGCGAGGTGATGAGGAGATGGGGCGAGGAGATGAGGAGATGGGGCGAGAAGATGGGGCAAGGAGATTAGGAGATGGGGCGAGGAGATGGGGAGATGGGGCGAGAATATGGGGCAAGGAGATTAGGAGATGGGGCGAGGTGATGAGGAGATGGGGCGAGGTGATGAGGAGATGGGGCGAGGAGATTAGGAGATGGGGCTGGGGAGATTAGGAGATGGGGCGAGGTGATGAGGAGATGGGGCGAGGTGATGAGGAGATGGGGCGAGGTGATGAGGAGATGGGGCTGGGGAGATGAGGAGATGGGGCGAGGAGATGAGGAGATGGGGCGAGGAGATTAGGAGATGGGGCGAGGTGATGAGGAGATGGGGCTGGGGAGATGAGGAGATGGGGCGAGGAGATGAGGAGATGGGGCAAGGAGATGAGGAGATGGGGCGAGGTGATGAGGAGATGGGGCGAGAAGATGGGGCAAGGAGATTAGGAGATGGGGCGAGGTGATGAGGAGATGGGGCGAGGAGATGGGGAGATGGGGCGAGAATATGGGGCAAGGAGATTAGGAGATGGGGCGAGGTGATGAGGAGATGGGGCGAGGTGATGAGGAGATGGGGCGAGGTGATGAGGAGATGGGGCTGGGGAGATGAGGAGATGGGGCGAGGAGATGAGGAGATGGGGCAAGGAGATGGGGCAAGGAGATTAGGAGATGGGGCGAGGTGATGAGGAGATGGGGCTGGGGAGATGAGGAGATGGGGCGAGGAGATGAGGAGATGGGGCGAGGAGATGAGGAGATGGGGCAAGGAGATGAGGAGATGGGGCGAGGTGATGAGGAGATGGGGCGAGAAGATGGGGCAAGGAGATTAGGAGATGGGGCGAGGTGATGAGGAGATGGGGCGAGGAGATGGGGAGATGGGGCGAGAATATGGGGCAAGGAGATTAGGAGATGGGGCGAGGTGATGAGGAGATGGGGCGAGGTGATGAGGAGATGGGGCTGGGGAGATGAGGAGATGGGGCGAGGAGATGAGGAGATGGGGCAAGGAGATGAGGAGATGGGGCGAGGTGATGAGGAGATGGGGCGAGAAGATGGGGCAAGGAGATTAGGAGATGGGGCAAGGAGATGAGGAGATGGGGCGAGGTGATGAGGAGAAGGGGCTGGGGAGATGAGGAGATGGGGCGAGGAGATGAGGAGATGGGGCGAGGAGATTAGGAGATGGGGCGAGGTGATGAGGAGATGGGGCGAGAAGATGGGGCAAGGAGATTAGGAGATGGGGCGAGGTGATGAGGAGATGGGGCGAGGAGATGAGGAGATGGGGCTGGGGAGATGAGGAGATGGGGCGAGGAGATGAGGAGATGGGGCGAGGTGATGAGGAGATGGGGCGAGGAGATGGGGCGAGGTGATGAGGAGATGGGGCGAGAAGATGGGGCAAGGAGATTAGGAGATGGGGCGAGGTGATGAGGAGATGGGGCGAGGAGATGAGGAGATGGGGCGAGGAGATTAGGAGATGGGGCGAGGTGATGAGGAGATGGGGCGAGGTGATGAGGAGATGGGGCTGGGGAGATGAGGAGATGGGGCGAGAATATGGGGCAAGGAGATTAGGAGATGGGGCGAAGTGATGAGGAGATGGGGCGAGGTGATGAGGAGATGGGGCGAGGAGATGGGGAGATGGGGCGAGAATATGGGGCAAGGAGATTAGGAGATGGGGCGAGGTGATGAGGAGATGGGGCGAGGTGATGAGGAGATGGGGCGAGGAGATTAGGAGATGGGGCGAGGTGATGAGGAGATGGGGCGAGGTGATGGGGAGATGGGGCGAGAATATGGGGCAAGGAGATTAGGAGATGGGGCGAGGTGATGAGGAGATGGGGCGAGGTGATGGGGAGATGGGGCGAGAATATGGGGCAAGGAGATTAGGAGATGGGGCGAGGTGATGAGGAGATGGGGCGAGGTGATGAGGAGATGGGGCTGGGGAGATGAGGAGATGGGGCTGGGGAGATGAGGAGATGGGGCGAGGAGATGAGGAGATGGGGCGAGGAGATGAGGAGATGGGGCGAGAAGATGGGGCAAGGAGATTAGGAGATGGGGCGAGAAGATGGGGCGAGGAGATGAGGAGATGGGGCGAGAAGATGGGGCAAGGAGATTAGGAGATGGGGCGAGGTGATGAGGAGATGGGGCGAGGTGATGAGGAGATGGGGCGATGTGATGAGGAGATGGGGCGAGAATATGGGGCAAGGAGATTAGGAGATGGGGAGATGGGGCGAGAATATGGGGCAAGGAGATGAGGAGATGGGGCGAGGTGATGAGGAGATGGGGCAAGGAGATGAGGAGATGGGGCGAGAAGATGGGGCAAGGAGATTAGGAGATGGGGCGAGGTGATGAGGAGATGGGGCGAGGTGATGAGGAGATGGGGCGAGGTGATAAGGAGATGGGGCGAGGAGATGAGGAGATGGGGCGAGAATATGGGGCAAGGAGATTAGGAGATGGGGCGAGGTGATGAGGAGATGGGGCGAGGAGATGGGGCGAGGAGATGGGGCGAGGTGATAAGGAGATGGGGCGAGAATATGGGGCAAGGAGATTAGGAGATGGGGCGAGGTGATGAGGAGATGGGGCGAGAATATGGGGCAAGGAGATTAGGAGATGGGGCGAGGTGATGAGGAGATGGGGCGAGGTGATGGGGAGATGGGGCGAGAATATGGGGCAAGGAGATTAGGAGATGGGGCGAGGTGATGAGGAGATGGGGCGAGGTGATGAGGAGATGGGGCGAGGTGATGGGGAGATGGGGCGAGAATATGGGGCAAGGAGATTAGGAGATGGGGCGAGGTGATGAGGAGATGGGGCGATGTGATGAGGAGATGGGGCGAGGAGATGAGGAGATGGGGCGAGAATATGGGGCAAGGAGATTAGGAGATGGGGCGAGGTGATGAGGAGATGGGGCGAGGAGATGGGGCGAGGTGATAAGGAGATGGGGCGAGAATATGGGGCAAGGAGATTAGGAGATGGGGCGAGGTGATGAGGAGATGGGGCGAGAATATGGGGCAAGGAGATTAGGAGATGGGGCGAGGTGATGAGGAGATGGGGCGAGGTGATGAGGAGATGGGGCGAGGTGATAAGGAGATGGGGCGAGAATATGGGGCAAGGAGATTAGGAGATGGGGCGAGGTGATGAGGAGATGGGGCGAGAATATGGAGCAAGGAGATTAGGAGATGGGGCGAGGTGATGAGGAGATGGGGCGAGGTGATGAGGAGATGGGGCGAGAAGATGGGGCAAGGAGATTAGGAGATGGGGCGAGGTGATGAGGAGATGGGGCGAGGTGATGAGGAGATGGGGCGAGAATATGGAGCAAGGAGATTAGGAGATGGGGCGAGGTGATGAGGAGATGGGGCGAGGTGATGAGGAGATGGGGCGAGAAGATGGGGCAAGGAGATTAGGAGATGGGGCGAGGTGATGAGGAGATGGGGCGAGGTGATGAGGAGATGGGGCGAGAAGATGGGGCAAGGAGATTAGGAGATGGGGCGAGGTGATGAGGAGATGGGGCGAGGTGATGAGGAGATGGGGCGAGAAGATGGGGCAAGGAGATTAGGAGATGGGGCAAGGAGATTAGGAGATGGGGCGAGGTGATGAGGAGATGGGGCGAGGTGATGAGGAGATGGGGCGAGAAGATGGGGCAAGGAGATTAGGAGATGGGGCGAGGTGATGAGGATATGGGGCGAGGTGATGAGGAGATGGGGCGAGAAGATGGGGCAAGGAGATTAGGAGATGGGGCGAGGTGATGAGGAGATGGGGCTGGGGAGATGAGGAGATGGGGCGAGGAGATGAGGAGATGGGGCGAGGAGATGAGGAGATGGGGCGAGAAGATGGGGCAAGGAGATTAGGAGATGGGGCGAGAAGATGGGGCGAGGAGATGAGGAGATGGGGCGAGAAGATGGGGCAAGGAGATTAGGAGATGGGGCGAGGTGATGAGGAGATGGGGCGAGGTGATGAGGAGATGGGGCGATGTGATGAGGAGATGGGGCGAGGTGATGAGGAGATGGGGCGAGGAGATGAGGAGATGGGGCAAGGAGATTAGGAGATGGGGCGAGGTGATGAGGAGATGGGGCGAGGTGATGAGGAGATGGGGCTGGGGAGATGAGGAGATGGGGCGAGGAGATGAGGAGATGGGGCGAGGTGATGGGGAGATGGGGCGAGGAGATGAGGAGATGGGGCGAGAAGATGGGGCAAGGAGATGAGGAGATGGGGCGAGGTGATGAGGAGATGGGGCGAGGTGATGAGGAGATGGGGCTGGGGAGATGAGGAGATGGGGCGAGGAGATGAGGAGATGGGGCGAGGAGATGGGGCGAGGAGATGAGGAGATGGGGCAAGGAGATTAGGAGATGGGGCGAGGTGATGAGGAGATGGGGCGAGGAGATGGGGAGATGGGGCGAGGTGATGAGGAGATGGGGCGATGTGATGAGGAGATGGGGCGAGGTGATGAGGAGATGGGGCGAGGTGATGAGGAGATGGGGCTGGGGAGATGAGGAGATGGGGCGAGGAGATGAGGAGATATGGCGAGGAGATGAGGAGATGGGGCGAGGTGATGAGGAGATGGGGCGAGGAGATGAGGAGATGGGGCGAGGAGATGGGGCGAGGAGATGAGGAGATGGGGCAAGGAGATTAGGAGATGGGGCGAGGTGATGAGGAGATGGGGCGAGGTGATGAGGAGATGGGGCTGGGGAGATGAGGAGATGGGGCGAGGAGATGAGGAGATGGGGCGAGGAGATGAGGAGATGGGGCAAGGAGATTAGGAGATGGGGCGAGGTGATGAGGAGATGGGGCGAGGTGATGAGGAGATGGGGCGAGGTGATGAGGAGATGGGGCTGGGGAGATGAGGAGATGGGGCGAGGAGATGAGGAGATGGGGCGAGGAGATGAGGAGATGGGGCGAGGTGATGAGGAGATGGGGCGAGGAGATGAGGAGATGGGGCGAGGAGATGGGGCGAGGAGATGAGGAGATGGGGCAAGGAGATTAGGAGATGGGGCGAGGTGATGAGGAGATGGGGCGAGGTGATGAGGAGATGGGGCTGGGGAGATGAGGAGATGGGGCGAGGAGATGAGGAGATGGGGCGAGGAGATGAGGAGATGGGACAAGGAGATTAGGAGATGGGGCGAGGTGATGAGGAGATGGGGCGAGGTGATGAGGAGATGGGGCGAGAATATGGGGCAAGGAGATTAGGAGATGGGGCGAGGTGATGAGGAGATGGGGCTGGGGAGATGAGGAGATGGGGCGAGGAGATGAGGAGATGGGGCGAGGTGATGAGGAGATGGGGCGAGGTGATGAGGAGATGGGGCGAGAATATGGGGCAAGGAGATTAGGAGATGGGGCGAGGTGATGAGGAGATGGGGCTGGGGAGATGAGGAGATGGGGCGAGGAGATGAGGAGATGGGGCGAGGAGATGAGGAGATGGGGCTGGGGAGATGAGGAGATGGGGCGAGGAGATGAGGAGATGGGGCGAGAAGATGGGGCAAGGAGATTAGGAGATGGGGCGAGGAGATGGGGAGATGGGGCGAGAATATGGGGCAAGGAGATTAGGAGATGGGGCGAGGTGATGAGGAGATGGGGCGAGAAGATGGGGCAAGGATATTAGGAGATGGGGCGAGGTGATGAGGAGATGGGGCTGGGGAGATGAGGAGATGGGGCGAGGAGATGAGGAGATGGGGCGAGAAGATGGGGCAAGGAGATTAGGAGATGTGGCGAGAAGATGGGGCGAGGAGATGAGGAGATGGGGCGAGAAGATGGGGCAAGGAGATTAGGAGATGGGGCGAGGTGATGAGGAGATGGGGCGAGGTGATGAGGAGATGGGGCGATGTGATGAGGAGATGGGGCGAGGTGATGAGGAGATGGGGCGAGGAGATGAGGAGATGGGGCAAGGAGATTAGGAGATGGGGCGAGGTGATGAGGAGATGGGGCGAGGTGATGAGGAGATGGGGCTGGGGAGATGAGGAGATGGGGCGAGGAGATGAGGAGATGGGGCGAGGTGATGGGGAGATGGGGCGAGGAGATGAGGAGATGGGGCGAGAAGATGGGGCAAGGAGATGAGGAGATGGGGCGAGGTGATGAGGAGATGGGGCGAGGTGATGAGGAGATGGGGCTGGGGAGATGAGGAGATGGGGCGAGGAGATGAGGAGATGGGGCGAGGAGATGGGGCGAGGAGATGAGGAGATGGGGCAAGGAGATTAGGAGATGGGGCGAGGTGATGAGGAGATGGGGCGAGGAGATGGGGAGATGGGGCGAGGTGATGAGGAGATGGGGCGATGTGATGAGGAGATGGGGCGAGGTGATGAGGAGATGGGGCGAGGTGATGAGGAGATGGGGCTGGGGAGATGAGGAGATGGGGCGAGGAGATGAGGAGATGGGGCGAGGAGATGAGGAGATGGGGCGAGGTGATGAGGAGATGGGGCGAGGAGATGAGGAGATGGGGCGAGGAGATGGGGCGAGGAGATGAGGAGATGGGGCAAGGAGATTAGGAGATGGGGCGAGGTGATGAGGAGATGGGGCGAGGTGATGAGGAGATGGGGCTGGGGAGATGAGGAGATGGGGCGAGGAGATGAGGAGATGGGGCGAGGAGATGAGGAGATGGGGCAAGGAGATTAGGAGATGGGGCGAGGTGATGAGGAGATGGGGCGAGGTGATGAGGAGATGGGGCGAGGTGATGAGGAGATGGGGCTGGGGAGATGAGGAGATGGGGCGAGGAGATGAGGAGATGGGGCGAGGAGATGAGGAGATGGGGCGAGGTGATGAGGAGATGGGGCGAGGAGATGAGGAGATGGGGCGAGGAGATGGGGCGAGGAGATGAGGAGATGGGGCAAGGAGATTAGGAGATGGGGCGAGGTGATGAGGAGATGGGGCGAGGTGATGAGGAGATGGGGCTGGGGAGATGAGGAGATGGGGCGAGGAGATGAGGAGATGGGGCGAGGAGATGAGGAGATGGGACAAGGAGATTAGGAAATGGGGCGAGGTGATGAGGAGATGGGGCGAGGTGATGAGGAGATGGGGCGAGAATATGGGGCAAGGAGATTAGGAGATGGGGCGAGGTGATGAGGAGATGGGGCTGGGGAGATGAGGAGATGGGGCGAGGAGATGAGGAGATGGGGCGAGGTGATGAGGAGATGGGGCGAGGTGATGAGGAGATGGGGCGAGAATATGGGGCAAGGATATTAGGAGATGGGGCGAGGTGATGAGGAGATGGGGCTGGGGAGATGAGGAGATGGGGCGAGGAGATGAGGAGATGGGGCGAGGAGATGAGGAGATGGGGCTGGGGAGATGAGGAGATGGGGCGAGGAGATGAGGAGATGGGGCGAGAAGATGGGGCAAGGAGATTAGGAGATGGGGCGAGGAGATGGGGAGATGGGGCGAGAATATGGGGCAAGGAGATTAGGAGATGGGGCGAGGTGATGAGGAGATGGGGCTGGGGAGATGAGGAGATGGGGCGAGGAGATGAGGAGATGGGGCGAGGAGATTAGGAGATGGGGCGAGGTGATGAGGAGATGGGGCGAGGTGATGAGGAGATGGGGCTGGGGAGATTAGGCAAGGAGATTAGGAGATGGGGCGAGGAGATGGGGAGATGGGGCGAGAAGATGGGGCAAGGAGATTAGGAGATGGGGCGAGGTGATGAGGAGATGGGGCGAGGTGATGAGGAGATGGGGCAAGGAGATGAGGAGATGGGGCGAGAAGATGGGGCAAGGAGATTAGGAGATGGGGCGAGGTGATGAGGAGATGGGGCGAGGTGATGAGGAGATGGGGCAAGGAGATGAGGAGATGGGGCGAGAAGATGGGGCAAGGAGATTAGGAGATGGGGCGAGGTGATGAGGAGATGGGGCGAGGTGATGAGGAGATGGGGCAAGGAGATGAGGAGATGGGGCGAGAAGATGGGGCAAGGAGATTAGGAGATGGGGCGAGGTGATGAGGAGATGGGGCGAGAATATGGGGCGAGGAGATTAGGAGATGGGGCGAGGTGATGAGGAGATGGGGCGAGAATATGGGGCGAGGAGATTAGGAGATGGGGCGAGGTGATGAGGAGATGGGGCGAGAATATGGGGCGAGGAGATTAGGAGATGGGGCGAGGTGATGAGGAGATGGGGCGAGGTGATGAGGAGATGGGGCTGGGGAGATGAGGAGATGGGGCGAGGTGATGAGGAGATGGGGCGAGAATATGGGGCAAGGAGATTAGGAGATGGGGCGAGGTGATGAGGAGATGGGGCGAGGTGATGAGGAGATGGGGCGAGAAGATGGGGCAAGGAGATTAGGAGATGGGGCGAGGTGATGAGGAGATGGGGCGAGAATATGGGGCGAGGAGATTAGGAGATGGGGCGAGGTGATGGGGAGATGGGGCGAGAATATGGGGCGAGGAGATTAGGAGATGGTGTTAAGGTGATGAGGAGATGGGGCGAGAATATGGGGCAAGGAGATTAGGAGATGGGGCGAGGTGATGAGGAGATGGGGCGAGGTGATGAGGAGATGGGGCTGGGGAGATGAGGAGATGGGGCGAGGTGATGAGGAGATGGGGCGAGAATATGGGGCAAGGAGATTAGGAGATGGGGCGAGGTGATGAGGAGATGGGGCGAGAAGATGGGGCAAGGAGATTAGGAGATGGGGCGAGGTGATGAGGAGATGGGGCGAGGTGATGAGGAGATGGGGCGAGAAGATGGGGCAAGGAGATTAGGAGATGGGGCGAGGTGATGAGGAGATGGGGCGAGAATATGGGGCGAGGAGATTAGGAGATGGGGCGAGGTGATGGGGAGATGGGGCGAGAATATGGGGCGAGGAGATTAGGAGATGGGGCGAGGTGATGAGGAGATGGGGCGAGAATATGGGGCAAGGAGATTAGGAGATGGGGCGAGGTGATGAGGAGATGGGGCGAGGTGATGAGGAGATGGGGCTGGGGAGATGGGGCAAGGAGATTAGGAGATGGGGCGAGGTGATGAGGAGATGGGGCGAGGTGATGAGGAGATGGGGCGAGAAGATGGGGCAAGGAGATTAGGAGATGGGGCGAGGTGATGAGGAGATGGGGCGAGGTGATGATGAGATGGGGCTGGGGAGATGAGGAGATGGGGCGAGGAGATGAGGAGATGGGGAGAGGAGATTAGGAGATGGGGCGAGGTGATGGGGCGAGGTGATGAGGAGATGGGGCGAGGTGATGAGGAGATGGGGAGAGGTGATGAGGAGATGGGGCGAGGTGATGAGGAGATGGGGCGAGAAGATGAGGAGATGGGGCTGGGGAGATGGGGCAAGGAGATTAGGAGATGGGGCGAGGTGATGAGGAGATGGGGCGAGGTGATGAGGAGATGGGGCGAGGTGATGAGGAGATGGGGCGAGAATATGGGGCAAGGAGATTAGGAGATGGGGCGAGGTGATGAGGAGATGGGGCGAGGTGATGAGGAGATGGGGCGAGGAGATGGGGCGAGGAGATTAGGAGATGGGGCGAGGTGATGAGGAGATGGGGCGAGGTGATGAGGAGATGGGGCGAGGTGATGAGGAGATGGGGCGAGAATATGGGGCAAGGAGATTAGGAGATGGGGCGAGGTGATGAGGAGATGGGGCTGGGGAGATGAGGAGATGGGGCGAGAATATGGGGCGAGGAGATTAGGAGATGGGGCGAGGTGATGAGGAGATGGGGCGAGAATATGGGGCAAGGAGATTAGGAGATGGGGCGAGGTGATGAGGAGATGGGGCGAGGTGATGAGGAGATGGGGCTGGGGAGATGAGGAGATGGGGCGAGGTGATGAGGAGATGGGGCGAGAATATGGGGCAAGGAGATTAGGAGATGGGGCGAGGTGATGAGGAGATGGGGCGAGGTGATGAGGAGATGGGGCGAGAATATGGGGCGAGGAGATTAGGAGATGGGGCGAGGTGATGAGGAGATGGGGCGAGGAGATGGGGCAAGGAGATTAGGAGATGGGGCGAGGTGATGAGGAGATGGGGCGAGGTGATGAGGAGATGGGGCGAGAAGATGGGGCAAGGAGATTAGGAGATGGGGCGAGGTGATGAGGAGATGGGGCGAGAATATGGGGCGAGGAGATTAGGAGATGGGGCGAGGTGATGGGGAGATGATGAGGAGATGGGGCAAGGAGATGAGGAGATGGGGCGAGAAGATGGGGCAAGGAGATTAGGAGATGGGGCGAGGTGATGAGGAGATGGGGCGAGGTGATGAGGAGATGGGGCAAGGAGATGAGGAGATGGGGCGAGAAGATGGGGCAAGGAGATTAGGAGATGGGGCGAGGTGATGAGGAGATGGGGCGAGGTGATGAGGAGATGGGGCAAGGAGATGAGGAGATGGGGCGAGAAGATGGGGCAAGGAGATTAGGAGATGGGGCGAGGTGATGAGGAGATGGGGCGAGAATATGGGGCGAGGAGATTAGGAGATGGGGCGAGGTGATGAGGAGATGGGGCGAGAATATGGGGCGAGGAGATTAGGAGATGGGGCGAGGTGATGAGGAGATGGGGCGAGAATATGGGGCGAGGAGATTAGGAGATGGGGCGAGGTGATGAGGAGATGGGGCGAGGTGATGAGGAGATGGGGCTGGGGAGATGAGGAGATGGGGCGAGGTGATGAGGAGATGGGGCGAGAATATGGGGCAAGGAGATTAGGAGATGGGGCGAGGTGATGAGGAGATGGGGCGAGGTGATGAGGAGATGGGGCGAGAAGATGGGGCAAGGAGATTAGGAGATGGGGCGAGGTGATGAGGAGATGGGGCGAGAATATGGGGCGAGGAGATTAGGAGATGGGGCGAGGTGATGGGGAGATGGGGCGAGAATATGGGGCGAGGAGATTAGGAGATGGTGTTAAGGTGATGAGGAGATGGGGCGAGAATATGGGGCAAGGAGATTAGGAGATGGGGCGAGGTGATGAGGAGATGGGGCGAGGTGATGAGGAGATGGGGCTGGGGAGATGAGGAGATGGGGCGAGGTGATGAGGAGATGGGGCGAGAATATGGGGCAAGGAGATTAGGAGATGGGGCGAGGTGATGAGGAGATGGGGCGAGAAGATGGGGCAAGGAGATTAGGAGATGGGGCGAGGTGATGAGGAGATGGGGCGAGGTGATGAGGAGATGGGGCGAGAAGATGGGGCAAGGAGATTAGGAGATGGGGCGAGGTGATGAGGAGATGGGGCGAGAATATGGGGCGAGGAGATTAGGAGATGGGGCGAGGTGATGGGGAGATGGGGCGAGAATATGGGGCGAGGAGATTAGGAGATGGGGCGAGGTGATGAGGAGATGGGGCGAGAATATGGGGCAAGGAGATTAGGAGATGGGGCGAGGTGATGAGGAGATGGGGCGAGGTGATGAGGAGATGGGGCTGGGGAGATGGGGCAAGGAGATTAGGAGATGGGGCGAGGTGATGAGGAGATGGGGCGAGGTGATGAGGAGATGGGGCGAGAAGATGGGGCAAGGAGATTAGGAGATGGGGCGAGGTGATGAGGAGATGGGGCGAGGTGATGATGAGATGGGGCTGGGGAGATGAGGAGATGGGGCGAGGAGATGAGGAGATGGGGAGAGGAGATTAGGAGATGGGGCGAGGTGATGGGGCGAGGTGATGAGGAGATGGGGCGAGGTGATGAGGAGATGGGGAGAGGTGATGAGGAGATGGGGCGAGGTGATGAGGAGATGGGGCGAGAAGATGAGGAGATGGGGCTGGGGAGATGGGGCAAGGAGATTAGGAGATGGGGCGAGGTGATGAGGAGATGGGGCGAGGTGATGAGGAGATGGGGCGAGGTGATGAGGAGATGGGGCGAGAATATGGGGCAAGGAGATTAGGAGATGGGGCGAGGTGATGAGGAGATGGGGCGAGGTGATGAGGAGATGGGGCGAGGAGATGGGGCGAGGAGATTAGGAGATGGGGCGAGGTGATGAGGAGATGGGGCGAGGTGATGAGGAGATGGGGCGAGGTGATGAGGAGATGGGGCGAGAATATGGGGCAAGGAGATTAGGAGATGGGGCGAGGTGATGAGGAGATGGGGCTGGGGAGATGAGGAGATGGGGCGAGAATATGGGGCGAGGAGATTAGGAGATGGGGCGAGGTGATGAGGAGATGGGGCGAGAATATGGGGCAAGGAGATTAGGAGATGGGGCGAGGTGATGAGGAGATGGGGCGAGGTGATGAGGAGATGGGGCTGGGGAGATGAGGAGATGGGGCGAGGTGATGAGGAGATGGGGCGAGAATATGGGGCAAGGAGATTAGGAGATGGGGCGAGGTGATGAGGAGATGGGGCGAGGTGATGAGGAGATGGGGCGAGAATATGGGGCGAGGAGATTAGGAGATGGGGCGAGGTGATGAGGAGATGGGGCGAGGAGATGGGGCAAGGAGATTAGGAGATGGGGCGAGGTGATGAGGAGATGGGGCGAGGTGATGAGGAGATGGGGCGAGAAGATGGGGCAAGGAGATTAGGAGATGGGGCGAGGTGATGAGGAGATGGGGCGAGAATATGGGGCGAGGAGATTAGGAGATGGGGCGAGGTGATGGGGAGATGGGGCGAGAATATGGGGCGAGGAGATTAGGAGATGGTGTTAAGGTGATGAGGAGATGGGGCGAGAATATGGGGCAAGGAGATTAGGAGATGGGGCGAGGTGATGAGGAGATGGGGCGAGGTGATGAGGAGATGGGGCTGGGGAGATGAGGAGATGGGGCGAGGTGATGAGGAGATGGGGCGAGAATATGGGGCAAGGAGATTAGGAGATGGGGCGAGGTGATGAGGAGATGGGGCGAGAAGATGGGGCAAGGAGATTAGGAGATGGGGCGAGGTGATGAGGAGATGGGGCGAGGTGATGAGGAGATGGGGCGAGAAGATGGGGCAAGGAGATTAGGAGATGGGGCGAGGTGATGAGGAGATGGGGCGAGAATATGGGGCGAGGAGATTAGGAGATGGGGCGAGGTGATGGGGAGATGGGGCGAGAATATGGGGCGAGGAGATTAGGAGATGGGGCGAGGTGATGAGGAGATGGGGCGAGAATATGGGGCAAGGAGATTAGGAGATGGGGCGAGGTGATGAGGAGATGGGGCGAGGTGATGAGGAGATGGGGCTGGGGAGATGAGGAGATGGGGCGAGGTGATGAGGAGATGGGGCGAGAATATGGGGCAAGGAGATTAGGAGATGGGGCGAGGTGATGAGGAGATGGGGCGAGGTGATGAGGAGATGGGGCGAGAATATGGGGCGAGGAGATTAGGAGATGGGGCGAGGTGATGAGGAAATGGGGCGAGGAGATGGGGCAAGGAGATTAGGAGATGGGGCGAGGTGATGAGGAGATGGGGCGAGGAGATGGGGCGAGGTGATGAGGAGATGGGGCGAGAAGATGGGGCAAGGAGATTAGGAGATGGGGCGAGGTGATGAGGAGATGGGGCGAGGAGATTAGGAGATGGGGCGAGGTGATGAGGAGATGGGGCGAGGAGATGGGGCGAGGAGATGAGGAGATGGGGCGAGGTGATGAGGAGATGGGGCTGGGGAGATGGGGCAAGGAGATTAGGAGATGGGGCGAGGTGATGAGGAGATGGGGCGAGGTGATGAGGAGATGGGGCTGGGGAGATGGGGCAAGGAGATTAGGAGATGGGGCGAGGTGATGAGGAGATGGGGCGAGGTGATGAGGAGATGGGGCGAGAAGATGGGGCAAGGAGATTAGGAGATGGGGCGAGGTGATGAGGAGATGGGGCGAGGTGATGATGAGATGGGGCTGGGGAGATGAGGAGATGGGGCGAGGAGATGAGGAGATGGGGAGAGGAGATTAGGAGATGGGGCGAGGTGATGGGGCGAGGTGATGAGGAGATGGGGCGAGGTGATGAGGAGATGGGGAGAGGTGATGAGGAGATGGGGCGAGGTGATGAGGAGATGGGGCGAGAAGATGAGGAGATGGGGCTGGGGAGATGGGGCAAGGAGATTAGGAGATGGGGCGAGGTGATGAGGAGATGGGGCGAGGTGATGAGGAGATGGGGCGAGGTGATGAGGAGATGGGGCGAGAATATGGGGCAAGGAGATTAGGAGATGGGGCGAGGTGATGAGGAGATGGGGCGAGGTGATGAGGAGATGGGGCGAGGAGATGGGGCGAGGAGATTAGGAGATGGGGCGAGGTGATGAGGAGATGGGGCGAGGTGATGAGGAGATGGGGCGAGGTGATGAGGAGATGGGGCGAGAATATGGGGCAAGGAGATTAGGAGATGGGGCGAGGTGATGAGGAGATGGGGCTGGGGAGATGAGGAGATGGGGCGAGAATATGGGGCGAGGAGATTAGGAGATGGGGCGAGGTGATGAGGAGATGGGGCGAGAATATGGGGCAAGGAGATTAGGAGATGGGGCGAGGTGATGAGGAGATGGGGCGAGGTGATGAGGAGATGGGGCTGGGGAGATGAGGAGATGGGGCGAGGTGATGAGGAGATGGGGCGAGAATATGGGGCAAGGAGATTAGGAGATGGGGCGAGGTGATGAGGAGATGGGGCGAGGTGATGAGGAGATGGGGCGAGAATATGGGGCGAGGAGATTAGGAGATGGGGCGAGGTGATGAGGAGATGGGGCGAGGAGATGGGGCAAGGAGATTAGGAGATGGGGCGAGGTGATGAGGAGATGGGGCGAGGAGATGGGGCGAGGTGATGAGGAGATGGGGCGAGAAGATGGGGCAAGGAGATTAGGAGATGGGGCGAGGTGATGAGGAGATGGGGCGAGGAGATTAGGAGATGGGGCGAGGTGATGAGGAGATGGGGCGAGGAGATGGGGCGAGGAGATGAGGAGATGGGGCGAGAAGATGGGGCAAGGAGATTAGGAGATGGGGCGAGGTGATGAGGAGATGGGGCGAGGTGATGAGGAGATGGGGCGAGGAGATTAGGAGATGGGGCGAAGTGATGAGGAGATGGGGCGAGGAGATGAGGAGATGGGGCGAGGAGATGAGGAGATGGGGCGAGAAGATGGGGCAAGGAGATTAGGAGATGGGGCGAGGTGATGAGGAGATGGGGCGAGAATATGGGGCAAGGAGATTAGGAGATGGGGCGAGGTGATGAGGAGATGGGGCGAGGTGATGAGGAGATGGGGCTGGGGAGATGAGGAGATGGGGCGAGAAGATGGGGCAAGGAGATTAGGAGATGGGGCGAGGTGATGAGGAGATGGGGCGAGAATATGGGGCGAGGAGATTAGGAGATGGGGCGAGGTGATGAGGAGATGGGGCGAGAATATGGGGCAAGGAGATTAGGAGATGGGGCGAGGTGATGAGGAGATGGGGCGAGGTGATGAGGAGATGGGGCTGGGGAGATGAGGAGATGGGGCGAGGTGATGAGGAGATGGGGCGAGAATATGGGGCAAGGAGATTAGGAGATGGGGCGAGGTGATGAGGAGATGGGGCGAGGTGATGAGGAGATGGGGCGAGAATATGGGGCGAGGAGATTAGGAGATGGGGCGAGGTGATGAGGAGATGGGGCGAGGAGATGGGGCAAGGAGATTAGGAGATGGGGCGAGGTGATGAGGAGATGGGGCGAGGAGATGGGGCGAGGTGATGAGGAGATGGGGCGAGAAGATGGGGCAAGGAGATTAGGAGATGGGGCGAGGTGATGAGGAGATGGGGCGAGGAGATTAGGAGATGGGGCGAGGTGATGAGGAGATGGGGCGAGGAGATGGGGCGAGGAGATGAGGAGATGGGGCGAGAAGATGGGGCAAGGAGATTAGGAGATGGGGCGAGGTGATGAGGAGATGGGGCGAGGTGATGAGGAGATGGGGCTGGGGAGATGGGGCAAGGAGATTAGGAGATGGGGCGAGGTGATGAGGAGATGGGGCGAGGTGATGAGGAGATGGGGCGAGAAGATGGGGCAAGGAGATTAGGAGATGGGGCGAGGTGATGAGGAGATGGGGCGAGGTGATGAGGAGATGGGGCTGGGGAGATGAGGAGATGGGGCGAGGAGATGAGGAGATGGGGAGAGGAGATTAGGAGATGGGGCGAGGTGATGGGGCGAGGTGATGAGGAGATGGGGCGAGGTGATGAGGAGATGGGGAGAGGTGATGAGGAGATGGGGCGAGGTGATGAGGAGATGGGGCGAGAAGATGAGGAGATGGGGCTGGGGAGATGGGGCAAGGAGATTAGGAGATGGGGCGAGGTGATGAGGAGATGGGGCGAGGTGATGAGGAGATGGGGCGATGTGATGAGGAGATGGGGCGAGAATATGGGGCAAGGAGATTAGGAGATGGGGCGAGGTGATGAGGAGATGGGGCGAGGTGATGAGGAGATGGGGCGAGGAGATGGGGCGAGGAGATTAGGAGATGGGGCGAGGTGATGAGGAGATGGGGCGAGGTGATGAGGAGATGGGGCGAGGTGATGAGGAGATGGGGCGAGAATATGGGGCAAGGAGATTAGGAGATGGGGCGAGGTGATGAGGAGATGGGGCTGGGGAGATGAGGAGATGGGGCGAGAATATGGGGCGAGGAGATTAGGAGATGGGGCGAGGTGATGAGGAGATGGGGCGAGGTGATGAGGAGATGGGGCGAGGAGATGGGGCGAGGAGATTAGGAGATGGGGCGAAGTGATGAGGAGATGGGGCGAGGAGATGAGGAGATGGGGCGAGGTGATGAGGAGATGGGGCGAGAATATGGGGCAAGGAGATTAGGAGATGGGGCGAGGTGATGAGGAGATGGGGCGAGGTGATGAGGAGATGGGGCGAGGAGATGAGGAGATGGGGCGAGAATATGGGGCAAGGAGATTAGGAGATGGGGCGAGGTGATGAGGAGATGGGGCGAGGTGATGAGGAGATGGGGCGAGGAGATGAGGAGATGGGGCGAGAATATGGGGCGAGGAGATTAGGAGATGGGGCGAGGTGATGAGGAGATGGGGCGAGGTGATGAGGAGATGGGGCGAGGTGATGAGGAGATGGGGCGAGGAGATGGGGCGAGGAGATTAGGAGATGGGGCGAGGTGATGAGGAGATGGGGCGAGGAGATGGGGCAAGGAGATTAGGAGATGGGGCGAGGTGATGGGGCGAGGTGATGAGGAGATGGGGCGAGGTGATGAGGAGATGGGGCGAGGTGATGAGGAGATGGGGCGAGGAGATGGGGCGAGGAGATGGGGCGAGGAGATTAGGAGATGGGGCGAGGTGATGAGGAGATGGGGCGAGGAGATGAGGAGATGGGGCGAGGTGATGAGGAGATGGGGCGAGGTGATTAGGAGATGGGGCGAGGTGATGAGGAGATGGGGCTGGGGAGATGAGGAGATGGGGCGAGGAGATTAGGAGATGGGGCGAGGTGATGAGGAGATGGGGCAAGGAGATGAGGAGATGGGGCGAGAAGATGGGGCAAGGAGATTAGGAGATGGGGCGAGGTGATGAGGAGATGGGGCGAGGTGATGGGGCGAGGTGATGAGGAGATGGGGCGAGAAGATGGGGCGAGGAGATTAGGAGATGGGGCGAGGTGATGAGGAGATGGGGCTGGGGAGATGGGGCAAGGAGATTAGGAGATGGGGCGAGGTGATGAGGAGATGGGGCGAGGTGATGGGGCGAGGTGATGGGGCGAGGTGATGAGGAGATGGGGCGAGAATATGGGGCAAGGAGATTAGGAGATGGGGCGAGGTGATGAGGAGATGGGGCGATGTGATGAGGAGATGGGGCGAGAAGATGGGGCAAGGAGATTAGGAGATGGGGCGAGGTGATGAGGAGATGGGGCGAGGTGATGAGGAGATGGGGCTGGGGAGATGGGGCAAGGAGATTAGGAGATGGGGCGAGGTGATGAGGAGATGGGGCGAGGTGATGAGATGGGGCGAGAAGATGGGGCAAGGAGATTAGGAGATGGGGCGAGGTGATGAGGAGATGGGGCGAGAAGATGAGGAGATGGGGCTGGGGAGATGGGGCAAGGAGATTAGGAGATGGGGCGAGGTGATGAGGAGATGGGGCGAGGTGATGAGGAGATGGGGCTGGGGAGATGAGGAGATGGGGCGAGGAGATGAGGAGATGGGGAGAGGAGATTAGGAGATGGGGCGAGAAGATGGGGCAAGGAGATTAGGAGATGGGGCGAGGTGATGAGGAGATGGGGCAAGGAGATTAGGAGATGGGGCGAGGTGATGAGGAGATGGGGCTGGGGAGATGAGGAGATGGGGCGAGGAGATTAGGAGATGGGGCGAGGTGATGAGGAGATGGGGCGAGAAGATGGGGCAAGGAGATTAGGAGATGGGGCGAGGTGATGAGGAGATGGGGCGAGGAGATGGGGCGAGGTGATGAGGAGATGGGGCGAGAAGATGGGGCAAGGAGATTAGGAGATGGGGCGAGGTGATGAGGAGATGGGGCGAGGTGATGAGGAGATGGGGCGAGAATATGGGGCAAGGAGATTAGGAGATGGGGCGAGGTGATGAGGAGATGGGGCGAGGTGATGAGGAGATGGGGCTGGGGAGATGGGGCGAGGTGATGAGGAGATGGGGCGAGGTGATGAGGAGATGGGGCGAGAATATGGGGCAAGGAGATTAGGAGATGGGGCGAGGTGATGAGGAGATGGGGCGAGGTGATGAGGAGATGGGGCGAGGTGATGAGGAGATGGGGCGAGAAGATGGGGCAAGGAGATTAGGAGATGGGGCGAGGTGATGAGGAGATGGGGCGAGGTGATGAGGAGATGGGGCGAGAAGATGAGGAGATGGGGCGAGAAGATGAGGAGATGGGGCGAGAAGATGGGGCAAGGAGATTAGGAGATGGGGCGAGGTGATGGGGCGAGGTGATGAGGAGATGGTGCGAGGTGATGAGGAGATGGGGCGAGGTGATGAGGAGATGGGGCGAGAAGATGAGGAGATGGGGCGAGAAGATGGGGCAAGGAGATTAGGAGATGGGGCGAGGTGATGAGGAGATGGGGCGAGGTGATGAGGAGATGGGGCGAGAAGATGGGGCAAGGAGATTAGGAGATGGGGCGAGGTGATGAGGATATGGGGCGAGGTGATGAGGAGATGGGGCGAGAAGATGAGGAGATGGGGCGAGGAGATGGGGCAAGGCGATGAGAAGATGGGGCGAGGTGATGAGGAGATGGGGCGAGGTGATGAGGAGATGGGGCGAGAAGATGGGGCAAGGAGATTAGGAGATGGGGCGAGGTGATGAGGAGATGGGGCGAGGTGATGAGGAGATGGGGCTGGGGAGATGGGGCAAGGAGATTAGGAGATGGGGCGAGGTGATGAGGAGATGGGGCGAGGTGATGAGGAGATGGGGCGAGAAGATGGGGAGATGGGGCTGGGGAGATGGGGCAAGGAGATTAGGAGATGGGGCGAGGTGATGAGGAGATGGGGCTGGGGAGATGAGGAGATGGGGCGAGGAGATTAGGAGATGGGGGAGGAGATGAGGAGATGGGGCGAGGAGATTAGGAGATGGGGCGAGGTGATGAGGAGATGGGGCGAGGAGATGAGGAGATGGGGCGAGAAGATGGGGCAAGGAGATTAGGAGATGGGGCGAGGTGATGAGGAGATGGGGCGAGGTGATGAGGAGATGGGGCTGGGGAGATGGGGCAAGGAGATTAGGAGATGGGGCGAGGTGATGAGGAGATGGGGCGAGGTGATGAGGAGATGGGGCGAGAAGATGGGGAGATGGGGCTGGGGAGATGGGGCAAGGAGATTAGGAGATGGGGCGAGGTGATGAGGAGATGGGGCTGGGGAGATGAGGAGATGGGGCGAGGAGATTAGGAGATGGGGCTGGGGAGATGGGGCAAGGAGATTAGGAGATGGGGCGAGGTGATGAGGAGATGGGGCGAGGTGATGAGGAGATGGGGCGAGGTGATGAGGAGATGGGGCGAGAAGATGGGGCAAGGAGATTAGGAGATGGGGCGAGGTGATGAGGAGATGGGGCGAGAAGATGGGGCAAGGAGATTAGGAGATGGGGCGAGGTGATGAGGAGATGGGGCGAGGAGATGAGGAGATGGGGCGAGGTGATGAGGAGATGGGGCGAGAATATGGGGCAAGGAGATGAGGAGATGGGGCGAGGTGATGAGGAGATGGGGCGAGGAGATGGGGCGAGGTGATGAGGAGATGGGGCGAGAAGATGGGGCAAGGAGATTAGGAGATGGGGCGAGGTGATGAGGAGATGGGGCGAGGTGATGAGGAGATGGGGCGAGAAGATGGGGCAAGGAGATTAGGAGATGGGGCGAGGTGATGAGGAGATGGGGCTGGGGAGATGAGGAGATGGGGCGAGGAGATTAGGAGATGGGGCGAGGTGATGAGGAGATGGGGCGAGGAGATTAGGAGATGGGGCGAGGTGATGAGGAGATGGGGCGAGAAGATGGGGCAAGGAGATTAGGAGATGGGGCGAGGTGATGAGGAGATGGGGCGAGAAGATGGGACAAGGAGATTAGGAGATGGGGCGAGGAGATGGGGAGATGGGGCGAGAAGATGGGGCAAGGAGATTAGGAGATGGGGCGAGGTGATGAGGAGATGGGGCGAGGTGATGAGGAGATGGGGCAATGAGATGAGGAGATGGGGCGAGAAGATGGGGCAAGGAGATTAGGAGATGGGGCGAGGTGATGAGGAGATGGGGCGAGGTGATGAGGAGATGGGGCAAGGAGATGAGGAGATGGGGCGAGAAGATGGGGCAAGGAGATTAGGAGATGGGGCGAGGTGATGAGGAGATGGGGCGAGGTGATGAGGAGATGGGGCAAGGAGATGAGGAGATGGGGCGAGAAGATGGGGCAAGGAGATTAGGAGATGGGGCGAGGTGATGAGGAGATGGGGCGAGGAGATGAGGAGATGGGGCGAGGTGATGAGGAGATGGGGCGAGAATATGGGGCGAGGAGATTAGGAGATGGGGCGAGGTGATGAGGAGATGGGGCGAGAATATGGGGCAAGGAGATTAGGAGATGGGGCGAGGTGATGAGGAGATGGGGCGAGGTGATGAGGAGATGGGGCTGGGGAGATGAGGAGATGGGGCGAGGTGATGAGGAGATGGGGCGAGAATATGGGGCAAGGAGATTAGGAGATGGGGCGAGGTGATGAGGAGATGGGGCGAGGTGATGAGGAGATGGGGCGAGAAGATGGGGCAAGGAGATTAGGAGATGGGGCGAGGTGATGAGGAGATGGGGCGAGGTGATGAGGAGATGGGGCTGGGGAGATGAGGAGATGGGGCGAGGTGATGAGGAGATGGGGCGAGAATATGGGGCAAGGAGATTAGGAGATGGGGCGAGGTGATGAGGAGATGGGGCGAGGTGATGAGGAGATGGGGCGAGAAGATGGGGCAAGGAGATTAGGAGATGGGGCGAGGTGATGAGGAGATGGGGCGAGAATATGGGGCGAGGAGATTAGGAGATGGGGCGAGGTGATGGGGAGATGGGGCGAGAATATGGGGCAAGGAGATTAGGAGATGGGGCGAGGTGATGAGGAGATGGGGCGAGGTGATGAGGAGATGGGGCTGGGGAGATGAGGAGATGGGGCGAGGTGATGAGGAGATGGGGCGAGAATATGGGGCAAGGAGATTAGGAGATGGGGCGAGGTGATGAGGAGATGGGGCGAGAAGATGGGGCAAGGAGATTAGGAGATGGGGCGAGGTGATGAGGAGATGGGGCGAGGTGATGAGGAGATGGGGCGAGAAGATGGGGCAAGGATATTAGGAGATGGGGCGAGGTGATGAGGAGATGGGGCGAGAATATGGGGCGAGGAGATTAGGAGATGGGGCGAGGTGATGGGGAGATGGGGCGAGAATATGGGGCGAGGAGATTAGGAGATGGGGCGAGGTGATGAGGAGATGGGGCGAGAATATGGGGCAAGGAGATTAGGAGATGGGGCGAGGTGATGAGGAGATGGGGCGAGGTGATGAGGAGATGGGGCTGGGGAGATGAGGAGATGGGGCGAGGTGATGAGGAGATGGGGCGAGAATATGGGGCAAGGAGATTAGGAGATGGGGCGAGGTGATGAGGAGATGGGGCGAGGTGATGAGGAGATGGGGCGAGAATATGGGGCGAGGAGATTAGGAGATGGGGCGAGGTGATGAGGAGATGGGGCGAGGTGATGAGGAGATGGGGCTGGGGAGATGGGGCAAGGAGATTAGGAGATGGGGCGAGGTGATGAGGAGATGGGGCGAGGTGATGAGGAGATGGGGCGAGGTGATGAGGAGATGGGGCTGGGGAGATGAGGAGATGGGGCGAGGAGATGAGGAGATGGGGAGAGGAGATTAGGAGATGGGGCGAGGTGATGGGGCGAGGTGATGAGGAGATGGGGCGAGGTGATGAGGAGATGGGGAGAGGTGATGAGGAGATGGGGCGAGGTGATGAGGAGATGGGGCGAGAAGATGAGGAGATGGGGCTGGGGAGATGGGGCAAGGAGATTAGGAGATGGGGCGAGGTGATGAGGAGATGGGGCGAGGTGATGAGGAGATGGGGCGAGGTGATGAGGAGATGGGGCGAGGTGATGAGGAGATGGGGCGAGAATATGGGGCAAGGAGATTAGGAGATGGGGCGAGGTGATGAGGAGATGGGGCGAGGTGATGAGGAGATGGGGCGAGGAGATGGGGCGAGGAGATTAGGAGATGGGGCGAGGTGATGAGGAGATGGGGCGAGGTGATGAGGAGATGGGGCGAGGTGATGAGGAGATGGGGCGAGAATATGGGGCAAGGAGATTAGGAGATGGGGCGAGGTGATGAGGAGATGGGGCGAGGTGATGAGGAGATGGGGCGAGGAGATGAGGAGATGGGGCGAGGTGATGAGGAGATGGGGCGAGAATATGGGGCAAGGAGATTAGGAGATGGGGCGAGGTGATGGGGCGAGGTGATGAGGAGATGGGGCGAGGTGATGAGGAGATGGGGCGAGGAGATGAGGAGATGGGGCGAGAATATGGGGCGAGGAGATTAGGAGATGGGGCGAGGTGATGAGGAGATGGGGCGAGGTGATGAGGAGATGGGGCGAGGTGATGAGGAGATGGGGCGAGGTGATGAGGAGATGGGGCGAGGTGATGAGGAGATGGGGCGAGGTGATGAGGAGATGGGGCGAGGAGATTAGGAGATGGGGCGAGGTGATGAGGAGATGGGGCGAGGAGATGGGGCAAGGAGATTAGGAGATGGGGCGAGGTGATGGGGCGAGGTGATGAGGAGATGGGGCGAGGTGATGAGGAGATGGGGCGAGGTGATGAGGAGATGGGGCGAGGAGATGGGGCGAGGAGATTAGGAGATGGGGCGAGGTGATGAGGAGATGGGGCGAGGAGATGAGGAGATGGGGCGAGGTGATGAGGAGATGGGGCGAGGTGATTAGGAGATGGGGCGAGGTGATGAGGAGATGGGGCTGGGGAGATGAGGAGATGGGGCGAGGAGATTAGGAGATGGGGCGAGGTGATGAGGAGATGGGGCAAGGAGATGAGGAGATGGGGCGAGAAGATGGGGCAAGGAGATTAGGAGATGGGGCGAGGTGATGAGGAGATGGGGCGAGGTGATGGGGCGAGGTGATGGGGCGAGGTGATGAGGAGATGGGGCGAGAAGATGGGGCAAGGAGATTAGGAGATGGGGCGAGGTGATGAGGAGATGGGGCGAGGTGATGAGGAGATGGGGCTGGGGAGATGGGGCAAGGAGATTAGGAGATGGGGCGAGGTGATGAGGAGATGGGGCGAGGTGATGGGGCGAGGTGATGGGGCGAGGTGATGAGGAGATGGGGCGAGAATATGGGGCAAGGAGATTAGGAGATGGGGCGAGGTGATGAGGAGATGGGGCGATGTGATGAGGAGATGGGGCGAGAAGATGGGGCAAGGAGATTAGGAGATGGGGCGAGGTGATGAGGAGATGGGGCGAGGTGATGAGGAGATGGGGCTGGGGAGATGGGGCAAGGAGATTAGGAGATGGGGCGAGGTGATGAGGAGATGGGGCGAGAAGATGAGGAGATGGGGCTGGGGAGATGGGGCAAGGAGATTAGGAGATGGGGTGAGGTGATGAGGAGATGGGGCGAGGTGATGAGGAGATGGGGCTGGGGAGATGAGGAGATGGGGCGAGGAGATGAGGAGATGGGGAGAGGAGATTAGGAGATGGGGCGAGAAGATGGGGCAAGGAGATTAGGAGATGGGGCGAGGTGATGAGGAGATGGGGCAAGGAGATTAGGAGATGGGGCGAGGTGATGAGGAGATGGGGCTGGGGAGATGAGGAGATGGGGCGAGGAGATTAGGAGATGGGGCGAGGTGATGAGGAGATGGGGCGAGAAGATGGGGCAAGTAGATTAGGAGATGGGGCGAGGTGATGAGGAGATGGGGCGAGGAGATGGGGCGAGGAGATGGGGCGAGGTGATGAGGAGATGGGGCGAGAAGATGGGGCAAGGAGATTAGGAGATGGGGCGAGGTGATGAGGAGATGGGGCGAGGTGATGAGGAGATGGGGCGAGAATATGGGGCAAGGAGATTAGGAGATGGGGCGAGGTGATGAGGAGATGGGGCGAGGTGATGAGGAGATGGGGCTGGGGAGATGGGGCGAGGTGATGAGGAGATGGGGCGAGAATATGGGGCAAGGAGATTAGGAGATGGGGCGAGGTGATGAGGAGATGGGGCGAGGTGATGAGGAGATGGGGCGAGAAGATGGGGCAAGGAGATTAGGAGATGGGGCGAGGTGATGAGGAGATGGGGCGAGAATATGGGGCGAGGAGATTAGGAGATGGGGCGAGGTGATGGGGAGATGGGGCGAGAATATGGGGCAAGGAGATTAGGAGATGGGGCGAGGTGATGAGGAGATGGGGCGAGGTGATGAGGAGATGGGGCTGGGGAGATGAGGAGATGGGGCGAGGTGATGAGGAGATGGGGCGAGAATATGGGGCAAGGAGATTAGGAGATGGGGCGAGGTGATGAGGAGATGGGGCGAGAAGATGGGGCAAGGAGATTAGGAGATGGGGCGAGGTGATGAGGAGATGGGGCGAGGTGATGAGGAGATGGGGCGAGAAGATGGGGCAAGGATATTAGGAGATGGGGCGAGGTGATGAGGAGATGGGGCGAGAATATGGGGCGAGGAGATTAGGAGATGGGGCGAGGTGATGGGGAGATGGGGCGAGAATATGGGGCGAGGAGATTAGGAGATGGGGCGAGGTGATGAGGAGATGGGGCGAGAATATGGGGCAAGGAGATTAGGAGATGGGGCGAGGTGATGAGGAGATGGGGCGAGGTGATGAGGAGATGGGGCTGGGGAGATGAGGAGATGGGGCGAGGTGATGAGGAGATGGGGCGAGAATATGGGGCAAGGAGATTAGGAGATGGGGCGAGGTGATGAGGAGATGGGGCGAGGTGATGAGGAGATGGGGCGAGAATATGGGGCGAGGAGATTAGGAGATGGGGCGAGGTGATGAGGAGATGGGGCGAGGTGATGAGGAGATGGGGCTGGGGAGATGGGGCAAGGAGATTAGGAGATGGGGCGAGGTGATGAGGAGATGGGGCGAGGTGATGAGGAGATGGGGCGAGGTGATGAGGAGATGGGGCTGGGGAGATGAGGAGATGGGGCGAGGAGATGAGGAGATGGGGAGAGGAGATTAGGAGATGGGGCGAGGTGATGGGGCGAGGTGATGAGGAGATGGGGCGAGGTGATGAGGAGATGGGGAGAGGTGATGAGGAGATGGGGCGAGGTGATGAGGAGATGGGGCGAGAAGATGAGGAGATGGGGCTGGGGAGATGGGGCAAGGAGATTAGGAGATGGGGCGAGGTGATGAGGAGATGGGGCGAGGTGATGAGGAGATGGGGCGAGGTGATGAGGAGATGGGGCGAGGTGATGAGGAGATGGGGCGAGAATATGGGGCAAGGAGATTAGGAGATGGGGCGAGGTGATGAGGAGATGGGGCGAGGTGATGAGGAGATGGGGCGAGGAGATTAGGAGATGGGGCGAGGTGATGAGGAGATGGGGCGAGGTGATGAGGAGATGGGGCGAGGTGATGAGGAGATGGGGCGAGAATATGGGGCAAGGAGATTAGGAGATGGGGCGAGGTGATGAGGAGATGGGGCGAGGTGATGAGGAGATGGGGCGAGGAGATGAGGAGATGGGGCGAGGTGATGAGGAGATGGGGCGAGAATATGGGGCAAGGAGATTAGGAGATGGGGCGAGGTGATGGGGCGAGGTGATGAGGAGATGGGGCGAGGTGATGAGGAGATGGGGCGAGGAGATGAGGAGATGGGGCGAGAATATGGGGCGAGGAGATTAGGAGATGGGGCGAGGTGATGAGGAGATGGGGCGAGGTGATGAGGAGATGGGGCGAGGTGATGAGGAGATGGGGCGAGGTGATGAGGAGATGGGGCGAGGTGATGAGGAGATGGGGCGAGGTGATGAGGAGATGGGGCGAGGAGATTAGGAGATGGGGCGAGGTGATGAGGAGATGGGGCGAGGAGATGGGGCAAGGAGATTAGGAGATGGGGCGAGGTGATGGGGCGAGGTGATGAGGAGATGGGGCGAGGTGATGAGGAGATGGGGCGAGGTGATGAGGAGATGGGGCGAGGAGATGGGGCGAGGAGATTAGGAGATGGGGCGAGGTGATGAGGAGATGGGGCGAGGAGATAAGGAGATGGGGCGAGGTGATGAGGAGATGGGGCGAGGTGATTAGGAGATGGGGCGAGGTGATGAGGAGATGGGGCTGGGGAGATGAGGAGATGGGGCGAGGAGATTAGGAGATGGGGCGAGGTGATGAGGAGATGGGGCAAGGAGATGAGGAGATGGGGCGAGAAGATGGGGCAAGGAGATTAGGAGATGGGGCGAGGTGATGAGGAGATGGGGCGAGGTGATGGGGCGAGGTGATGGGGCGAGGTGATGAGGAGATGGGGCGAGAAGATGGGGCAAGGAGATTAGGAGATGGGGCGAGGTGATGAGGAGATGGGGCGAGGTGATGAGGAGATGGGGCTGGGGAGATGGGGCAAGGAGATTAGGAGATGGGGCGAGGTGATGAGGAGATGGGGCGAGGTGATGGGGCGAGGTGATGGGGCGAGGTGATGAGGAGATGGGGCGAGAATATGGGGCAAGGAGATTAGGAGATGGGGCGAGGTGATGAGGAGATGGGGCGATGTGATGAGGAGATGGGGCGAGAAGATGGGGCAAGGAGATTAGGAGATGGGGCGAGGTGATGAGGAGATGGGGCGAGGTGATGAGGAGATGGGGCTGGGGAGATGGGGCAAGGAGATTAGGAGATGGGGCGAGGTGATGAGGAGATGGGGCGAGAAGATGAGGAGATGGGGCTGGGGAGATGGGGCAAGGAGATTAGGAGATGGGGTGAGGTGATGAGGAGATGGGGCGAGGTGATGAGGAGATGGGGCTGGGGAGATGAGGAGATGGGGCGAGGAGATGAGGAGATGGGGAGAGGAGATTAGGAGATGGGGCGAGAAGATGGGGCAAGGAGATTAGGAGATGGGGCGAGGTGATGAGGAGATGGGGCAAGGAGATTAGGAGATGGGGCGAGGTGATGAGGAGATGGGGCTGGGGAGATGAGGAGATGGGGCGAGGAGATTAGGAGATGGGGCGAGGTGATGAGGAGATGGGGCGAGAAGATGGGGCAAGTAGATTAGGAGATGGGGCGAGGTGATGAGGAGATGGGGCGAGGAGATGGGGCGAGGTGATGAGGAGATGGGGCGAGAAGATGGGGCAAGGAGATTAGGAGATGGGGCGAGGTGATGAGGAGATGGGGCGAGGTGATGAGGAGATGGGGCTGGGGAGATGGGGCGAGGTGATGAGGAGATGGGGCGAGGTGATGAGGAGATGGGGCTGGGGAGATGGGGCGAGGTGATGAGGAGATGGGGCGAGAATATGGGGCAAGGAGATTAGGAGATGGGGCGAGGTGATGAGGAGATGGGGCGAGGTGATGAGGAGATGGGGCGATGTGATGAGGAGATGGGGCGAGAAGATGGGGCAAGGAGATTAGGAGATGGGGCGAGGTGATGAGGAGATGGGGCGAGGTGATGAGGAGATGGGGCTGGGGAGATGGGGCGAGGTGATGAGGAGATGGGGCGAGGTGATGAGGAGATGGGGCGAGAAGATGAGGAGATGGGGCGAGAAGATGAGGAGATGGGGCGAGAAGATGGGGCAAGGAGATTAGGAGATGGGGCGAGGTGATGAGGAGATGGGGCGAGGTGATGAGGAGATGGGGCGAGAAGATGGGGCAAGGAGATTAGGAGATGGGGCGAGGTGATGAGGAGATGGGGCGAGGTGATGAGGAGATGGGGCGAGAATATGGGGCAAGGAGATTAGGAGATGGGGCGAGGTGATGAGGAGATGGGGCGAGAAGATGAGGAGATGGGGCGAGGAGATGGGGCAAGGCGATGAGAAGATGGGGCGAGGTGATGAGGAGATGGGGCGAGGTGATGAGGAGATGGGGCGAGAAGATGGGGCAAGGAGATTAGGAGATGGGGCGAGGTGATGAGGAGATGGGGCGAGGTGATGAGGAGATGGGGCTGGGGAGATGGGGCAAGGAGATTAGGAGATGGGGCGAGGTGATGAGGAGATGGGACGAGGTGATGAGGAGATGGGGCGAGAAGATGGGGAGATGGGGCTGGGGAGATGGGGCAAGGAGATTAGGAGATGGGGCGAGGTGATGAGGAGATGGGGCTGGGGAGATGAGGAGATGGGGCGAGGAGATTAGGAGATGGGGGAGGAGATGAGGAGATGGGGCGAGGAGATTAGGAGATGGGGCGAGGTGATGAGGAGATGGGGCGAGGAGATGAGGAGATGGGGCGAGAAGATGGGGCAAGGAGATTAGGAGATGGGGCGAGGTGATGAGGAGATGGGGCGAGGTGATGAGGAGATGGGGCTGGGGAGATGGGGCAAGGAGATTAGGAGATGGGGCGAGGTGATGAGGAGATGGGGCGAGGTGATGAGGAGATGGGGCGAGAAGATGGGGAGATGGGGCTGGGGAGATGGGGCAAGGAGATTAGGAGATGGGGCGAGGTGATGAGGAGATGGGGCTGGGGAGATGAGGAGATGGGGCGAGGAGATTAGGAGATGGGGCTGGGGAGATGGGGCAAGGAGATTAGGAGATGGGGCGAGGTGATGAGGAGATGGGGCGAGGTGATGAGGAGATGGGGCGAGAAGATGGGGCAAGGAGATTAGGAGATGGGGCGAGGTGATGAGGAGATGGGGCGAGAAGATGGGGCAAGGAGATTAGGAGATGGGGCGAGGTGATGAGGAGATGGGGCGAGGAGATGAGGAGATGGGGCGAGGTGATGAGGAGATGGGGCGAGAATATGGGGCAAGGAGATGAGGAGATGGGGCGAGGTGATGAGGAGATGGGGCGAGGAGATGGGGCGAGGTGATGAGGAGATGGGGCGAGAAGATGGGGCAAGGAGATTAGGAGATGGGGCGAGGTGATGAGGAGATGGGGCGAGGAGATGGGGCGAGGTGATGAGGAGATGGGGCGAGAAGATGGGGCAAGGAGATTAGGAGATGGGGCGAGGTGATGAGGAGATGGGGCTGGGGAGATGAGGAGATGGGGCGAGGAGATTAGGAGATGGGGCGAGGTGATGAGGAGATGGGGCGAGGAGATTAGGAGATGGGGCGAGGTGATGAGGAGATGGGGCGAGAAGATGGGGCAAGGAGATTAGGAGATGGGGCGAGGTGATGAGGAGATGGGGCGAGGAGATGGGGCGAGGTGATGAGGAGATGGGGCGAGAAGATGGGGCAAGGAGATTAGGAGATGGGGCGAGGTGATGAGGAGATGGGGCGAGGTGATGAGGAGATGGGGCGAGAATATGGGGCAAGGAGATTAGGAGATGGGGCGAGGTGATGAGGAGATGGGGCGAGGTGATGAGGAGATGGGGCTGGGGAGATGGGGCGAGGTGATGAGGAGATGGGGCGAGAATATGGGGCAAGGAGATTAGGAGATGGGGCGAGGTGATGAGGAGATGGGGCGAGGTGATGAGGAGATGGGGCGAGGTGATGAGGAGATGGGGCGAGGAGATGGGGCGAGGTGATGAGGAGATGGGGCGAGAAGATGGGGCAAGGAGATTAGGAGATGGGGCGAGGTGATGAGGAGATGGGGCGAGGTGATGAGGAGATGGGGCTGGGGAGATGGGGCGAGGTGATGAGGAGATGGGGCGAGGTGATGAGGAGATGGGGCGAGAAGATGAGGAGATGGGGCGAGAAGATGAGGAGATGGGGCGAGAAGATGGGGCAAGGAGATTAGGAGATGGGGCGAGGTGATGAGGAGATGGGGCGAGGTGATGAGGAGATGGGGCGAGAAGATGGGGCAAGGAGATTAGGAGATGGGGCGAGGTGATGAGGAGATGGGGCGAGGTGATGAGGAGATGGGGCGAGAATATGGGGCAAGGAGATTAGGAGATGGGGCGAGGTGATGAGGAGATGGGGCGAGAAGATGAGGAGATGGGGCGAGGAGATGGGGCAAGGCGATGAGAAGATGGGGCGAGGTGATGAGGAGATGGGGCGAGGTGATGAGGAGATGGGGCGAGAAGATGGGGCAAGGAGATTAGGAGATGGGGCGAGGTGATGAGGAGATGGGGCGAGGTGATGAGGAGATGGGGCTGGGGAGATGGGGCAAGGAGATTAGGAGATGGGGCGAGGTGATGAGGAGATGGGGCGAGGTGATGAGGAGATGGGGCGAGAAGATGGGGAGATGGGGCTGGGGAGATGGGGCAAGGAGATTAGGAGATGGGGCGAGGTGATGAGGAGATGGGGCTGGGGAGATGAGGAGATGGGGCGAGGAGATTAGGAGATGGGGGAGGAGATGAGGAGATGGGGCGAGGAGATTAGGAGATGGGGCGAGGTGATGAGGAGATGGGGCGAGGAGATGAGGAGATGGGGCGAGAAGATGGGGCAAGGAGATTAGGAGATGGGGCGAGGTGATGAGGAGATGGGGCGAGGTGATGAGGAGATGGGGCTGGGGAGATGGGGCAAGGAGATTAGGAGATGGGGCGAGGTGATGAGGAGATGGGGCGAGGTGATGAGGAGATGGGGCGAGAAGATGGGGAGATGGGGCTGGGGAGATGGGGCAAGGAGATTAGGAGATGGGGCGAGGTGATGAGGAGATGGGGCTGGGGAGATGAGGAGATGGGGCGAGGAGATTAGGAGATGGGGCTGGGGAGATGGGGCAAGGAGATTAGGAGATGGGGCGAGGTGATGAGGAGATGGGGCGAGGTGATGAGGAGATGGGGCGAGGAGATGGGGCGAGGTGATGAGGAGATGGGGCGAGAAGATGGGGCAAGGATATTAGGAGATGGGGCAAGGAGATTAGGAGATGGGGCGAGGTGATGAGGAGATGGGGCGAGGTGATGAGGAGATGGGGCGAGAAGATGGGGCAAGGAGATTAGGAGATGGGGCGAGGTGATGAGGAGATGGGGCGAGAAGATGGGGCAAGGAGATTAGGAGATGGGGCGAGGTGATGAGGAGATGGGGCGAGGAGATGAGGAGATGGGGCGAGGTGATGAGGAGATGGGGCGAGAATATGGGGCAAGGAGATGAGGAGATGGGGCGAGGTGATGAGGAGATGGGGCGAGGAGATGGGGCGAGGTGATGAGGAGATGGGGCGAGAAGATGGGGCAAGGAGATTAGGAGATGGGGCGAGGTGATGAGGAGATGGGGCGAGGAGATGGGGCGAGGTGATGAGGAGATGGGGCGAGAAGATGGGGCAAGGAGATTAGGAGATGGGGCGAGGTGATGAGGAGATGGGGCTGGGGAGATGAGGAGATGGGGCGAGGAGATTAGGAGATGGGGCGAGGTGATGAGGAGATGGGGCGAGGAGATTAGGAGATGGGGCGAGGTGATGAGGAGATGGGGCGAGAAGATGGGGCAAGGAGATTAGGAGATGGGGCGAGGTGATGAGGAGATGGGGCGAGGAGATAGGGCGAGGTGATGAGGAGATGGGGCGAGAAGATGGGGCAAGGAGATTAGGAGATGGGGCGAGGTGATGAGGAGATGGGGCTGGGGAGATGAGGAGATGGGGCGAGGAGATTAGGAGATGGGGCGAGGTGATGAGGAGATGGGGCGAGGTGATGAGGAGATGGGGCGAGGTGATGAGGAGATGGGGCGAGGTGATGAGGAGATGGGGCTGGGGAGATGAGGAGATGGGGCGAGGTGATGAGGAGATGGTGCGAGGTGATGAGGAGATGGGGCGAGAATATGGGGCAAGGTGATGAGGAGATGGGGTGAGAAGATGGGGCAAGGAGATTAGGAGATGGGGCGAGGTGATGAGGAGATGGGGCGAGGTGATGAGGAGATGGGGCGAGGTGATGAGGAGATGGGGCTGGGGAGATGAGGAGATGGGGCGAGGAGATGAGGAGATGGGGCAAGGAGATGGGGCGAGGTGATGAGGAGATGGGGCGAGAAGATGGGGAGATGGGGCTTGGCGATGAGAAGATGGGCAAGGCAATGAGAAGATGGGGCGAGGTGATGAGGAGATGGTGCTGGGGAGATGAGGAGATGGGGCGAGGAGATGGGGCACGGAGATGGGGCACGGAGATGAGGAGATGGGGCGAGGAGATGGGGCACGGAGATGAGGAGATGGGGCGAGGAGATGGGGCAAGGAGATGAGGAGATGGGGCGAGGAGATGGGGCAAGGAGATGAGGAGATGGGGCGAGGTGATGAGGAGATGGGGCTGGGGAGATGGGGCAAGGAGATGAGGAGATGGGGCTGGGGAGATGGGGCGAGGTGATGAGGAGATGGGGCGAGGTGATGAGGAGATGGGGCGAGGAGATGGGGAGATGGGGCTGGGGAGATTGGGCGAGGTGATGAGGAGCTGGGGAGATGGGGCGAGAAGATGGGGAGATGGGGCAAGGCGATGAGGAGTTGGGGAGATGGGGCAAGGCGATGAGGAGTTGGGGAGATGGGGCGAGAAGATGAGGAGCTGGGCAAGGCGATGAGGAGATGGGGCGAGGTGATGAGGAGATGGGGCTGGGGAGATGGGGCAAGGCGATGAGGAGCTGGGGAGATGGGGCGAGAAGATGGGGAGATGGGGCAAGGCGATGAGGAGTTGGGGAGATGGGGCGAGAAGATGAGGAGCTGGGCAAGGCGATGAGGAGATGGGGGAGAGGAAATGAGGAGATGGGGCGAGGAGCTGGGGAGCTGTGGAGATGGGGCAAGGCGATGAGGAGCTGGGGAGATGGGGCAAGGCGATGAGGAGCTGGGGATATGGGGCGAGGTGATGAGGAGATGGGGCGAGGTGATGGGGCGAGGTGATGAGGAGATGGGGCGAGAATATGGGGCAAGGAGATTAGGAGATGGGGCGAGGTGATGAGGAGATGGGGCGAGGTGATGAGGAGATGGGGCGAGGTGATGAGGAGATGGGGCGAGAATATGGGGCAAGGAGATTAGGAGATGGGGCGAGGTGATGAGGAGATGGGGCGAGGAGATGGGGCGAGGTGATGAGGAGATGGGGCGAGAAGATGGGGCAAGGTGATGAGGAGATGGGGCGAGGAGATGGGGCGAGGTGATGAGGAGATGGGGCGAGGTGATGAGGAGATGGGGCGAGAATATGGGGCAAGGAGATTAGGAGATGGGGCGAGGTGATGAGGAGATGGGGCGAGGTGATGAGGAGATGGGGCGAGGTGATGAGGAGATGGGGCGAGAATATGGGGCAAGGAGATTAGGAGATGGGGCGAGGTGATGAGGAGATGGGGCGAGGTGATGAGGAGATGGGGCGAGAAGATGAGGAGATGGGGCTGGGGAGATGGGGCAAGGAGATTAGGAGATGGGGCGAGGTGATGAGGAGATGGGGCAAGACGATGGGGAGATGGGGCTTGGCGATGAGAAGATGGGCAAGGCGATGAGAAGATGGGGCGAGGTGATGAGGAGATGGGGCGAGGTGATGGGGAGATGGGGCGAGAAGATGGGGCGAGAAGATGGGGCAAGGAGATTAGGAGATGGGGCGAGGTGATGGGGCGAGGTGATGGGGCAAGGAGATTAGGAGATGGGGCGAGGTGATGAGGAGATGGGGCGAGGTGATGAGGAGATGGGGCGAGAAGATGAGGAGATGGGGCTGGGGAGATGGGGCAAGGAGATTAGGAGATGGGGCGAGGTGATGAGGAGATGGGGCAAGACGATGGGGAGATGGGGCTTGGCGATGAGAAGATGGGCAAGGCGATGAGAAGATGGGGCGAGGTGATGAGGAGATGGGGCGAGGTGATGGGGAGATGGGGCGAGAAGATGGGGCGAGAAGATGGGGCAAGGAGATTAGGAGATGGGGCGAGGTGATGGGGCGAGGTGATGGGGCGAGGTGATGAGGAGATGGGGCGAGGTGATGAGGAGATGGGGCGAGAAGATGGGGCAAGGAGATTAGGAGATGGGGCGAGGTGATGAGGAGATGGGGCGAGGAGATTAGGAGATGGGGCGAGGTGATGAGGAGATGGGGCGAGAAGATGGGGCGAGGAGATTAGGAGATGGGGCGAGGTGATGAGGAGATGGGGCGAGAAGATGGGGCGAGGAGATTAGGAGATGGGGCGAGGTGATGGGGAGATGGGGCGAGAATATGGGGCAAGGAGATTAGGAGATGGGGCGAGGTGATGAGGAGATGGGGCGAGGTGATGAGGAGATGGGGCGAGAATATGGGGCAAGGAGATTAGGAGATGGGGCGAGGTGATGAGGAGATGGGGCGAGAAGATGGGGCAAGGAGATTAGGAGATGGGGCGAGGTGATGAGGAGATGGGGCGAGGCGATGAGGAGATGGGGCGAGGTGATGAGGAGATGGGGCGAGAATATGGGGCAAGGAGATGAGGAGATGGGGCGAGGTGATGAGGAGATGGGGCGAGGTGATGGGGCGAGGAGATTAGGAGATGGGGCGAGGTGATGAGGAGATGGGGCGAGGAGATGGGGCGAGGTGATGAGGAGATGGGGCGAGGTGATGAGGAGATGGGGCGAGAAGATGGGGCAAGGAGATTAGGAGATGGGGCGAGGTGATGAGGAGATGGGGCGAGGTGATGAGGAGATGGGGCGAGGTGATGAGGAGATGGGGCGAGAAGATGGGGCAAGGAGATGAGGAGATGGGGCGAGGTGATGAGGAGATGGGGCGAGGAGATTAGGAGATGGGGCGAGGTGATGGGGAGATGGGGCGAGGTGATGAGGAGATGGGGCTGGGGAGATGAGGAGATGGGGCGAGAAGATGGGGCGAGGAGATGAGGAGATGGGGCGAGGTGATGGGGCGAGGTGATGAGGAGATGGGGCTGGGGAGATGAGGAGATGGGGCGAGAAGATGAGGAGATGGGGCGAGTTGATGAGGAGATGGGGCGAGAATATGGGGCAAGGAGATTAGGAGATGGGGCGAGGTGATGGGGCGAGGTGATGAGGAGATGGGGCGAGGTGATGGGGCGAGGTGATGAGGAGATGGGGCGAGAAGATGGGGCAAGGAGATTAGGAGATGGGGCGAGGTGATGAGGAGATGGGGCAAGGAGATTAGGAGATGGGGCGAGGTGATGAGGAGATGGGGCGAGGTGATGAGGAGATGGGGCAAGGAGATTAGGAGATGGGGCAAGACGATGGGGCGAGGTGATGAGGAGATGGGGCGAGAAGATGGGGCAAGGAGATTAGGAGATGGGGCGAGGTGATGAGGAGATGGGGCGAGGTGATGGGGCGAGGTGATGAGGAGATGGGGCGAGAATATGGGGCAAGGAGATTAGGAGATGGGGCGAGGTGATGAGGAGATGGGGCGAGAATATGGGGCAAGGAGATTAGGAGATGGGGCGAGGTGATGAGGAAATGGGGCGAGGTGATGAGGAGATGGGGCAAGGAGATGGGGCGAGGTGATGAGGAGATGGGGCGAGGTGATGAGGAGATGGGGCAAGGAGATTAGGAGATGGGGCAAGACGATGGGGCGAGGTGATGAGGAGATGGGGCGAGAAGATGGGGCAAGGAGATTAGGAGATGGGGCAAGGAGATTAGGAGATGGGGCGAGGTGATTAGGAGATGGGGCGAGGTGATGAGGAAATGGGGCGAGGTGATGAGGAGATGGGGCAAGGAGATGGGGCGAGGTGATGAGGAGATAGGGCGAGAAGATGAGGCAAGGAGATTAGGAGATGGGGCAAGGCGATGAGGAGTTGGGGAGATGGGGCGAGAAGATGAGGAGCTGGGCAAGGCGATGAGGAGATGGGGCGAGGTGATGAGGAGATGGGGCTGGGGAGATGGGGCAAGGCGATGAGGAGCTGGGGAGATGGGGCGAGAAGATGGGGAGATGGGGCAAGGCGATGAGGAGTTGGGGAGATGGGGCGAGAAGATGAGGAGCTGGGCAAGGCGATGAGGAGATGGGGGAGAGGAAATGAGGAGATGGGGCGAGGAGCTGGGGAGCTGTGGAGATGGGGCAAGGCGATGAGGAGCTGGGGAGATGGGGCAAGGCGATGAGGAGCTGGGGATATGGGGCGAGGTGATGAGGAGATGGGGCGAGGTGATGGGGCGAGGTGATGAGGAGATGGGGCGAGAATATGGGGCAAGGAGATTAGGAGATGGGGCGAGGTGATGAGGAGATGGGGCGAGGTGATGAGGAGATGGGGCGAGGTGATGAGGAGATGGGGCGAGAATATGGGGCAAGGAGATTAGGAGATGGGGCGAGGTGATGAGGAGATGGGGCGAGGAGATGGGGCGAGGTGATGAGGAGATGGGGCGAGAAGATGGGGCAAGGTGATGAGGAGATGGGGCGAGGAGATGGGGCGAGGTGATGAGGAGATGGGGCGAGGTGATGAGGAGATGGGGCGAGAATATGGGGCAAGGAGATTAGGAGATGGGGCGAGGTGATGAGGAGATGGGGCGAGGTGATGAGGAGATGGGGCGAGGTGATGAGGAGATGGGGCGAGAATATGGGGCAAGGAGATTAGGAGATGGGGCGAGGTGATGAGGAGATGGGGCGAGGTGATGAGGAGATGGGGCGAGAAGATGAGGAGATGGGGCTGGGGAGATGGGGCAAGGAGATTAGGAGATGGGGCGAGGTGATGAGGAGATGGGGCAAGACGATGGGGAGATGGGGCTTGGCGATGAGAAGATGGGCAAGGCGATGAGAAGATGGGGCGAGGTGATGAGGAGATGGGGCGAGGTGATGGGGAGATGGGGCGAGAAGATGGGGCGAGAAGATGGGGCAAGGAGATTAGGAGATGGGGCGAGGTGATGGGGCGAGGTGATGGGGCAAGGAGATTAGGAGATGGGGCGAGGTGATGAGGAGATGGGGCGAGGTGATGAGGAGATGGGGCGAGAAGATGAGGAGATGGGGCTGGGGAGATGGGGCAAGGAGATTAGGAGATGGGGCGAGGTGATGAGGAGATGGGGCAAGACGATGGGGAGATGGGGCTTGGCGATGAGAAGATGGGCAAGGCGATGAGAAGATGGGGCGAGGTGATGAGGAGATGGGGCGAGGTGATGGGGAGATGGGGCGAGAAGATGGGGCGAGAAGATGGGGCAAGGAGATTAGGAGATGGGGCGAGGTGATGGGGCGAGGTGATGGGGCGAGGTGATGAGGAGATGGGGCGAGGTGATGAGGAGATGGGGCGAGAAGATGGGGCAAGGAGATTAGGAGATGGGGCGAGGTGATGAGGAGATGGGGCGAGGAGATTAGGAGATGGGGCGAGGTGATGAGGAGATGGGGCGAGAAGATGGGGCGAGGAGATTAGGAGATGGGGCGAGGTGATGAGGAGATGGGGCGAGAAGATGGGGCGAGGAGATTAGGAGATGGGGCGAGGTGATGGGGAGATGGGGCGAGAATATGGGGCAAGGAGATTAGGAGATGGGGCGAGGTGATGAGGAGATGGGGCGAGGTGATGAGGAGATGGGGCGAGAATATGGGGCAAGGAGATTAGGAGATGGGGCGAGGTGATGAGGAGATGGGGCGAGAAGATGGGGCAAGGAGATTAGGAGATGGGGCGAGGTGATGAGGAGATGGGGCGAGGCGATGAGGAGATGGGGCGAGGTGATGAGGAGATGGGGCGAGAATATGGGGCAAGGAGATGAGGAGATGGGGCGAGGTGATGAGGAGATGGGGCGAGGTGATGGGGCGAGGAGATTAGGAGATGGGGCGAGGTGATGAGGAGATGGGGCGAGGAGATGGGGCGAGGTGATGAGGAGATGGGGCGAGGTGATGAGGAGATGGGGCGAGAAGATGGGGCAAGGAGATTAGGAGATGGGGCGAGGTGATGAGGAGATGGGGCGAGGTGATGAGGAGATGGGGCGAGGTGATGAGGAGATGGGGCGAGAAGATGGGGCAAGGAGATGAGGAGATGGGGCGAGGTGATGAGGAGATGGGGCGAGGAGATTAGGAGATGGGGCGAGGTGATGGGGAGATGGGGCGAGGTGATGAGGAGATGGGGCTGGGGAGATGAGGAGATGGGGCGAGAAGATGGGGCGAGGAGATGAGGAGATGGGGCGAGGTGATGGGGCGAGGTGATGAGGAGATGGGGCTGGGGAGATGAGGAGATGGGGCGAGAAGATGAGGAGATGGGGCGAGTTGATGAGGAGATGGGGCGAGAATATGGGGCAAGGAGATTAGGAGATGGGGCGAGGTGATGGGGCGAGGTGATGAGGAGATGGGGCGAGGTGATGGGGCGAGGTGATGAGGAGATGGGGCGAGAAGATGGGGCAAGGAGATTAGGAGATGGGGCGAGGTGATGAGGAGATGGGGCAAGGAGATTAGGAGATGGGGCGAGGTGATGAGGAGATGGGGCGAGGTGATGAGGAGATGGGGCAAGGAGATTAGGAGATGGGGCAAGACGATGGGGCGAGGTGATGAGGAGATGGGGCGAGAAGATGGGGCAAGGAGATTAGGAGATGGGGCGAGGTGATGAGGAGATGGGGCGAGGTGATGGGGCGAGGTGATGAGGAGATGGGGCGAGAATATGGGGCAAGGAGATTAGGAGATGGGGCGAGGTGATGAGGAGATGGGGCGAGAATATGGGGCAAGGAGATTAGGAGATGGGGCGAGGTGATGAGGAAATGGGGCGAGGTGATGAGGAGATGGGGCAAGGAGATGGGGCGAGGTGATGAGGAGATGGGGCGAGGTGATGAGGAGATGGGGCAAGGAGATTAGGAGATGGGGCAAGACGATGGGGCGAGGTGATGAGGAGATGGGGCGAGAAGATGGGGCAAGGAGATTAGGAGATGGGGCAAGGAGATTAGGAGATGGGGCGAGGTGATTAGGAGATGGGGCGAGGTGATGAGGAAATGGGGCGAGGTGATGAGGAGATGGGGCAAGGAGATGGGGCGAGGTGATGAGGAGATAGGGCGAGAAGATGAGGCAAGGAGATTAGGAGATGGGGCGAGGTGATGAGGAGATGGGGCGAGGTGATGAGGAGATGGGGCGAGAATATGGGGCAAGGAGATTAGGAGATGGGGCGAGGAGATGAGGAGATGGGGCGAGGAGATGAGGAGATGGGGCGAGGCGATGAGGAGATGGGGCAAGACGATGGGGAGATGGGGCTTGGCGATGAGAAGATGGGCAAGGCGATGAGAAGATGGGGCGAGGTGATGAGGAGATGGTGCTGGGGAGATGAGGAGATGGGGCGAGGAGATGAGGAGATGGGGCAAGACGATGGGGAGATGGGGCTTGGCGATGAGAAGATGGGGCGAGGTGATGAGGAGATGGTGCTGGGGAGATGAGGAAATGGGGCGAGGAGATGGGGCGAGGAGATGGGGCGAGGAGATGAGGCACGGAGATGAGGAGATGGGGCGAGGAGATGGGGCAAGGAGATGAGGAGATGGGGCGAGGAGATGGGGCAAGGAGATGAGGAGATGGGGCGAGGTGATGAGGAGATGGGGCTGGGGAGATGGGGCAAGGAGATGAGGAGATGGGGCTGGGGAGATGGGGCGAGGTGATGAGGAGATGGGGCGAGGTGATGAGGAGATGGGGCAAGGAGATGAGGAGATGGGGCGAGGTGATGTGGCGAGGAGATGAGGAGATGGGGCGAGGTGATGGGGCGAGGCGATGAGGAGATGGGGCAAGACGATGGGGAGATGGGGCTTGGCGATGAGAAGATGGGCAAGGCGATGAGAAGACGGTGCTGGGGAGATGAGGAGATGGGGCGAGGAGATAGGGCAAGGAGATGAGGAGATGGGGCGAGGAGCTGGGGAGCTGGGGAGATGGGGCAAGGTGATGAGGAGCTGGGGAGATGGGGTGAGAAGATGGGGAGATGGGGCAAGGCGATGAGGAGTTGGAGAGATGGGGCGAGAAGATGAGGAGCTGGGCAAGGCGATGAGGAGATGGGGGAGAGGAAATGAGGAGATGGGGCGAGGAGCTGGGGAGCTGTGGAGATGGGGCAAGGCGATGAGGAGCTGGGGAGATGGGGCAAGGCGATGAGGAGCTGGGGAGATGGGGCAAGGCGATGAGGAGCTGGGGATATGGGGCAAGGCGATGAGGAGCTGGGGAGATGGGGCAAGGCGATGAGGAGCTGTGGCGAGGAGATGGGGCGAGAAACTGGGGCAATGAACTGGGACGAGGAGCTGGGGAATCAGGGCGATGGGGGAAGGCGATGAGGAGATGGACAAGGCGATGAGAAGATGGGCAAGGCGATGAGAAGATGGGCAAGGCGATGAGAAGATGGGCAAGGCGATGAGAAGATGGGGCAAGGCGATGAGAAGATGGGCAAGGCGATGAGAAGATGGGCAAGGCGATGAGAAGATGGGCAAGGCGAGGAGAGTATAAATATCAAAGATACAAATTACATAGATGTGGAAATTTTTACATATTTAATAGATACGTTAAATACGATAAAAATTTGTTTAATATCTCAATATAAAATAAATTATTTTTAAAGAGTTACATAATAATATATATAAATATTATGAATATATAAATTTGTTTAAGTTATTATTAATATACTCAATATATATTATTGATTGATCAATTAAAAATATACACTAATTTAAATAACATATGAAGTGTTAATTTGAGTTTATGAAATCAATTTAACCAAGTAAGATAGAATATAAACCTGTATAAGAATATAAACCTGTATTTTATTTGAACGATAGCAGGAACGCAGCTGATCAATTCCACTCCCTCGATGTCTTTGTATTTTGATTTAATTTTTGAGAGTTCAGTGAAAACCCCATCGCTCATCTGAAATTAATATCCTGAATATTATTATTTATTAAAGTGATTATTATTAATCATATTTCATTTTATCCCAAATAATTAACACTAGTTGTAAAACTATAATATTATAAATTATATAATATTGGATAGCTTTGGCTAGCATCGGATACCTTGAGAATAGCTATATGGCAACAAACTGGAGATGAGGGAAATAGAGATTTGCCAGAGAAATGGTGAGGCAGGATATGGAAACATGTACTAAAGCCCACATCCTGTCTCCAGGCACTCAAAGCTGCGAGCGACTGACAATATGAAAACGTTGTAGAGAATAAAAAAAGTAACGAGGTTGCAAACTTGGTCAATTACTTCAGGTCCCAAGGTGCCCACAAACTCCTCCCCCTTAAATGTGATCTTAAACCCATTATTACTATCCGGTACATATTTACGGAGACAGTTGGATAGATAGGAAGAGGCACTTATTATATATTTCCCGGTGTCATTTCAATTAGTAAATACGAGCCAAAGAATTTTATGCAGATTGTACATTTAGAATAATAAAAGTTTGGTTTAAATAATTTTCCATAACACATCTCTTTGTACAGGATGAACACTTCAAAAACAGACTTCTGTCGCATGAATCACGATGAGTCGATATATTCAGGTGTATCATAACATAATCGTGGCGATTAAGGAAGTCGTGCTGCCTATAAAAAGACTGTCCATATTAATTTCGCGCGTACCGAAGTCAAAAGCTGCATTTTCCGTTACAATGAAGTTATGCTGAACTTTAAGGAAATTCACAGAGTAGTACGGACATAATCCAGATTCAAATACTTTAATTTGTATTAATTAAGTTAATGTACCTCATTTGTACGCGCAGACCATATTAGGTATTTTTAATTTTTTAACGACCAGAACTAATGTATTATATCCCTTATTTGATTGGTATATCTACGGCTGGTTTAGAAACTATGAACTACAGTAGGATATTCTAGGTTTAGAAAATTAAGAAGGGATTATTTACTATTATATACTTAATGCATTTTTTAAATAGTAGGCTAAGGACATAGGGCTAGAGAATTGGTAGATAAGTTGATGGATAATAGGACACAGAAGTATATGTTAAAAATAATTTTAAATTGATATCCTTATGACAGTATGACTTTTTTGGTGAACAGTTAGCCAAGTGTAATGGAACAGGTGTACTGAAGTGCTTTGAATAGTATATCGGTAATTAGTCCGAATGTTGTCGATATATCCAACCATGATCAACTACTCATCTGTCAACTTAGTGCTATGTTTTGACGAGTTCATTTGATTATTTATAACATCAATGTTTATTGATCTGATATGATTATATCTTTATTGGCTATTATTATTTATATTCATGCATTATTTTTATCATTATTGTTATTATATCTTAATTATATCTACATATATAGATTATATTAAATATATTATACACACACTATCACTTTTATTTCTGTTTGATTACATATTATAAGTATAATCTTATTCTATGTCATAAATATATTGTTAATCTGCATATTAAATTTAACACACAAAAATAAATGGATTAAAAGTCGCACGTATGAAATAAGCACATATAATCTAGTGTGAACCTCTTAGGAAGTATTGGCATTATATACTATATATTATAGTCAATATTATAAAAAGCATGTTTTATAGAGGGCATTAAAGTAATATAATTGTACTATAATGTATATGGTGAACTCTATCTATCATAGAATTTACTATTATTTTTTATATATTAAGTATACATCATAATATTAGATCGTGATCAATATCTAAATATTAAATCATAGGTATTGTTTTGATTCCTTGTATTATATGTTATCACTATCTTTAAATAATGTCTTAAAAAATACTTAACATGGTTATTATTTATAATTATTATGATAAATAATGCTATTTTTGAATAATTCACGATTCAATACCTATTTATAATATGAAATATAATAAAAAAATTGCTTTATCAATTATTAATATATAGAGTATCATTAATAATATGATAATATAACATGGGCTTGTAGAACTATATAGATCAAAACATATTAATCACTGAATTACTAACAATAATAATTTTTTTTAAATATTTTTAAATTAGAGAACGTGTTTATAAAATTATAAAAATGTTTACATTTCAAACATTTAGTGGAAACATAAGATAATATAACAATATAATTGACTCGTTAGATTATATGCTTTACAAATTTTATTTGTATAATACATATATATACATAGATTATTAATATATTATTATATGTAAAGTGATATTATTATTTTACTTTACGCAATAATAATAGAGAAATATAAATACACAATTTAAAAATTTGAATATATTTGAATTTCTGTTTATTCAATTTAACTTTTTAAAACTATACAAAGAATATTAAATTAATAATTGTGATATATGTATATAATAAGATAATTACATATTAAGTTATTATTTATTTCCTAATTATAATTTATTTATTTTTGCATTATATATACTTGAACCCAATTTTACATTTAGTCTCATTCGTGATTCAAGATTCTCATAAAATCCGTATTTCCGTTGGTCAATATTTACCTATTGTTCTATATATAATGTATATTTATTTTTTTGAATAAAAAATATTTACTATATTATAATATCAAATATTACATAGATATTATAGGTATTAATTATATATTATACAATCATTATTCATCAATAATAGTTATATAGTAATGCTTTCTATTATAAATAGAATATTTTATTATAATAATAATTTATTCAAATAAATTCTTAACTCATTGTTTGTAAATAATTTCTATTATTTATTTATTCATATTACTAAACTGTATTTAAAATACGTATGTAAATACTACATATTAAAATAATATTTAATTAGAATTATAATTAATATTATTAATATTAATAATATTATTCACAAATTATTTTCTATTATGTAAAAATCTTATAATATTATACTTTAAATGTATGTAGGATACTATAGGTATAGTAATATTGTGTTATTTACCGAATACTTGCATAGTGTTTAACCCAAGTTCCGTGCCGATATGTCTACAGATTCGAGTCTGCGATTACATTGTATCTGCTCGTAGGTGGGTATAATTTTATGGTTGCTATTGCCTCTAAGCTAGTTAATCTTTTATTGTGTATATCGTAGGTTATGTATCAATTTGCTTACCTCCGACTATTGGTTATGGACGTTTCTGCTAGTAATTTCTATGATCCTGCTTAATATATATATCATTTAGTCCAAGCGCGTTTCTATTACTATGCACATTATGGTGTGTTTTGATTTCTATCCTAGGATATCTATTACAAGAATAGAATACGATTATACTTTTAATTTTACAGTATTGAAGTCATTTTTTCTATTTATTATCATATTACTAAAATAGGACAATACATATTTTATTGTCTTGTTATTTCTTCTAGCTGTGTTGATATCTTTTTCTATCCCATTACCGAATATATCCTATTGTTATCATATTAGTGTTTGACGAGCACGATCAAATATTCAAAGTAAATTAGTTACACATAGAATATTCCGTATTTCATTGTAGTTACCGTAGATACAATACAAAAACAATGTCGTTAGATGAAATTATCAACTTATGATGATTATAAACATTGTCATGATCAAACATTCAAAGTAAATTAGTTACACATAGAATATTCCGTATTTCATTGTAGTTACCGTAGATACAATACAAAAACGATGTCGTTAGATGAAATTATCAACTTATGAAGATTATAAACATTGTAAATATTCGACAGCGTTACTAGTATTTACTTCGTTGTACATTTCCAATAGTAGTGTATACAAATTGCCTTGTTTGAATGGCATAGGTGAAATTTGCATTGGTAGGTTATTATGGAAAAACTATTAATCTTAAGATAGTTTTAACTAACATATTTACTATATATTCGATATATATGTACAGTAATATGTATATTACAATAGTTGTATTATATTAATTGAAATGTACTACTCTACATTTTGTTAAATTAGAAGACTCCAACTATTATCTCAGAATTACACTTTACACAGAAGTGCCTGAACAAATGGATATCAGGTGTATACAAATAAGTGATTTGATAGAGATCCGGAATTTCTGTATTCATATTTATCAAGATTATCTTTGGATTATCTTGGCATGGAGAAATCTAATTTGATAGAGGAAATAGTTATAGGAAATATTCAGATTGGGAATAGAAGATATTTCTGAGAGATTAGACGTGAAAATAATTGTAATGATATAAAAAAAACTGTACATACGATGATATGTATAATGCAATTAGTTTCATCAATTATATAGGGAAATTGGTGTTTTTATAAATGTACTACTTCATGACAGTTTAGTCATATTTATAGATATATTATAATTTAGGACAAGTTCTACTCTCTTAGAATAATTTACACTTTTCTTTCTTGACTTTTATTTTATATTATAGTATAGAGTTGATAATAACAGATATGAATAGATTTTATGGCTTTATGAATATGAATTTTTTCATAGCAGTATAAAATTATATAACCTAATTGTATGAAATTCAATTTAATTTATAAATATATAAATTAAATTTAAAATATTATCTCATATAGAATATGAAATATATGTAAGAATATATGAAATTTATTTTACAGAATGAATTCTGACAGTGAAGAATACAGGATCTTTATTCAGCTGTTCATGCATTACGGATACATGAAGGAATCACAATTTGAGGATTCACTCGTCGAATACGATAGTTAATTTATATTGCGTGCCGATGATAATACTTTAATCTGATTTTTATAATATATTTGTTTTATTCACTATTTAAAAATGTCTATAAAGTTATAGAATATTACAATATACAAGTTATAGAATATTAATTTCTATCGTAAAATTAATTATTTAATGAAATTAAAAAAAATGAATTTGCAGGTAACCGTAACATAAATTCAATGGTAAAAAAAATGAATCAAAAATTCCTACCAATGCAATTCGAAGTTCGCAAAGGTATTGATGAACAGGATGGATTTACTATTTACTCATTAGTTTGTACCATTATAAATTAATAATAGACATAATCACTTTATTAAATTATTTATTATTATACTAGTCAGTATTATAATTGTTATATTATAAATATAATTTGTTAATATTTAATTTACTTTGAATTTTATTAAAATAATGAAAAATTGGCTTTGATAATTAGTGGTTATTGGTACGAAGAATTCCTTCGTTAAAACAGCGTTCAACTTACCCATAAAACAATGTTTCTTTCTGATTAATCTGTTTAGGTGAACACCGTAGATTCTGAGTTGACTAGATTAGCGCCCTGCTACAACACTACAGAAATAGAAGTCATTGAGTTCATTGTTATTATTATCATTATTATTATTATTATTATCGCATCTATATAATATTAATAGTAAGAGATTAAATGATAGTAAAATATAAATTTATATACATAAAATATTGTATTCATTTTTCAAGGAGATATTACATAAAATACTTATATTATGCAATGCAATAGTTTTATATTCTTTTTCTTTGGGAACCTCCATAAATTGAAACCTTGTTCTCAGAATATAAATGATAACCTTAAACTTTCATTCCAAAGCTTATCTCACACTCTAATCGTATGCAATTAACTCAATTGGATTTAACTTCTCACTTATTCTCTAGACCAAAACGACCTTTATCACGCACCTTATTCTCTAAAGCTAACAAAATTATAAACCACGCCCTCAAGACCCACCAAGTGATGATATCTAAATTCGGCTCTATCAACTACCACGATGTGTTTGATTTTATGTGCAACACCTATCCTAGAGATACCATCGAAGAAATTATGGATAAGCTCTTGAAAGATTATTGGATATCTAGAGTTAGCTATTATTACTAAGGCTTCATTATCTTTGATAATCCTAAATCATATTTGGTATACTACAAAATGAAACTGTAATTAATCATTTATTCTATTATACACCATTCAATTCTATTAAATTTATTTAACCTAGAAAGCATATCAACGAAATTATAATCATTTTAGACGCATTCCCATCTGTTTGTAAATATTCTGATCTCTCATCTCGTTCCCAGGATAAGTTGACTATCTACCTTTCGCAAAGGCTAATCCTCGATTTGAAACAGCATCTCATCGAAACATATCCGAATTATGTGAAGTCTTGTGCAATCTGTAAAAATATCTGCATATCGGTACTCACTACCAAGTCTTATAAACTATTACACTCATTTCTAAATCAATTATCTTTGTAATATTAATTATAATTAAAATTCATTTGCTATTTAAGCCGAGTGTTCTATTTTTAAAAGATTACAATTAGATTGATATCTTTTTTTATAGTTTAGACTTTTTGTTTTACATATAAAAATATTTATATTAATAGGAAGTATATTTTTATATTTTTTATATTTTTATAATTAGTTATATACCTTAATATATATTATATTTACTATATTGAGAAATATATATATTGTATAATTATATATATATTTATGTTCTATACAGTTAAAGTTCTAAACATTTAATTTAAAATATTACTCAATGTGAAAAAATAAATTCCATTTTAGTGAATTAATTTTTATTATATTTTGAAGATCCCAGAATCATAGCAAGTAACTTGTAACTATTTCTCAGCGGAAGATTTGCAGTTCATGCAACACATCTGTACACCGTCACTGTTGTAAGATCTACTTTGCAGTTAATACAAAATGCCCCGATTGCCCAAAAAAATGGAAGCCGCTGAAAGAACACAACGAAGAGGACATTAATGAATAAATAAAGATTCGCAATTATTAAATATCATCGCTTTTGTAATATTAAGTCCATAACTCTACGAGAATCTTTTTTCAGTGGTTTATTTTTTAATAGATTCAACTTCGCATTTGTAAAAAATAAATAGTATTAAGATTAAAAAATAACTGTGGGATGATAAAAATATTAAATAATTCGCCTTACTTCATTTATTCTTGTAATTTCGTGTAGCCGTTAATCTGACTCGGGTTAACCCTTAAGATAGTGATCCATCTGAGCTATACCTTGTGTTAATCGAAGATTTGCTACTAGTTTTCTTATGATCGACGTGCTCACTATTATTCTCATTCGGCTTTCTGTGTTTGTTTTTGTTTTCTTTATCCCTGGTATCGCTGGAGTTGTTTAATAAGTTACGATGGTCCTTTGACCGGTACGGCGGTATCACGAGGTTAGAGGTGTACGAGACCCCCGACTGGTTATATTCGTCCTTGAACACGTTGCTGTATGATTGGGGGTGTTTTGTAGTTCAGAGTTTATGTAATATACCATAACAAGAAGTCAAATAGCTATAGGTGATCTATTGAGCTATCCGATTTACAAAATATTTAAGAATGTAAATATATATTTATATTTAAAATACTTTGCAGAGAGTACAAATAATTATATAAGTAATAATAATATATATAAAGTTATTATTTACAAAACAGTTACTTGGATACAAACTATGTATATGATATTAGTAATGATTTAATGTAACGTTATTAGAATTACAAATATATCTTTTTGAAAATAAATAATTTATTTATTTGGAAATTTAAAAAATATATAATTTATGATATATAATAATATATTTCTAATTTACCTCAGTAATTCTATATCTTTTTCTGACATTCCGAAATCAAATGGTGCCATTAATCTGTATATAAATATTATCATATTAATTATTATAATATATTATAATTATTATAAATTAATAATAATTATTATAACCTATAATAATTATTATTATATATAATATATATAATTATAGTTAAATTATATATATTATAATTACATAACCATAATAATATATATAATATTAATTGTTAAATATGTAGCTTGAGACATATACATAATTGTATGTATTGATTAGAAAAATACCAATGATTTATAACTAACTCTGTGTCAGCCATTCTCATGTGTCTTTGATGTAAGATATAGTTTTCATCTCTAACGAAACTTTTGAATTGTACTTCTGAATCAAAATTAACTGACTTTTGATTGCTAATTTATAAATTATATTTGAAAAATATAATGATATATTTATACAATTACGTAATTGTACATTATATAATAAATATATATTACATTTTATTTTTTTTATTACAATTTAAATATATCAGATTTAATTAAACATTATATTCATAATAGTAAAGTGTGAATTTCATATAGATAAATATGTTATCTTATTTGTCTAACCTAATTAATTCTGGATTGCTTAGAGAAGTCTTAAAATGCCTGTAATTATAATTTCTAAATACTTCGTAATCTTTTGAATATGTAGGCGAAATATACGCCTAAATAAATACAGGAGTTGAAATTATAAGGAATTAATCGTTAAAAATATGTCAAAAAGGGCAATTATAAATCTAACTGATTTATAAATTTCGTCTGTACTCGCAAATTTCATCGGTAACATAGAAGAAGTAATAGAGGTTACTGTGTTTGGTGTTTTATCTTTGGCTGTAGTACACATATGATCAGTCTTAGCGTTAGGTTGTAGCGTATTTTTCTTCAGCATAGTTATCGTGTTGTTATTGATTCGCCAAGCGATATCTCGAATGAACAACGACAGCACCAAAAGAAGCACACACAAAACTGCAGAGTAATCATTAATGATGTACAAAATTAGTTTATTTTTATTAGTTTAAGTATATTTAAAGGAATCAATATATAAATTATTAAATGGACAAAATAGATTTATATTAAAATATTATTATATATAATTTATATTAATACTAATTACAATTAATCAATTATATATTCATGAAAAAAATTATTGTTTCCATATGTTATATCACTGAATAATTAGTATATATATATATATATATATATATATATATATACCTTACATTGATTATTCAAAGTATATAATGTTTTAATTGACTACAAAATTCTATTTATGATACTAGCTATTGCCTAGTTATATTTTATTAACATGATATACATATAATTATTAATTAAGTTGAAATTACATAAATTAATACACATATTAATCTATAGCATTTAATCTACGATGGCGCACATGAGTTATACAGACGGTGGAATTATAATTAAATATATATTGAAATTAAATGATAAATAATATTAAATAATATTATGTATGAAAGAATGTTTTATATGTGTTGATTATATAGGTCACGAGATGACACATGTTTTAGCGTTTTACCAACATATCCATTTCGGAAATTTTGAGGTTGTTTCGGTAATTTCATCAACAAGAGTAGTGGTAATATTCATTTTAGGATTGCTAAATAATTTCTGAAATAGCCCTACACTTTCATTATTAATGTCGTTTCCTCCAATTAAATCCAATTTTGTAATTTTCTCTTCCTTTTTATATTTTAACAAATATTATTAATCGATTAAGTTATTTATGTTAATTGATAAACACACATACACACACACACAAATATATACACAAACACACACATACATACCAATATTTACATATGCATATATACGCACGCATTACGAAATTCTTGTATATAAATCCGATATGAATAACACGGTATGTAAACATTTATTCATGAGAAGTCATTTATCTTTAGAAACGATGAAGTATTTTAAAGTTCGACAACAATAATAATAATTACGAATAATTACGATAAATTACTGATAACATAATTAACTAGTATAAATCATCAATGATACAATTTCTGAAATTAAAACTCGGAAGGAATACTATGTCATGAAAACTAAAAAGAACGTAAATCAAGTACATATATTGTAAAATTATACTTTACTTTTAAAGAATATGTACTCGACTTAAATTATAGCTTCAATGTATTTTCTGAAACTTGGTTTACTAACATTACTAACTATATGGTATTAATACAGAATATATTTGTTTACGGTATATGTGGCCGTGGAATTGAAGTTGTTAAATTGTTTACTAATATAGACAACCTAACGATGGTTATAATACACTTTTCACTGACCTTGCATACCTTGTTTACATAGCTACTCTACATATACTATTCTTATTATAATAGGGTACTTTCTATTTCATATAAAATAGAATGATCTACATTATAAATATGATTGATACTAATTCCTAATAATATCAAAATCTATATAGTAACAAAATATATTACTAGAAAGAGAATAAAACCAATTTACTGAATTGCCCATCAATAGATTATTTAAAATGTTGTAAACTACTATATATCAAATTAAAATAATATACCTTACTATAAATGACTAAACTATCAAACTTGACTAAATAAAATACATTAATACACATACTGAACTACCATTAACCTCCGTATATATAGAATATACAATCTGATTTTTACTTCCACGAATTATTCTCCCAAAATTCGTACTCTCATAATAAAACTAAAACAATGATCTCGATACTATTTGAATCTTTAAATTTAAAATAAAAATTGATGACTAATTAACTTACGAAACATTAACGGACTTAATGAAATATTCATTAATTAGTAATTAATAATTACTCCACTACTAAACTAATCTAACATCTATAAAACTGAATTATCTAACTATAGGCTAATTGCAGTTATCTCTTCTAGCCAAAATACTACAAAGGATTTAAAAGGATTAGTGTAAAAGATATTCTTCTTTTATTGGTTAGATACTTTCTATTAATAGACGTTTCTCAAAATAATTGAACCATTCAACCATCACTAGAATAACCATTAATGCACTGAGTTCTGCAATGATATATTTAATACATATCCAGCTATAAATGATAACTTATAGCCGTGTAATATTGAGTTACACTCGTTTATTGAATAAACAGATGAACTACGCAACTAAATATAACTGACTAATGATAAATAATGTACTATTAAACTTTAATAAATCAGGATTCTTGGACTTATCCACTGCTAAATTCAAAATAAAATCTGCATTCCTGACAATTTGCATTAATAACATACCAATTTTCCCAACTGACATATACATATATTGGACTCAGACTAGAAAATAGACTAAACTTTGATAAATACATGCATTATATTTAACATACAACTACTTACTATGTGTATATATATAACCTAAATTAAATCCGATCTTCCCTACATATAAATACTGCAACATTACTTAACATGTATATATTAATATGATTAAGACTCAAATATTGCAATACATTAATCACTAGCCGATTTAGAATTCACAGAAATAACGTGAAAGAAATATCAGAATTGTTTATTTTGATTAAATTTGTTTCATTAACACACTATTGAATATCTGTCTAAATATTTAATATGTATCGCGCACGCGCATACAATAACTCGCATATGCTCGCACATAAACACACATATACACATGTACTTACATATATGTATGTATATATACATACCTAGATCATTGCCGTATAAGGTGATATTAGCGTATGTATAAATAGATATATATTTATTTATAATAACCTTATACAGAGATGTATTCTTTAGCGGATTTCCTATATGTAGAAAAGTTACTAATATATAATTTATATTTGATGTGTATTTTTAAATATATACTCAATAAAAGTTAATAAACTAATTTTCAAAAACAGTTATTATTTCTACCCGGAGCTTTATTAATTAATAACTTATACAGTGGAATCACATTTCAGATAACTTTAGAAAGTTAATCTATATCTATCTGCATTTAAAGACGCATATTATTATTTTTTCAGATTTTTCGTTCACCCTATGTTGTATATGTATTTCTTTCGTTATCAGTTTTTCTTTTAACCAATATTTACCAATATTTTCATCTGTTGTAATATCACTAAATAGCCTTGGCTAAAATTGTAAAGTTTTAGCCAAATCATAACATTGTATATTCATACTAATAACTAATATATATATATATATATATATATATATATATATATATATATGTGTGTGTGTGTGTGTGTGTGTGTGTGTGTATGTTATTATATATTATACTATATATTTATGAATATACAAATAAGTATAAATTATATATATATATTTATATATACATTATATAATATATACGTATACCTACATATACAATATATAGTATATATTTAGAATATAATTTCATATATAATAATGCCCTTCTATATAATAATATTTATTATTAAACAAAACTGTTACATTTTATATATTAATCTTATATGTTATGTATACAGTTACATAATCTAATACCACATAGTATTATTATCTAATTAACTACTAATATTATTAATAGCTGATTCGGTACGATATCGTTTTAGTAATTGAAATATTAATTTCACTATTTAACATTACACTAGATTATATTATTTTTCATATTAATTATAATAAATAAGACTTTCAAATAAAATATGTATTCACAATATACCATACCGACCTTGAACTATTGTATTATAATTATAGATAAAATATAAAAGTAACATTATTTGATGTTATACGATTAAATATATTTCATTTTAAAATGTTTAAAATCTAAATACTTTTATTTCAGATTCGTATATATGTTAAAACAATCAAATTAAAATAAAATACTTTTGAAAATTGTTTTAATAGTATCCAATATTACCACACTCTGGTGTAATATTGGTATTATTGATTTATAATCATATCATTATAGTGGCTATATTATTCATAAAACTAAATATGGTATAAAATATGTGATATCTGCTAGTTTATTTAGTCGAAACTGAATAATATAATGATACATCTTAATTTAGGTATATCGAATTAGTCTGAATCTAATATCCATTATTAAGTATTACAACTAAAATGTATGAATTGCTATGTAATATTAAATCATCACCATTTTGAAAAAATATTAATTATTATACGTCATTTTCATAATAATAATTTGATGCATCTCCTCTAAATTTCTAATTTTATAATATTAAGGTAATTATTAAGAGTATATTCTATCTCTAATTAGTGATTGTTTCTATTATCAGTAGTTAATAAAGAATATTTTATTTGACTAAATAATATTTCTTACTATATTTTGTAAAACGAAATATTGTTAAAATATTCAATATAAACATATATTGATTTAAAAGACTTGAACTCATTATCTTACATAGCAGTTCTTACATAGATTATCAACTTTGAAATTCTTATATATGTATGAAATTTATTTCATATTGAGATTTTACTTTAAAATAAATATTAAATAATATTTGTTGTGTTATAAAGTTAATAATTATCTAAATTAAATAGAATATTTTATTTTTACTTGCATTAAAAAATAACAAATTGATATGAAACTTCTTTATTATTATTAATCAATATGCACTAATTATGTATACGACATACGACCAATTAATCCAACACATATTGCTCAATTGATTATTGATAAATGATACTATATACGCAGAACATATTATGTATAATAGTTATATTAATATATATTGGTTAATATAAAGTTATATATAGTGTATATTAGAGTGTTAAAATAAAAATATGATGTCATATATGCGATATATTTATAAATTATATTTAATAATAGTATACTGTATTAATTATATCCTTAATTAAAATACGAGGTATACGCAGATGATTCCACATCGAAAATAAATGAAAATACGACGTCTGAATATGAATACTCCACAGCGGAGAATGGTAGCATTACAACGGACGATTACATCAGCAGCATCGAAGGATATAACGGTAACTTTACAATACCTGAAACATCCGCAAGTGTTACCTTTACATATGCGGGGAGTTCGACTTTAATACAAAGTGATTCCCCATTGACAACTGGAACAATGGATTCGACAACGATGGGCGGAAATACAACAATTGTAACCAGTGCGACAACTTTTAGCGAACATGGTATTAGCGAAAGCACGTTAATGACAAGAGAAGCCGATATTATTAGAAATACAGAAACAACATATGTTAAAGATACCACTACAGAAACCACGGAGGGCAATAACGCGAGAGAAACATCCAGATATAATAAATTATTGAATTTCAATAATATAATCAACATTTCAAGGCGTTCTCGACACCCAATTACTTCTTCGTACAAAGATATAAACAGATATCTGGCTAATAAAACCCACGTCTTACTAACTACCAAAATTAGTGAATTACCTCATACCAAAATATCTCGACAATCACCGTTATCAATATTCACGATTCGCGATGAAAAAAAGGTAAATTTGTAACTTATCAGTTATTAGAACCGGTTTCACATTAACTCCTTATACATCTCTATTTAACCGTATGCATTGTAACAGTACACAATAGGTTATATATTCAATTGATTGTTCATTTTATTTCTAAAATTCGAAAAAGTTTCCAAAATCCACGATTCATTTTAACTACTATATAGTATTATAAACATTGTCAAATATAACACTGGTATTCTATTTAATTGTGTGTATATTTATAAATCTACATGGATTATCGGAATACAAATTCCTCGTGATGGTATGCGATTAACTATTATATGCGACCACGTATTATGATTAAATCTTTCTAACAAGTTAATGTTAAGTGAGGTGGTAATTATTCTTATTTTCTAGCTAATAAGAATTAGTCGAATATCTATAAATATAATAGTATTCTAAATATAAAAATAACTAAATTTAAATAATTTTTACATAATTATATGTATTATTTTGCTGCTTCAGCACTAATAATCATATAATAATTAATATTGTCCATAACGTTTACTCCTTCATCGCAATACTAAATTGATTTATTATTTAGACGGGTAGAGATGACACTAGGGATTCAGAGATAAGTTAGTAAATGATAAATTAATCGTACGCCCATACACACAAATAAACTTTCTCTCTCTCTCTTTCTTTTTCACTCTCTCTCATATATATATAACATATATCACACACACACACACATACACTCACACACACATACACTCACACACACATACATACTCACACACAAATATACATACACATACACACACAACACACATACATACACAATCCCACACATATATGTGTTTTTTATAGAATTAAAAGTATATAAATACTAAATATCATATACATCATATACACGTTTAATAGAAATATCAAATTTCAGAACTCCATATACATATATATATATATACATATATATATACATATATATATATATATATATATACATATATATATATATATATATATATATATATATACATATATACATATATATATATATATATATATATATATATATATATATATATTTATATAATTGCATATGTGAGTTTGTATATATGTACGATTATGTATGTGCATATATGAGTATATGTGTATATATGTATAATATTTATTGTATCCGTTATTGTCGTACGGAATTGTATTGATGTTTAATAAATATAAGGAGAATAAAAGAAATGACACTATTGTACAATTGTTGGTGGCTGAGAGATAATGGTTGTGAATTCTAACATTATGTTCTGTGTTTACGATATAAGTGAATTATCGGTAGTTTGTAGTTAAAATTGTAAATTAATCATGTCAGAAATAGTGTTGAGTCGATTGGTCATGTAAATTGAGCCGGTATTGATAGAAAATGAATAATTTCTTATGAAGTATTTTTTATATGATTCTAATCGTAATTTGGATAGTAGATTACATCATAATGTCAGGAATTTTAAGATTAAGTTGATTGGGATGCTAGACTACGTGTGTATTATTTAAATAGTAGTAAGTATTATGTAAAGTAATTTGTAGTTAGATCACAATAATTGTATTAACTTAATTTTATTAACTTGATTGAAATTCTGATTATAAGAAAGTTTTCGAAGATTATTGATAATATGACATGAAATATTCAGTATTTTGTTAATTAATATGCGTTATTTGTTGTATGCTGTTTGTTTGATTAGTATGAGTTTGAAATTACATTCATTGAATCGAAGGTATTTGGGAATTAAATGAAAGTTCCGAGTCAACTTTGAAAGAGAGATTGAAAACAGTTATCCGTTGTGGGACGCCTATATTTATTATTTTGATATGAAATATTCGGTGAAGTATGATTTGTATACTGTAATATATACTTTAACTTTTACAATAACGGACTTTTAAATAATTGTAGCTTTATTAGATTTCGAAGTAAGCTTAATAGCTTACTAATAATTAGTTCATTGCTAATCGTACTTGTTACTTCAGTATAGCAGAGACATTTTTAAAATAGAATATTACATCGTCATATATAAATAATAGTAATAATAGTACTGTATTTATTTAGTAAGTGTTTATTATGTGATAAATAAAAAAACTACATGTGGGGAATTCGAAATCAGTATGTATTTGAATGGTATTATTTTTGTTACAACGTTCGGATAATAATGTATAATTTAACAAAGTCACAATATTACTTTATAACTAGGGATTTCAGCAAGTATACAGGATGGTATGTTTGATAATATGCAGCGGATACGTCAACTTGCATAATAATTACATAACTTGTATATAGATTGTATATAGATTTTTTTTTAGTTTTTATTAAATGCTTATTATTAAATTATTAAATATAATTTTCTATTTTTATATTTGATTTATACATTTTAGTATTTTGTTCATTTAAATAAAGGTAATTCATTTAAGTTTCTAGTACCATGTTTTTTTTATTTATAGAACATTACATATGCAATTTTTGGTGCATGTTTATATTTTATTTGATGAATAAATTACGATTATTAGGATTTTTAAGACTTAATATTTATTTTCTTATATAACCATATTTTATTTTGTATTTTATTCACATAGTTTATTTTTTGATATATTATTTAATATGTTTATATTTCTAATATATGCATTACCCCATAATTGCAATCCGTTATTAATTTATGATAATATTATATTCTTGTATAATAACACTTATTTATTATTGAATATTTTTGAAATTATACTTATACTATCAACTGGTTTAATTAAACTACTTAAAAAATATATCAGAATGAATGCTTATATTAAATATAATATAATATATATATATATTACATTTTAAATATTATCATTATCATTAATAATGTTAATGTTAATAATGTTAATTGTTATCCTTCTTAACTTGAAATTAATAAAAAGCATATAATGATTTAATGATTTTTAATGATTTCAATTGTGCTTTTATTAAAATCTTTTTAATAATAGACATATTGAATCTATTAGAATTATATGAAATATCATTATTCAGAGATTTAATAATCTCAGAACATCTCAGAGATAACTACCGACATTAAAATGTTGAATTTTATGTACGCTTTTAAGATATAGATTATAATAAATGTGGTTATATACTTTTATATATTTTAGCCGATACCTATAAAATAATAATTAAAAGTATTACTAATAACATACAGGTTTGTAATACATACATTATTGATATATACTTATATTGTATTAACATAACAATTAGTAATATTCATGAGTTTATTTATATAATTCAAGTATTGAACATACATATTACTTATTTGAGCTAGTTCTTGTTTTAAATATCTCATATGGGTAATATCAGTTATTACATATGACATATTTCTTGGCATTTATCTACATATATACATACACACACACACACACACACATATATATATATATATATATATATATATATATATATATATATATATACACACACACACATTTATATATATATAATAAACACTGTCGATATATATAATTTATTATAAATAAATAACATTACAATAATGCATGTAATCTTCTTGAAATCACTTATATATATTATTTATGTTTATTATTATTTATTATATGTGATATAATTATATCTGGATGTATAATTAATATGTATAATAATTCAATTCTGCTCATACAAATGAATTATAATTTATCAAGTTATATTTTAGGTAATATTTTATTTAGTATATCAATTAAGTAATTAATATTAATTCATTATGTAAACTAAGCATTAAATCAATAATTAATATGGATAATATAGAGCATGTTTTTAATTACAATTATTATACTCTACGTATTAAGTAATTCTCATAGTGAACTTGCACTGCATGTCGTGCAATGTACGTCGTACAATGTACGTCGTACAATGTACGTCGTACACTCTATGAATAGTACTCAACACTATTTATTGAATAACATTATTTAACTAACACGCATTTAATACACCATTTATAGTTAAATAACCATTGTTATAACCTATTTTTATTCAGTTATTGCATATTAACTTAGTAATTATACTTACCTTATATCGGATAATTTGAAGGGATATTATTTCTTATTTAATTGGTTAAGTAATTGCAGTATGCCAACCATATTTTAATTAAAATTAAGAAATATTATTTAAAAATATTTTATACCCACACAAATACCGACTTCAATAATAAAATGACTGATTTCAATAAATCAACAGTTGGACTGCGTATAGGAATTATATTGATGCTAATTTTGGTATTCGTTGTACTGATTGTGCTGTGTTACACGATATCGAGACGAGGTTTAGATACTAACGGTAAACGAGAACCTCGCAAACGAAACTACGCAAAGGAACGAAAAACGGATTCCCGCCGACGCACCAGGCACGAAAAACCCGCAAACGCCGTTAAAACAGCTAACGGAGTTAAGAAAAGAGATACGAATATCTCGATAGGCGGTAAGAATTACAAAGTACGGGACGCGGATCAAATTAATATCAGCATTCCAGACAATATGGACGTAACGATGAACAGTGACCTAGTTACGGTGCAAACGGATATGGCTAGAGAACGTGTAGTTTAGATTCGTATAATCATTTATAAATGTATTTATGTTATACTTTTAATATATTTCTATAGATCGATTGCATATATATTACAATAATTACGTTATATGACGAATATATTTTTTCAACAATAGAAAATCGATTTAAAAGTTAAAAGTAAGAATATAAAGGTATTTAATATATCATATAAAATATTGTCTATAGTAATATAGTAAACAGTTTTAAAATGAAAGATTATAATACAATATACTATAATATATATATATATATATATATATATATATAATCAAAATATAAATATTTGATGTTTTATAACCCAGTAATCCAATATATCAAAACAATATGTTTAATATCTATAAATCAATATTACAAATTTAACATCTTCGATATAAAATCTGTCATTTATAATTACAATTAATATATTATAATATTGCAATTCTAATACGAGATAATAATTCCGATATACATATTTTAAAAATATATATTGTATACTCGTATCATTTTTCACATGTTTAGCTTATTACAACATGTAATGTGTTGAACACCTATACATTTATCATGAATTTAAAATCTTTGGTATACATCTAGATTATACAACTATCAACAATATAATATAGTATAATTAATATTTAATATATACTATAGTATATACAATATATATTGAATATTAATAGTATAGTATTAATATTCAATATATATTGTAATTATATATAATACAATTTAAATAATTTAAATTATAATATTTTTCAATTCGTAATAATTCTCACACACGTCTCCAACTCACACAATATGTTTAACACATACACATTTATCATTAGTTTAAACCTTAGGTAATAATCCAGGTTATACAATTAATATCAATATACTATAGTATAATTAATACTAGTATAATAAACATATTGTACATTATATATATATATTATAACATGAGATGAAATATATTTGTATTATATATTTTAATTTGTAATACATAGTAATATGTAATACATGTAATATGTATTCAATAAAATGATAATACAAATATAATTTCAGAAATATATATTACTTATTAAATTAACAATATATAAACGTAATAATCGTAATACAGCATATTATTTGATAACTATTTAATACTTCGAATAATTAAATAATTGGTTATAAAATTTGAATTTAATTTTAGCATACTATAATTCTTATAAATATATATATTATTTATTATATATATATTTAAAAAAAATATATATCCATAAATTATGTTATACTGTTTACAGTGTAGTAAACTACTGTAGTACATATACATATATATAATACTTACTTAATTTTATACCAAGAAGATCAGCGATAAAGTCATCAAAAAAGAAGATAATGATATAAAAGTAAAAAAACCCAGCAATAATGATGCAAATAAAGAGAAGCGAAACAGAGAATATAAATATTCTTCAGACAATTATTATTACGAAAATGACTATCCGAGAACTGACAAGAATTTCTCAAATCCAGATGAGTTAGTAATTCAATGAATCATTATATTTACATTCGTGATCACATTATGTACATAATATATATATATATATATATATATATATATATATATATATATTTAATATAAATGATTTATATAAACTAGTTTTATATATTTTTCACAATATATATGAAGTATTTTTCGTTATTTTACATTTTCGTTATTAATGCAATATATATATATATTTATAATATAATACAGTTACTGATGAGTATATATACTGTTATAACAGAGTATATGTATACTATAGTTTATATATATAATACAATAGTCTATTTATAAAAAGTAAGAGTAATATAATATATATAACCATATACTATAGTAAAATAAGAGATAGCATATGTATAGTATATGGATAATAAATAATACAATTCTAAAAATGTTTAATTTCGTATTAACTTTCGTGTTTGATTGCAGTTTCTACGATTACGATTACGACCCCAACGATCGAATTCGAACGCCGAGAAATTCGAAACCGAGTAGCGAACGAAGCGGAAAATCGACGAAAAAACCATCGAAACGTTCCGAGGCGGGATCGACGAGAACTCGAGCCCGCCTGCAACTCGCGGACGACGTCCGCTTGATGATCCGGGACGAAATGGGAGTTTCGGTAACGCCGTCGAGTGTCACCACCTACACGGTGACCACGAATCCGGGAGAGGTGTCGTACGACGAATACATCGTGGAGCTGCTGTAAAAACGCTCCATCGGAATGCCACGGCCGACAGTCCACTGCATTTACAACAATGGGCGCCATTGTTGTATGTATAGGATGAGTATGTTTAGCGTGGCGTAATAGTTTACTATTCATTCGGAATATGTCGCACATGATAATTTTATCATTATTTATATACGAATTCATTACAATTAATATTAATAAACTTTATTATTAATTATTTTGTAATATTAGTCTAGCCATAATATAATATTAGTATATAATATAGTATATATATACTATATTATATATTATTAGTATACATTTGGTATTACTGTTAATATTATATATGAAATCTATAGTATACGAAATAACGTATCCGAATATAAGATGTTATTGGTTTCTGAATAACTCAAAGCTTATTAATTATATTAGTTTTTGTTTATACGAATACTATTATCAGTATTGGTAAATAAATATATACATATATATGTATATATATGTATGTATATATATATATATATATATACCTATATATAATAAACGTCAGTATAATATTCGATTATATTAATATAATAAAAATACTGTAAATAAGAATATCAATACAAATAATTATTAAATTATTAAATATTATTAGATTTTAATGTATTTGTCTTTACGGTATCAATAATTATTGAAAACTCACTGGGGATATTAATTTGAACAGTAAATAGTATAATTTCTACAAATATACTCTATAAATATAGTCTATAGACTATATTTGAAAACTAGATAAACTATAATATTATTATATATATTTATGGAATATAGAATTTAATAATTTATCTAATATAGGCTTCATTAGCCAAATTTATGAATTAATTTGCAGGTTATTATAAATTATTTATAGTATTGTTTATTAAATATTGATAATATAGAATATTATTATTGATTTATATATAAGAAATATGAGATAATAACAGTAAATAGATAGATATAAATATTTAAAAATAAGATTATAATTAATAATATAAATATTGTATGGCTACGAATGAATTATAGTTGATTTCTATTTTCCATTTATTTCAATACTGGATTATTGCCATGTGGTATTTTCTCGCTATATTAATAAAGAATAAACATATAAATATGTAACATATCATTACGTCGATATACAAGCGTATATATATATATATATATATATAAATATATATATATATATATATATATATATATATATAATTAAGAGCCTAAGTGAACTAACTTGATGATTTTGCCATAGTCTTGTTTCTTGTTTGACTTCATCATAGGGATATCATCAAACTTCTGTTTGCGTATATTTGCCGTTGACATCTTCTTGGTCCACGTCGACTCCTTCCTCACTTTCGCCATTAGTTCATTAGATATATCGTCTGTTGGTTTAATTAATAATATATCACGCTATCAAGTAATAATTAATGCTTTATATCATATTCAATTATTGTATATGGATATAGTTATATAAATATATTACAATATTATACAGCATATGTTTATTTGTTAACAAGTACGTTGTACATTTACAATCATGTACCCTCAACTAAAGGTGTACACTCGTAAATACTCTACTCGCCATTATACTTCCATCTGGTACATGTAATACTACTATCTACCCACTATTTGCCAATCAAATTTATTGAGATATCTATTAAATACAATTAAAGGTATTATATATTCTTGAAGGTGTTAAAGGTGTTATATTTTCTTTAACATAATTAAATTTATTATTATATTAATTAGTATCCATTATTATTATAAAATTATTATCACAATATAAATTAAAAATATTATTTTTTATAATAGAGATTATATTATTAAATGTAATAATATAATCTCTGCAAATATATTTATAATCTATATTGTCTTTGGTTATATGAAATTTAGATTATATTGATACAACGCATTTAATTGTTATCCACTACTCGAAAACTCGAGGAAGCTAGGGTATAGTCTATGGACTATAGTCTATAGTCTATAGTCTATAGTCTATAGTCTATAGACTACTGTCTATATGACTTGTTATTCTACCATGCAGTCAATACGTACATGCAAAGAGACTGTTACCGTAGAGAAGAGGGCGAATGTCCGTAGAATCTAAGTTTACCGTACAATCCACGCTTACTTTGTGCGCAGACTACCGCCGAGGTGAACACTGACCCACTTCTAGGTTCTCGCTTATTAGCGTATTACTGGGTGACAGTATCGGGGTGAAGGTGTTTCGATCTTTCTTATTAAGCATCGAACGTTGGTCCGAGGTTGCCTCCCCGAACTTGTTCAGATCTTCGTGTCTTTTCATTTCGGCCAATCTGTCGATGGTCAAGGATATCATGCGACCAACGGGCTGGACGTACATTTGTAAAACACCACAAATAAAATAATATTATTTAGCGTAATATAATTATTATAGTATACTATATTACTATATATAGTATATTATATATAATTATAATTAATTCTATAATTATATGATATAGGATATTAAATAAACATAGATTCGCTCATTGATGAGCTTTACAATTTTACTATAATACGAAAAAGAATTAAATTTTAAATAACTCGATTTAGTTACCAGGAATTTTATTTCAATCATAAATATAGTAAACAATCTTTTACTAACACATTTTCAACAGTATGTTGTGATTAACGATTTTTATTTGTATATTTTTTGAAATGCATGAAACTATAGTTTCAATTTTAGAAATGTGTATACAGCTATAATATAATATATCCATACTAGAAAAGTGGTTACAAGTAATATTTATTATGTAATATCGCTATCGTTCTCTCTATATTTATTCCTTATATATATATATATATATATATATATGTATGTATGTATATATGTATGTATGTATGTATGTATGTATGTATGTATGTATGTATGTATGTATGTATGTATGTATGTATGTATGTATGTATGTATGTATGTATGCATGTATGTATGTATTTATGTATATATATGTGTGTGTATATATACATATATATATATATATATATATATATATATATATATACATATATATATATGTATTCTTCATTACCTTTCTGCTAAATGACGGATTTATCCCAGATATTATTTCATGATGACAATATAGAATTAAGATAACGACATAACTCAATCGGTCTATATAGCTTTAACAAATGTAAGAACAAACTTGCTATTCAGGATTGCCTTCTGCTTAGTTCTGGCATCTTTAGACTTGTATAGATTTATGGCGGCTTCATTCAGCGGATCGATGACTTCATCATCTGACAATAAGTCATCCAACTCATTCCGCTCTTCAAGTAAGTTAATCTCTTCTTGTCGTCGAATCTCGTCAAGTTCCTGAACGAATTAGGTTGTTGGATGGAAATGGAATGACGAAATTACGATAGAAGAGGGCTATGGCTGTAGGAAGAGATGGCAGAGGGATGAGTGAAATTAAAGGGATGAGGAAGCGAAGAAATAAGATTTGCGAGGGTTTATGATGAATCAATAATTTGGAGAAAATTAAATAGTATCTAAGAAATAGTAATGTACACTTTACATTGTACAGTATATAATATTTAAAATATCTAACCTATATTGTAATTTAAAAAATATATATTTAGTGTAAATTAAATATATATATTTTAAATGAACAATTTATTTATAAAAATGAACATTTTAAATACTCTACTCATTTATATATTATAATTGTTATACTATAACTAAATTTGTATAGCAAATATCAGACTGTATCGGATATTTATAACTGTCAGTCTATAGACTGACGTTTTGAATTGAGGTAAGGATATTTTTATTGTTCAATTTTGAGACTTGATTGCGGACGTCAATCATTTGAGCCGTCCTTTGTTTGTCAGAAAATGTTCGTATCGGGTTGCTCAGATAACGTTGGATGAGATTGTTCATCAACAACTAACAGAACAATAATATACTTACTATAACAAATTACCATTATGTGCTTTGCGAATATGATATAAATATATATCTAATTTACTTCGAAATTAATTTAAATTTAAATATTAATAACAATAGCAATATAATAAGATAGAACTAATACGAATTACTATATAATATATAATATATATGCATAACATATATATTTTAATTGTCACGATTTAATTTTTATATAAATATTATACATCCTAAGGGTTGTAGTTTATTTTTGAATATATTTATACATATATATATATATTTATATTTATATATATATATACATATATATATTTATGTATGTTTATGTAAACCTTATACTCTGTTTCATTAATTCCAGCATCTTCTTTATCTTTCTTGATTGCTCGTTCAAGTCTATGTTTCTAAATATATATTATTTAAATTTATAGTTTTTTACGAATTATGTTCTGTGTTCCTAGTCACAATAATCTAATATTAACCACTTCCATATATAGATGTTGAGTATAATTAATTCAATTACGTGTAATTTAAATAGCGAATACCTCCTTCACGAGCGTTTTCAGTGATTTAGGTTGGTTAGTAGGCCAATGATCGTAAAAGAACGTCGTGACGTTCTTTAGCGATGGGAACAGGTTATATGGAGGCGGCAGGGTACAACTCTCTCCGAAGTACGGAGACCACATTTTGATTCGATTGAATTTAAATTCCATATCGCAGTTGGCCTTTGGGGAGTTGTGAATTTTGTTCAGAATAACATAGATGGCTTGGCGTATACGATGTACACTGTACAGTGTACACTGTACACTGTGTATTGTATATTGTACACTATTGGGTTACCTATTATGGGAAATAAAGTAAGTGTCAGATGGCGATTGGCTATAGTTCAAAGCGCTCTAATAATTAAAACTAAATATTATGCCAAAATTAGCTTATGATGAGATAATATAGAGTCGATAATATAATAATTACCATATTAACTATAATATATTAATGTTCTATTATATTAAGAAATATTATGTAATATAAATTAAAATACTAATTAGTTTTAATTGTTCTAGTATATAGTGAATTAACTTTATGATATATATATATATATATATATAATAAAGTTAATGCATTATATACTTTAATAATAAATACGCTATTATATATATTTTTGGTTTCGACATATAATAACCCAAATATGGACTGCGATATAAACCTGCACTTGAGCAAATGAATTTGCCATCATGGCTATCAACATGTTGATCAGTGTGATGATACATATTACATAGAAAATCAAGAGTGTAATGTGACCCACAGTTTCTGTTAGCACATGGTTGTTATCGACGAACTTGGTACGATTGTTCTCCTGGTATGTTAGTTACTTCAAGATAATTAACATTACTTTAAATAGAACATTTTTTGAAGTAGAAAATATGATTTATTTTTATTATAATTTATTTATATTATTATATAACATATTTGTAAACACATTTTTAAAATAAAATATTTCACATAATAATTACACATTTTTACCAATTATCCTGAGAAAACATTGAATTCATTTTAAATATAATTTTATATAACGCGATTGAAAATGTATCTAATTTTTATTTTATTTTATATATGTGTATAATATATTGTAAACTTAGAGTTATATAATTTTATTATAATATTCTGAAATTTTATATTATATAATATAAAATATTTTGTTAACATTTATTTTATATAATTTAAATGTTAGTTAAATTATTACACAATCTTAGTATAAATATAAATAACTAACATATTAAATTTAACAAATTTATGCAGATTTCATTAAAATAAAGATAGAAATAAGTACAACTCAAAAAAAAATTATTATAATAAAAATGATATATCATTATTATCAACGTATAAATAAATCATACACAATTTAATAATCATACATAATTATAATTACTTCCAATGCATAACATCCATATGAATTAATTACATATAAACAATATTATCACGTTAGAAACCAACATTATTGATCAGAAGTATGTAAGTAATTCTAAATAACAAAATTATAACAAGCAGAATTAATTTTGGCGTAATAAAAAGGTACACAAAACGCTGAAATATATCATTATTTAATTATGATTAATATACATGTTATACGTGTATTATATAAATAATCTTATAATTAATTTAATATTATTTTATATATTACGTCATATGTAATAATAGTATATATATATTATTATATGATTTTTGTCAAATACAAGTATTTTAGAAATAATAGATTTCATATATATACAATGCTATATGTTGGGTTTCATATATATACAATGCTATATGTCTGGTTTAAAGATATAGGGAGTAAAAATCGATCGATTATCAAACTTTATACTAGTAGTATGATACTCGGAAATTCTATATTCTAAAATATTACTAATTGAATATTTCAAATGTATACAATTGATTTAATATTATAATTTTACTTTATATATATAAATAAACTTTATATGTGGTTATTTTAGATACAGTCATGGACAATTAAATTGTATTATTAATCTATAAATTTCATATATGTATTGATTAATTAATTGTACGTACAGTTATAGCGATTTTTGGAGTAATAATTCTTGCAATCGTTGGTGGAGCATACCCATAAATAGACCAATACATAGTAGATAATGAATTTGACATTCTATGAATATTAAAAATAGAATTATTAACTAAATAATAGTTATATATAAAAATAAATCATTATATCAAAAAAGATCACTTAAATTTCAGACTAAATATTGTAAGGAGTTGCAATTCCAAACAATAAATGCGATATATAATTCAGGGAGAATCATTACCAATAGTCATCATTATCACAATCAGCCTAAAAAGGCTGACAGGTAAGAACTTAATCCTACTAAATGACAATTAGTATATACAAATAATTTTCTTATATATAAATGATAGTACCAAAAATAAAGTTTTCTAATTTATTTATATATATATTTTTTAATTACAATTACAATTTCTAACTATAATTATAATTTTTATTATTTTATCATATTCATATAAACAAAACTGTAAGATAATATAATAATTTTATGTAATATTATATTAGTTAAATAATTTAGAGTTATTAGACATTTGTTTATTTCGATAAGAAAAATGCAAGCAAATTCTATTTATAAATATTATTTATTTAACTCAGTTCACTAACGTATAGAATGCTTCGTTTTGTCTTATAATCATTCCATCTTCGACCCTTTCAATACCATCATAGTGATGGTATATGGAGTATAGACCTGCCGCGAAGGCAATACTTACCCAGGTGAATATTCCCATGAATTTAAATATATCTCCGACCATATGCATTAAAGCTAACTGAAATATGTTAAAAAATAGTATAAAGTTAGTAGGTACTAATTATCTAGCTATTATTATATTATATTACATCTAACATAGTATTAAAGTTATGAATATAAGCCATATAATTAGTTATATAACTAAATATGTATATATAATCTAGATTTAACATAATATATATCAAACTTAACAGATAAATAGAGTTGTTTACCATACAAAAACTCTCAAACTCATAAGAGGATAATATATTTGGTAGTAAGGGAGCTTAGTAGCATCCAACAAACAATCCAGGTAATTTGCATAAATTTGCATAGCATGCTACGTTATGATAACATATCATTTATGTAACACTAGTATTTTATAAATACATTAAAACTATCAGTTTTTCTGGTAATTTAATTTTATCATTACCAATTACTACATTATATAAAATATATATTTAAAATATATTTTTAAAATGGTGCAAATATTAAATATTTGTAATAATATGAAGTGTACCTTGAGAAATTTGGTAATTATGCAATTTGGTAATATTAAAGTGATTGCCGGGTTTTTCAATTATAAAGTATAAAGGGTATACATATATAAAATGTCAATGAATTGATTTATAAATTAAATTATAAATTAAATATTGTAGTAAATTATGTGAAAGTTAATAAGTATTTAGATATATCGTATATTATTAATCACTCTCGATAACATAATAATTACCATATTTTCTAATTGAGTATGTCAAAAGTAAATATATCAATTAATACTTTAAAAAAAATATGATTCAAATGACTATATATATATTATTTATTATAAATGTTATATATATATAACTTTATAAACTACTATAGTAATTATATGTAATTAAAAAATTAATAACTGAGATTGATAATAAATAATGAAGCTTTTTCAATACTATACATATATACTTAGTGATTATTAATTACGGATTGATATTGTTTGTAAGTTTAGATTAACAATTGTATAAATAAAAATAATAATAATTATTATTATTATCATAGTTATCAATAACTTATTAGAAATAACAATACTTTTATCATGTCATTATTTGAAATTTAATATTATATACACCTTTTTTATAAAGTACACGATAATTTTTCATTGAGTTCACGTCAAAATATTTTATAACTATCACAGAAAATCATAATAATATCATATCTAGAAGATATAATTATTTATAAAACTATATTAGTTGAAATATAAATTAATAGGTGTTTTCGTTATATTTACAAAGATAATCGAAATGGTCATAATGACAAAATAATTTAAATGATTATATTGCACACGGCAATATATTGTGATTAACTTAATTCTTAATAACATAGCACCTGCAACGGTCCGAAATAGCTGTTTATTTGCAGGAAGTACAATAGAGGTCCGAACGATATTATGTAGGCGACGCTAAATATAGCTTCCGATATCAAGTTGATATCGTAAGGTCCCCATTTCTCCCTGGGCAAGTGCACATTACCTATACGACGTACAGTGTGCGTTCAGAGAATTACATTATTAAATAGTCGTTATTAAAAAATCTGGTAATTTTCTAAACATTCATTTTTTTATACTGTTTTGTTACTATATTTTCATTGCTATAATAGAATTATATATATACTAAATTAAATATTATAATTGTAATATTGTAATTATGATTAATTGTAAATTAACCGTTTACTGATAAATCAATATCTGCCCACATCCATGTGAAAAATGTCAACCCAAATAATACAATTTCAACAACAATATAACTAAAAATAGTTAAATAATTATTATAATAATAATAACTATTGTTTGATGTAATGGTTTAAATATATTCAATAATATTAAAGTATACACCGTTTTATACAATAACTATATTAACTAAAAATGAAACCGCCACTACAATAATATCAATAACTACCAGTTTAAATGTAAAAACTACAATTACAACTTTAGCTGCAAATATAACTGTACCTATATATGTATATATTATTACGGGTTGTCATACTAACATATTCCATGGATCGTGGAAGTAGAATGAATAACCCTTTATCATATATTCTTCGTAAGATTTATAAGCCAAACCCCCAATATATAATATCAAGAATATTTCAATACCTGGTAGTTCAAAGTACGTATATCGGTTAATATAATATAGTGAAAGAATTATTAAATAGATATAATAATATTATTATAAAATCTCTCTCTCTCTCTCTCTCTCTCTCTCTCTCTCTCTCTCTCTCTCTCTCTCTCTCTCTCTCTCTCTCTCTCTCTCTCTCTCTCTCTCTCTCTCTCTCTCTCTCTCTCTCTCTCTCTCTCTCTCTCTCTCTCTCTCTCTCTCTCTCTCTCTCTCTCTCTCTCTCTCTCTCTCTCTCTCTCTCTCTCTCTCTCTCTCTCTCTCTCTCTCTCTCTCTCTCTCTCTCTCTCTCTCTCTCTCTCTCTCTCTCTCTCTCTCTCTCTCTCTCTCTCTCTCTCCACATACCAGTATCCGGGGGACCCCTACGAGGATCTTTTACGTCAAAGTCGTTCATAATATACAAGAATATTAAAAAAGTTATGTACGAAGCCACGTAGTTCATGAATTTATTTGTCGGCATTTTCATTTTCTTGCAGTAAATGTAATCCGGAGCCACATTGTATAAGATGAAGAAGCCAGGAAGGGAAATAATGCGAAATATGATTTCCATTGTCTACATGATAAGGACGAGAGCATGTTATAGTTCGTGTTGTGTTATGTTAATGCAATTCCTTAATGGGCACTGATGCTACGGTTTATGTAACACTTTACATTTGCTTTTCAATAATTAAGTTATATAATGTAGGACTTGATCGAAATGCATCTATTATTATATAATATAGTATTGATAGTCGAGTTAATAATTTTTAAACAATATACACTACTATTACATATCTATTAGATTGGTAACGTTTTGTTATATAATATAATATACAAATTAACTTCTTCATAAAATATATTATATTAAGTTTGTATTACAAAAATGTAATACGTTTATAGTTACTTGAGATTCTTTGTAAATTTAGGACGAGTAAACACCTTGTTGATAGGTCCGTAACTTTTCCATTCATGATATATACCCAGCCAATGTACCGTGAGCACTTGTTGGATATTCGGACTCACTATGAACTGTTAATTAATCATTAATAATTTGAAATTAATTAATATATATATATATATATATATATATAGATATGTATGTATGTATATATATATATATATATATATATATGTATATATATATATATATATATATATATATATATATATATATACATTATCTATGTGGTTATAGAAGGTATTACCTTTTTATGTTCAGCGTGTATCGCCAACATGAGACGAGATAATTTGTCTCCTTTCCGGTATTGGGAGTATCCCTCAATCTGGAATAGGATCAGGGCCATTTCTTCATCGGTTCTTACTTCTGTAATAATATCCGCTAGGAAGTTCTCCACCTGCTCGCTCAATGATTCGTATTCAATCTAAGAACGTGTGGAAGAAGAGGAGTATTTTAAGGCGTGGGGATTTAGGAAGGTTAACGTTATCAGAATATTTAAGTGGAAGATGATGGACGAGTTTAGTATTAGAAATGGCGGTGGTAGTAAGTAAATATTAACTATACTATCTAAGCAATGGCGAAATTACAATGTTAAACCCAATCTCATTCAAAACTGATACATACACTAACTTCTAGCTAGACATCGACATCATACATCAAACTGTAATGTTAGTATTGACGAACGTGATTCATTCTAACACTAAAGTGGATCTCCGACTTGGAGTATTCGAGAAGCTCTTCACTCGTGTTGAAAGCCAGGAGGATCGGATCCTTATCATTCAGGCATATGTAGCAGGGACTCGACAGAGACTTGTACTTTTGCAGTCTGGTGATTGACAACTCGAGTTCCTCTCCTTCTGCACGTTGTGAACAGTATTCTTTGCAAAAACCTACGTGTCATTGGGCCCATACAACATGGGGGTAGATAGGAAATGAAACTAGGAAAAGTTTAAGAAGTTACAAGTAGGTTTATTTTTTTTCGGAAATTGTTCTATTCTAATATAATTACTATATACGCTATATCTAGTAACCCTTATTTATATGTATACTATCTAAACTCTATCAAATATATCTGGTATACCAGTATATATATATATAATAATAATAAATGTTTCGATATATATATAACAAGATACTTTTTAACATATTTTATAAACATGTATCTTATATACTATACACACATATTGTATATACACATATCTTATATATATATATATATATATATATATATATATACATATATATCTATATATTATACAGTAGTATACTTTTCTGTTATATGCTTATATTACGTAATCATTAATGGTGACATCAAAACATTCCCGGGCAATAGCTTCGTGAACCATAATTTCTAAACGTGTGTTTTCAGAACACTCCAACTAACACGTAGGAGTATGCGGTTTAGTGATGGTGTAGTTCATTGCAAGTTGTTGCAACATTGTATAATCCCCGACTTGGGCAGCTAACATCATCGGCGTCATTTGTATCGGAAAATCTGAGTAGCGGACGTCGAAAGCCGGAGCGCCTACCCTACAATCAAATTGAATACAAACAAGGCATTGTTAATTTTTGCGCTAGATTATATTTAAGTAATTAGAATCTGTCCTATTCATTAAACTTATAATACTATAATATATAAGAGATATAATATATAACTGGAGTATATATAAGCGAATATCTGGTGTGTAATAATATAATGAGTTCATTATACATGTAAACAATATATTAATTAAGGGATAAATAATTAATATTAAAATTTATTTTGATTTGCAATAGCCCTTACCCAACCTTCTCTTTCTATATATATATATATATATCTCCGCCGCAAACTCATTTTCCTCCTCCACAAAACACTACCTTTATCATAAATATGCATATTTATAGTATTAAGTTAGTACTCTAAGTAAGTATTGCTAACCCATCATGCCAGCACCACTATCACTACCACTACCACTACCAATACCCCTATCACTACCACCACCACTACCACTACCACTACCACTACCACTACCACTACCAGTCACTTTAATGCTTACAAACTCTAATTGCTTGTTGTAAATGATCATGAACATGGGAATATTTTCTTTCTTGATAACATGTAAAAGTGCGTCGTAAAGCAAAACATCATCTCGAGATATCAAGTAACGTATGAAGTTAATTTTCTCTGTACGTATGGACTGTCGACAGTAGTATTTCCATAATTAATATTATTATTATCGATTTAATCGTTGGTTTTATTAAAATCAATATATTTATAAAACACTTAAAGTATACTTTGTAATAGACGTTATTATTGACAACAATTCAGAAAAATATGATGGTTGGTATTATTTATTGTAATATGTAATATAAATTCGAAAACAATTTATTTTATAAAATTTAAATTATTTCACGTAAATTATTATATATAATCATAGATTTGGATTATAGTTAGTACAAATCTATGGCCATAATAAATAAATTATATTACTATCTATATTTATTCCTCTAAATGTGATAGTATATATGTAAAAAATGTCACATTAATATGTTGTAAAAAAGATGAACCTGAAGTAATGGAGTATAGCCAAGGAAACTCCTGCAGTTAATATTTAGATGTGGAGTATTTGAAATAATTGTTTTAAATCGAGTAAGTTCATCGTTTTCAATACACGAAAAGAGACTCTACATATTCGATATATTATTTGTAACTTTATTTATATTCCATTGTATGTGATATAAAATGAAATATATATTTTACAAATATGTACATATATATTGATATTATAGTAAATGAGTAAATAAATCAATTATATAGGCTAGAAATAATAATTAGTTTACTATATTATAATATTTTATATCATAATAAATGATTTAAATTGAAATATGAATTTATATTGAAACTATAAATAACATATTTTAGTTTAGATACAAAATTAAATATGAACATTATAATTAAAGTATTTAACTATTCTATAAACTAACATTTTCCAAATTATTTAATTCTGGGAAGTTTGGTCTATTTACATGATACTCTTTTTCTTTATCTTGTTTTTCTCTTAGTATGTTTTCCTCTTCGATTTTTTTCTAGCAAAAAAAAGTAACGTATATTTATTAAAAGTATATATAGCTTTATCATGATAATGTATTTACGAATACGTATTGATAACTAGCTATATAAATATCATATGTTAAACATACACAAGTACACACGCATAAGAACGCGCACACACACGTACATACACAAACACAAATAACATATACATGCACGCATACACATACTCAAACACAAACATATAAATAAAGTTACCTTTAGTTTAAATGATTTGGAAATTTCTTTTGCGACTATTAAATAATACATAATAAAATAATTATCATAATTATAAGTAATAGATAACTATAAAACCTATTAATTTTGATATATATATATATATATATATATATATATATATATATATATATGTTCTACTAATATTATATTATATTAAATCACACTTCAAATGTAATCTTTTAACTTATAATAATTAGTATAATATAATATATAATAAATGTATAGATTATTTATAATATTAAATAGTATTAAATACTAACTGTGCGCAATTATTTTAGGCATTTTATATATAATAGAAGGTAAATCAGGTTTGTTTTATATAAATATTATATTTGTTTAAATAAAAATAAATAATAAAATAAATCTTTAAAAACAAAGATTATACGTTTATAATAAAATAATAGATCCACATAATATATGACATTATTTAATATAATTTATATTTTTTCATCCTTTTATACATACGCTTTACATGATAATATAAAAAATTCATAATTGTATCTATTTAATTCAAATATTTAATTATATTATTAATAAATACAATTAAATGATGGCATAATATAAAAAAATCTTTTTACATAGTATTTGATATATTATTTTCAAATGTATCCATGGAAACAAGTCATATGATTTCAATATAATCTCCTGTCTTATGTAATATAATCTGAATATATTCAATATATTCTAATACATTTTTAATTTACTAAATATCCGCTAAATTGATGATACATTATATTTTAAATATGAATTATATAATTTAATAGTTCATTACATTATAAAAAAAATATAATATTAAATAGATAATAATAAATCATGAAGATTAAAAGAAGTGATATCACAAAGATAGCAAAAAGGGTTAATATTAAATAATAATAATTATTAATTATACTAATATTATAAAATATATATAATTAAAAACATAAATTGCACATATAAAGTAGGTGTTTATAATATCGAACGATATTCGTACGTCGTATGTTATTTATCACATCATATTATCTTATTATGCCCATATATAGTTATAATATAGTATTATGTATCATTGATATCATATTATTGTAACCTTTTAAATCATATTATATCAATTCCTATGTTTAAAAGAACTATAATAATATATTATTGATTTCTCATAAAATATAATACGTATAAGAATACAATCTATACTCTATGTCTCGATTAATTGTGTACTCTCAGAGATTAGTAGACGGACACGGTGTCGGAAGCCAAGGCAAAGAATTCGCACACGAAAATACGCTCAATAATTCACCGTCTCCTCGCCGGAAAAATATGAAATCAACTCGCAAATCAGTCGTCAATCTAGATAACCTGAGCCGCGATAGCGAAGACGACCTCCGGGGGGTCAATGTCGGGGTCAAAGCCATTACGTCTACTACGAGGCTCTACAATGCCGGAAAGAGTGTTCTCATGACATTTATGAACCGCCAACACTCGGAAGATGACATCTCGACATCGAATACACGCAAACGCCGTGGATCTATATTCGAAAAACAAGTACACAATATCTCTTACAACGAAACGGTAAGATACATACTTACTGTGTTCACGTATACTGTAAGTACTCCACCGTACGTACTATATTATACTTACTACAGTGTACATACTATACTGTACGACTTACAGTGTACGTACTACACTGTACGTACAATAATGTATGTACTATACTGTATGTATTACAATGTACGTACTGCACTGTAAGTACTACACTATAAGCACTACACAGTACGCACCACACTGTACGTACTACTCTGTAAGTACTACAGTTTACGTACTACACTGTAAGTACTACACTGTAAGTACCTCAATGTACGTACTAAACTGTAAGCACTATATTGTATGTACTACAGTGTACGTACTACACTGTACGTACAACACTGTAAGTACCTCACTTCAAGCACTACACTGTACGCACCACACTTTACGTACTACTCTGTAAGTACTACAGTATAAGTACTACAATGTACGACGAACAGTGTATGTCGTTATAGGTTATTTCGTCAACGTTGTGGCATATTTAAACTGATTTTAAACGTCTTTAGATCTCAGCATCTATATTAGTAGTATATTAGTAGTATATTAGTAGTATATTATTAGTATTAGTAGTATATTAGTAGTATAATAGTAGTATATTAGTAGTATATTATTAGTATATTAGTAGTATATTAGTAGTATATTAGTAGTATATTAGTTGTATATTAGTAGTATATTAGAAGTATATTAGTAGTATATTAGTAGTATATTAGTAGTATATTAGTAGTATATTAGGAGTATATTAGTAATATATTAGTAGTATATTAGTAGTATATTAGTTGTATATTAGTAGTATAATAGTAGTATATTAGTAGTATAATAGTAGTATATTAGTAGTATATTAGTAGTATATTAGTAGTATATTAGTTGTATATTAGTAGTATAATAGTAGTATATTAGTAGTATATTAGTAGTATATTAGTTGTATATTAGTAGTATAATAGTAGTATATTAGTAGTATATTAGTAGTATATTAGTAGTATATTAGTAGTATATTAGTAGTATATTAGTTGTATATTAGTAGTATAATAGTAGTATATTAGTAGTATATTAGTAGTATATTAGTAGTATATTAGTAGTATATTAGTAGTATATTAGTAGTATATTAGTAGTATATTAGTATTCTATTAGTAGTATATTAGTAGTATATTAGTAGTATATTAGTAGTTTATTAGTAGAATATTAGTAGTATATTAGTAGTATATTAGTAGTATATTAGTAGTATATTAGTAGTCTATTAGTAGTATATTAGTAGTATATTAGTAGTATATTAGTAGTTTATTAGTAGTATATTAGTAGTATATTAGTAGTATATTAGTAGTATATTAGAAGTATATTATTAGTATATTAGTAGTATATTAGTAGTATTTTAGTAGTATATTAGTAGTATATTAGTAGTATATTAGAAGTATATTATTAGTATATTAGGAGTATATTAGTAGTATATTAGTAGTATATTAGTAGTATATTAGTAGTATATTAGTAGTATATTAGTTGTATATTAGTTGTATATTAGTAGTATAATAGTAGTATATTAGTAGTATATTAGTAGTATATTAGTAGTATATTAGTAGTATATTAGTAGTATATTAGTAGTATATTAGTAGTATATTAGTAGTATATTAGTAGTATATTAGTAGTATATTAGTTGTATATTAGTAGTATAATAGTAGTATATTAGTAGTATATTAGTAGTATATTAGTAGTATATTAGTAGTATATTAGTAGTTTATTAGTAGAATATTAGTAATATATTAGTAGTATATTAGTAGTATATTATTAGTATATTAGTAGTATTAGTAGTATATTAGTAGTATATTAGTAGTATTTTAGTATAATATTAGTAGTATATTAGTAGTATATTAGTAGTATATTAGTAGTATATTAATAGTATATTAGTATAATATTAGTAGTATATTAGTAGTATATTAGTAGTATATTAGTAGTATATTAATAGTATATTAGTAGTATATTAGTAGTATATTAGTAGTATATTAGTAGTATATTAGTAATATATTAGTAGTATATTAGTAGTATATTAGTAGTATATATGTAGTATATTAGTAGTATATTAGTAGTATATTAGTAATATATTAGTAGTATATTAGTAGTATATTAGTAGTATATTAGTAATATTCAGCTAAATATATACATATTTTTATTTATAATTTAAAAGATTTCATTTCATGAAGTAATGAAGTATCTGAAATTCCAGACACAAATATTATTATACATAAATATATGCATATGCGTACATATTAACTGAATCTTTTGTATATAGCAAATTGGCTGCATTATAAATATTATTTTTTATATTGTATTGGAATGTACGGTAATCAATTTATAATATCATATCGAAATTAGACATGGATATTATAAACTTAATTATATTATATTATTAATTATAATAAAAAGGGAGGTACATAATTTAATTAATTAAAAGTGATTAATATACTTACAAATAAAAAAAGATCCTATTATTAATATGCCCTATAACAATTATTATATAAAATGCATCGTTGAACCTTGAAAATATTTATATAATAATACAGTATTGATTCTACAGGATCATTACTATATAGAGTGGACTATAGTAGACTTATATATATTATATATAAACACTTTAACTATAATTAAGTATAATTCATATTTTAATCAATTATAGATTCATCCTAATTGTATTACTAATATGTATAAAATTCATTAATGTAATTTATAATAAACATATATGAAAATAGTATACAATATATACAATGAATATGATGTTTTAACTAAAAAAATATAAATATACATATAATATCTCCTAAAAAAATCTATTAGTATTATCATCGCCATATCACATACAAAATATTAGTTGTATATTTTAAATGATAATGACTAAAAATGCACTTCAAATATAGTTGGGATATAAAATAAAATATGCAATGGAAAATATATATAATATTCCCCATAATGAATTTCTTTATATTTTCTAATATTATTTATCAGCTCGTATTTGATTTCATTTCTGGAGATAATATCAAAGGATTAAGGACATTTTACGAACAAAATCCTGGAAAATACGTAAATTGTAGAAATAATTTAGGATATACACCACTCTTACAGGTTTACTTGTATTATTATTGTGTTAAAAATGCATTTCTCTCTATACTAAATATACTAAATATTCTAATTTAAAAATAAATAATCATTATTTGTAAAATTTAATAATTAGTCAATATATTGACACCAGGATACCTATAGGCTTATATATATATATATATATATATATATATATATATATTAAATCTACTATATGAATTAACTATTTATTGTAATTATATCGTAGGCTATCAGAACAGGAAAAAGAGCGATGGTAGCTTTCCTTCTAAAAAGAACTGACGTAATTCTTTACGATGCACTTCTGCATGCCATCTTAAAAAAAGACTTGGAGATATTCGAATTGGTCTACAATAAACAATTAATGTTCGGATAAATGTTTCATTAATTACTTAAATAGTTTCACTTGTTACTTAAGTCAACTGAACGTTAATTCGTTTATAATATTTTAGAATAGGAAATCCGAATTTTTACGCCGAGATTTCCGATTTCCCAGAATCATTATCGCCAATGATGTTAGCAGCTCAAATCGGAGATTTTTCAATTCTTAAACATCTCGTCAAAAGTTATCGGATTATAAAGTTACACCCTCCCAATTGTTTGTAGTATTTTATATATAATCTGGATAAAATATCCTATAGGATATTATTCTAATATATAACAATATTATATATGTTATATTATAATGTAATATAATTGATTATGGTATATTATTATTATTATATATTTATTGAGTTAAAACTAAAATGCATGCATAACAAATTGTTATATATATAATATTTCCCCACATAAATGTTAGTATATCCTATCACGGTAAATATAGATGAAAGTAATTATAAAGATTAAATAAATAAAATATTAAAATAAATAGTATAAAGACATAAAAAACATTAAAAATATTAAAATATAATCAAATAATCGACGAAAAGCAAGTGTATGGTAAGATTGATTTTCATATCCTTTTGCATTTATTAATATAAATATGATATAATTATATATATATATATATATATATATATATATATATATTACTTTATATTACTTTATATTAATACAATATAATATATTACAATTTAATAAGATAAAATATGATTTTGTTATATATTTTATATTAAATATATTTTATACAAGATATATTTACTAAACTTCTATGTTTATTATAAATAGCTGAATATAGTATAATATTTGATATGTCCCTTTGATAATAATTATATCTGAAAGGTCAAAAATATACACGACATATACTATACATACATAATTAGAGTAAGAGTGATAGTTATCTATAAAGATAGAGTAAAAAATAAATTAATACATAGTAATATATATATATATATATATATATATATATATATATAAATATATAGATAAATAGTTACAGTTAGTTTGAGATATAGAGCTAATAAAGGAAATAGATATACAAATAACATAATATACTGTACCCAGGTTACTGTTCTGAATTGTGTTCTAAGCGTATTATATCGGAATCGCTGAAAGACTCGACGCTTCGTCTAAATAAGTTCAAATCGCTGACAAGCATTACGTATATGTGCCAGGCAGATGTTGATCCCATCATGATGGCCTTTGAACTCAGTCAGGAGCTACTCGAGAACTCGAATCTAGAACTACACTTCAAAGTTGCGTCTTTCCAATGCAAATTTCTTGAATTTATCATGTTGAGGATAATTCATTTTCACTAACCTACCTATATATATAGTAGTATATATATACTCTTATTAGTGGTATTTTAATTTACTATATTATATATTATTATATATAAAAACCTACAAGTAACTAAATACCACTATTAATTATATGTAACAAAATGATGGATCATTAAATGTTATATTATCATAATTTAATTAATTAATTACTCCTATTATATACTTATTTGTCTAATAATATATATATATATAATGAATACTGACTATTTTCAAGTAGAAGGAATATGAGATGTTGTCAATGAAATGTGAAAATTTCGCCAACGAGTTAATCATGGAATGCCGGAACAGTTCAGAAATGAAACTGATACTCAGTCAAACCAAAGGATTCCCATACCACAAGGAAGGCGACTTATTCTCAAGACTAGACTTGGCTCTCGAGTTTAGCCACAAACAGGTTATTGGACTATCTCTCTCTCTCTCTCTCTCTCTCTCTCTCTCTCTCTCTCTCTCTCTCTCTCTCTCTCTCTCTCTCTCTCTCTCTCTCTCTCTCTCTCTCTCTCTCTCTCTCTCTCTCTCTCTCTCTCTCTCTCTCTCTCTCTCTCTCTCTCTCTCTCTCTCTCTCTCTCTCTCTCTCTCTCTCTCTCTCTCTCTCTCTCTCTCTCTCTCTCTCTCTCTCTCTCTCTCTCTCTCTCTCTCTCTCTCTCTCTCTCTCTCTCTGCCCGCCATTATAATTATATTTATATATATATAAAAAATATATATTCTCTTAATCACTCACACACAATCTTTACATATATATTCAAAAAATTCGTGCTAGTTTTTATTTATGAACACATATTATATAATATATGTTAATGAAGTTCGAATGAGTTAATAGTTTATTTAAGGGATAACTTGCTAGATTACACTATCCGCGATGAGATTACGCATACTATCGACACACTATCATTGCATTTGTTGCAGTTTGTAGTGAACTCAAATGTCCAGCAAGTGGTTGCTATCCACTGGTTCGGACACTACCACGAATGGAGAAGTTTCTCCGGCATTACAATGGTTTCTGAAAATTCTAATGATATCACGAATCGTTATACTTTTATATTAGCAGAATTTCTATGAAGTTTCGGTTTCTATTACGATATTTTAATGTATTCTATTGTAATCTATGTCAATAGATTATTTTGACACATTATTGCAACTGTTGAATTAGATATTAATTTAGTTGAATCTCTTAAAAACAAGTTGATGAAACTACACGTAACCTATATATAGCATAACTCAATAAGTGTTTAAACGAAATACTATTTTAGATACAACAATAATGAAACTTATCTAACTTCTCATATCAATAATGTATTCTTAATATACCAGCAATTTCAAATCACAAAGTACGATATCTCTCTCTCTCTCTCTCTCTCTCTCTCTCTCTCTGTGCGCTTATTTATCAATTTCCGATACCACTACCTCTCTAGGCACTTGAGATCTGTTTCCGGTTACTACTCTTACCCTTCCTGTTCATCATGTATAATGTGGCCCCGGATATACCGTACTGCCAAAAAATGCGTGCGCCAATCAACAAATTTCTCAATTTCGTTGCCTCCTACATCACATTCCTCATCATGCTCTATATGATGAACGATTGGGATGTCGATGATGCTCGTAGGGGCCCTCCAGATACCGGTTGGTAGACGTTGCGGGATTCACGGCCACTAGGAAGGGTTGAGCTAGATAAGGTATCTGGTTATCGGTCGATCGAATGGGCGGAGGGTTTAGAGATGGACAATAGCGGTAACGATACGAGTGAGTGGAGCTCTGCGATTGTGTTACACTTACGAACTGGGCTAAGGAAATTAAATATATAGTTAAAGTGTTATCAATCCACACATCGGTAAGGTCATGGGTAGAATGTTCAATGTGTAAGCATCATAGATTGGGTCATCTCTTATTAGTTATTGCTATAACTAATATACGGAGATTTGATTATTTAGAACAAATTTATGCTATGAAGTCATTAAGTTGGTAATGCAGTATTTTATAGTAATATCGGATATCTCAAATGAAAATTATTATTAAAATCATAATACAATATCTTATATATCGATAAATTATGATACCATGTCAATAAAGAAAATAATATAATGTATATACGTATATGTATGTATAATATATATATTAGATATGTATATTATACATGTAGATTATACATATATATTATATAAGTATACTTGCATAGTAATATTCCAGAGAAAATGTATAATGCGTTGAAGAAACCTGAATATTATAACAATGGTTTCGATACTCGATACTCATCAATATACCTTAAAAAAGGTTTTGAAGTGTATCTGGTGATGTTTGTTTGTGGTTTTATTTGGAAGATCGTAAAGGATTTGAGGCGCCATCACCCCTCGATTTACTTCTCAGATCCCTGGAATATGTAAGTTACGGAAATACTAAACAGAAAATCATATGTTATGTAATCACTTCTATAATAACAAATAGAACATTAAGTATGGAACTTACGAATTGACAATTAAGAACATTTTATTTGTAGATACATCGTAATCAATAATATGCTATTTATCATGACATTCTTGTGCTGGATCATCTCTGACCTCGATATCTACCTTAACGGTTATTTTCATAAATTTAATTTAAAAGTAAATCAATTCCTATTCTACATAGAAATTGAATAACAAATGATAAATAGTTACGATTAGTGAATGCACCGATTTCGTTATTTTCTCTTTTATCTCAAATTCTTACAAAGTTGGCATTATTTATTATTTAATATATCCTAATATTCATTTATGGTGTTTTCTCTAAACTACTTGTTCTCAATATCATCTAGACCCAATAATTCAATGAATATCTTGATTGAAAAGTAGTTATAGCCTCCCGCTCCCTCTCCCTCTTCCTATCACTCTACCTCCCTCAGCCTCCCTCCATCCCTTCATTCCTTTCTCCCATCACACTATTTACCTCTTACACCCCACTTCTCAAACAAAGGTAACGTCAATCTTCCCCGTGAGAAATGGGATCCATACGACACGTCTCTAATCTCTGAAGCTATGTTCAGTTCTGCGTACGTCTTCTCGTTTGGTCTTCTCTTATTTTTCGGTCAGGTGAACAGCTACTTTGGTCCCCTACAGGTAAATTAAACACCTGTATTGGCATTAAATCGCTCTCATTATCCACGCATAACAATGGCTTTCAAGCAATCCTAGCCCCACACTAGACCACGCCCATTACGACTGTTGCTGAGTTAACGCATCGTCTCAAATCGTACACCATTCGCATCTAATCAAGCCCCACCCGTAGATCACCCTGGGATACATGATTGGAGACATCTTCAAATTCATGGGTATATTCACTTTGGTGAGCGTAGCTTTCGCAGCTGGTCTGTTCTCTATCTACCACCACTACGACGGAATGACCAGTGTGGATAACGGCATGACTGTCACTCAAAATAAGGCGTTTTTCAGGTAAATCAGAGTCTATATACCATACTTGGGTGGATATGACTACACTTAAGACAGTATATAATGGATGATGAGGTTCATTACTAATGCATGGAGTATTTATAGATGAACAATTGTTATTTATAAAATAATAGAGTATCTGAAGCAGTAAATATGTGACGAGAAAGTTAATAAATAATTGTTAGAATGAAGTTTTACTTTATAATTAATGTAATCCCTAGTTACTAACTACAAATAATATACGCTCAAATTCATATGCTAAAAAATAAACAAAACACGTCTAAAATATATCTTATAAGAGTCGGGTAACATTTGTAATAACTCACCTAATAACTTACAAGTCCTTACATGAAGTTTTATATTCTCTTTACTTTCTAGCGCATCATTTTCACCTTTTCACTATTTATGAATCACAGAATTTTATGTAATTGGTAATTCACTTTACAATAGTCTCACAATTTTCTACCTACAATCTCTTATAATTAACATAGACACTCCAAGTGTCTTAAGTGGGGCGTAATCTAAAGACATTAACTTACTATAATATTAGTTAACAGAATCTATAGTTGTCTTAAATAATTCATATACATGTTTTGTTTTACAGTTATGTACTTATCATTCTAACCCTATAAATAACCATTTAAAACTCGTTACCATAAACCACATAGCATGAAGAACTCCCTATCTACAATGTACTGGGCTATATACGGTTACAGCCCCCCTGAGCTCTCCGATATCGTTACCCCAAAAATCGCAGTTATCGTTAGCAATTCACGATGACGATATATAAGCTTCGCCTAGCAAATATCAAACTTTTGTGAGATATTTGATGTTATACTCTATTACTTTCGTATTAATTTATTTTAAGCTAAATATACTTCTAATCGATATGGTGATAATATATGCTTAATATTCAATGATACTTGAATCCATCAATATATATAATATATATGTGAGCTATTCTAGAGTTATCAATAACTGATAAACAAATATTTATATAATCGACCTTTCGTTTAAAAACTTATCTATATATTTTATATTGTACTTACATCACTACACCACTAGAAAGGAAATGTTACAACGTTCGTCCCTAACCAACATATCCTCACGCAAACAACCGGACATATCGTATTCCTTATCTTTTACGTTATCTGTATCATCACCTTGATCAATATGCTAATCGCAATGATGGCACATTCATATTCAAAAGTAACGGTTTGTTGAATGAAGTACGCCATACTTAGTACGGACATATCCCATCCATATTGCACTCTAATATCCCTACTTATCTACTTATCTTTTGTATCATTGATTATATTTATTAATAATGCATATTTTCAATTTTAATGAAAAATAATCGTATGTGAAATCTAAAAATAGAAACATTAATTAAAATTAAATTTATTAATTATAACATATATTTATTATATAATACAAATATTTACAAATAAATAATATATATATATATATATATATATATATATATTTATATATATTTATATATATATTAACGTATGTAAACTATTTATATGTTATTTAAACATATACACAATAAAATAAATATATATATAATTATTGAAATGCATGTAAATATACATCATCCATTTAGCTTCGTAATCTCCTTTCAGGAGAATTGCGATATGGAGTACAAATTTAATCGAACGAAGATGTGGAGTATTTATTTCGCGGAAGGAAGCACTCTACCTCCTCCTTATAATATATTTCCTTCTCTTAAGAGCGTCATAACATGTTGCAAAATGATACGTAACTTCTTCAAAAGACGTTCTAACAAATACCAACTGAAAATGGTGAGGAACGTATAAATTGGACTATTGTACTAGTATAATATTATGATCTAGGATTTTAGTCGATTGTGACATAATTAAATTAGTTTTCTTTTTAAAGCGTGACTTTTGTAATGTGAGATGATTTCATGTTAAATCTATAAATATATATATATTAATATTTCAAGATTTGTACTGCAAATGATATTTTAACTTTCAATAAGGTACATAGGAAACAAAGAAATTATGCAAAAACAATTCTTGAAAACGGATTTAAAGAAGTTAAATATAAAGTTTCTTCCGCATATTAAATCATTTACATTTGTTTACCATGTCGAATATATAGAAGCAATAGACAACATATATTATCTCCATTATCTCTGATGACGAATTGTTCTGAAACAGTACCTGGTAAACAAGTTGATCCAACGTTACCTAATCAATCCGGAACGTGGGTCAAGCGACCAAGAGCGGGCAGCTCAAATATTTGATATCAATAAACAACTCGATACTTTGAATATCAAAAACGATGAGACTATGATTATAACGGTTTATTCTTCAATATGCATAATTTATATATAACTGTATGTGTATGTGTTTGTGTATGTGCGTATATATGTGTGGGTATGCATGGGTATGTGTCTACGTGTGTATGTGTATGTGAGTGTATGCGTGTGTGTATGTCTATATGTGTGTATGCATGCGTATCCGTATATATGTGTGATATTAAATGATACCATAATATTAATTAAACAAATCTGCGCTATTCACATATATTAACATATGTTGTATGCAATACACATTATATAAATATTGGCATATCATTAATATATTTTAATTTAACACTCTAACTCTCACATTTTCATCGTACACTTTCGTCTATTCCCACGAATATCGTGAAATACTCTTGTGAACCTCGTCAACATTCGTGCTACCACCGACTCATAGGAGCTGACAGAGATCGACCGGCAAAACCAAATGGGTGCGATTAAAGAAGAATTAGACTGCGATGATTCCATGGATTCGGACGAGGAAAACGACCAAAATGAAATCGAAGCTAACGAGAAGTACAAAGATCACAAGATCCGCCGGTTTCTAAAGAAAACACTCAATAGCAAGTTAGAACTTAGCACTCTAATGATGTAACAGTAATGAATTAACATAGAGGAGTTATACTATAGAATAAAATATAGTTGTAAATTAATAATTTTAGGAAAATAAAACATTTCGTACACATATATGTTAAGTTTAACTATTGTAATATATGTAATGTCAACACTATTTATGTTAATAATTAATCACCCTTTTAAATAAATATTATATATATTCCATGTATATTCCATGTATATTTTGTACATCTATAAATGATGCACATCTAGGTGCAATGTCTAAACCGGTTATGATAGTTTGGTAATATTTTTATAACACTATTTCCTGTCATATAGTTTATTAATATAGATTAATTAATATTATATATATATTACCAAATAACAAAACAAATTACTTAGATTGTTTTCTACGAATTTTCTTCTTGATGGAATTCGTTATAATGTGATATCATTTTAGGAGTTACAATACATTTACAATGTTTTTCGGATGCCCCGTCTGTACTTTCATTTAAGCCGTGTGTCGGTGTATATTTAGGTGTTAATTAATCTTGAATTCGGTTAATTTGTTATAAACTATGTTATCAATTTATTATTAGACTTCGCCGGATTTTGAAGAAGCAGAATAAACGTAAGACAATTATAGAATTAGTGCCCGACGATAACTGGTTGGATAAAAAAGCACACGATGAAAACGTGAAGAAGGAGAAGGAAATCGGCGAGATTTTGAGACAATCAAAGAAAGTCGCAGGTTCGTTAGGATTACTGATTCGGCATCATAATTTATATTGTTAAAATTAAAATTTCCAATATCATAAATAATTTACATTAAAGCAAAAATATAATAGACTATTGATCTTTATTTGATTACATTATAGTAACAATAATATTGATAGTTTTTATGTTACTAATTAGTAATCATATTAGTTAATTTAAGAATATAATATGTTATGGTGTAATATGTTATATATATATAATATGGAATCTACTATTTAATCATTTTAAGTTTATAGTCATGCTATTATATATTTTTTATGTTATATAGATTTTTAAATATAAATGTATTCATACCCTATATTAGTAGATTTAATATACTTTTGATTGACAGCAATGACCTATATTTAGAGTTTTATATAATCCAAATTATTCAACAAAAAATATATTCTAAATAAAAATAAATTTGTCAAATACATTCCAATTCTCATGTTTAAAGTCAATTTGATCAATCTTCCAGAAGTAAACATATTGATTATTAGTAGATTGGAAAAAGTCACATACATAATACTTTATGCGGGTCTTTAAAATATTGAATTTACAATAAAATAATACTCGTAAAAAATTAATTAAAAAAAAGCTAACCTATAGAATTTATATACAATTAGTAGTGTATCTAAGAATATTGAGGGTGCCATTTATTAGCTATATCCTAATTTCAAATTGTACACATGAGCTGTTTTCAGATACAATGAAAATATAGTCGCAAAATAAGATTCTCATTTGTTTATTTCTGGAAAGTTTATATATTTTCTAGACCCGTATAAAATATATGACAATTACTCTAAAGTAAAGATATAATCTACTTATACGTAACTCACAAGCTGAACTCGATACTATGGATATGGATATTGTGAAAGAGAAAATTAAAAACGCTCGCATCGATGACAAAAAGTACCGTAAGAAAAGCGTTATCAATTTCAAGGATCTCGAATTGGCGACACAATCTAACATGATCCAACCTCGGCAAAATAAAATGTTTGTATCATTTATCTTTATAAAACTCTATATAAATACAGTATATACTATGTAATAATACTATGTAATAATACTATGTAATAATACTATGTAATAATACTATGTAATAATACTATGTAATAATACTATGTAATAATACTATGTAATAATACTATGTAATAATACTATGTAATAATACTATGTAATAATACTATGTAATAATACTATGTAATAATACTATGTAATAATACTATGTAATAATACTATGTAATAATACTATGTAATAATACTATGTAATAATACTATGTAATAATACTATGTAATAATACTATGTAATAATACTATGTAATAATACTATGTAATAATACTATGTAATAATACTATGTAATAATACTATGTAATAATACTATGTAATAATACTATGTAATAATACTATGTAATAATACTATGTAATAATACTATGTAATAATACTATGTAATAATACTATGTAATAATACTATGTAATAATACTATGTAATAATACTATGTAATAATACTATGTAATAATACTATGTAATAATACTATGTAATAATACTATGTAATAATACTATGTAATATACAGTATATAAATTATAATAGCCGATATATGGAAATTTAGCATCCATAGTAACCAATGTTTATTAGTATAGCACACATCCTATTCTAAACTAGTACATGGATTGTCTCAGGTATAGAAACTCTGCATTTTATAGCTATAATACGATATCAATACAAATTATAATTTAAAATACATTATAAATCACATTTATAATCATATAGTAGATTACTAAATGATATGTGAATTAAGTTATTTTATAATATTAATTAGTCTATTATTATATATGAAAGTAACTGAATTAATGATCCTAGTAATTATTGAAAACCTTAATTATGTTATATTTAAAAAGAGAAATATCTAATGTCTTATAATTCAATACAATCGATTCATATAATCGACTTCAAGAGGGGGGGCTTTATTTAGACAGCTATCGTTATGTTATGATCACACCATTTATACAGTACTGGAGATTATCGGCAGCCGAAGAAAGAACAGAAAATGCAGAAAAAACCTATAAAACACGACATTAATATCGTGAAGAGCCATGAGAGCTTACCTGCCATAACTGTCAGCAGGGCAACTCTGTTATCTCTAGTCGATGAACGTAAAAAGTTCAAAAGCTAAACGAGTGCCTTGACAATTAACGATGCGATGCTAATTTTTATAATATAATACATTTATTTTCTGTATACCTTTGTTATTGGACAACCCCATATATAGTTATATTCTAAATAATATACTCTATGGAAATAATATTATAATATATATATATATATATATATATATATATATATAAATTTATATTTATATGCATACTTTGAAATATTTTAGATTCATTTATAATTACCTCTAACGTCGATTTATACATTTGCATTAATTAAGCTATAAAACTTACTGTAGCATATGCGATAATACAAAATATTCATTTAAAACTATATTAAACTGACGTGCATATATATATATATATATATATATATATATATATATATTCCTTAAGTCAATGAATTACAGCAATTTTCAGGAAAGTAATTAAAACATATAGCTATCTTAATAGAATCCCAAATGATCCAAAGTATACATTGCACTATATTGAATACATTGTACTACATTGAATACATTGCACTACCTTGAATACATTGAATACATTGGATACATTGTACTACCTTGAATACATTGCACTACCTACAACCTTGCTGTTAACAACAACTGGTACATTACAAAGAGTTTTGTTACGTTATTAATTGATTATTATTTATATAATGCGATACACATGTGTTTTGTTTCTGGGTATACTGAATATAAATGTACATATTATCCATTATGATCGTATGTGTTAGCCTATAGTAGTATTACACATATGCGATGCAACTAAAACTGTATAATTATTGTCAAATAATATAAAGAATATATATTATATTAATAAAAATTACATATTATTTAATAAAAAGTGTTTTACTGGATTATAATCTATTACATTTTATACATGAACATTTTAAAATGATATACTCCTTTATTGTAAAAACTGTTATTATACATGTAGTTGATTTAATAAATACATTTCCAATATATAATATATATATTATATGTTACAATCGATTTATATATGTAAATATTAAACTATAATACTGATTATTTTTTGGTAAGCAATACGTTAATTTTGAGTATCTATTGTTTACAATTAATAAGTCTCCTCTACATGTAAGATTTCGTATATAGTCAATTTACACTAGACGTCTGCAAGTAACACTTTAATTGATCTATCTAATTATAACTTGAACATAGCTCAAGCTTTTTAGGAAAATATTATTATAAAGATACGCAACTGTGATCAAATCACTTAATAGAATTCAATGTGTAACTGGTATCTAGAAGCAATAATCAGACAATGGAATGTATTGTAATTTATTAATTTATTTTAATATTATTTTAATTCGCTTTATTTCAATTTTTGTTTCTAGAATAATATATAACAATGTCATTATTTTCTAGTTGATAATGAACATAGTAACCAATTGTAAAACATGAAATAAGTGAATGATTTCTGGTGTCGCGTAATTAAAGAGTATTTTGTTCTGATCAAAATATTACAGAAATATCTATATATGCATACATATCCAAATCGTTCTAGATTATATGTATGTATATGTGAATCTCTGTATATTAAATACATTCAATAATTAATTGAAGGTATTAATATATTATTTTATATCCTTATCAATTGTATCATTATCAACTCGCAACAAAATCGAGAATTAATGTAATATATAATATATGTGAAAATATAAATTAAAATCTGTAAATATTACGCTAGGTGATTTGATATTGGTAATTATGTATATTAAATTAATGAATTATTACACATTATTAAAAACTAAAATATAATAATATATTAATAAAACAATATATTCAAATAATATTTTCATTAGAAATTTTACAGGAAGTGTGTGGTTGTAATTTAAGTAACATTTCATAATTTCGATATCTTCCTAGCGAAGATTCTAACATTGGAATGGGCCACGTGGCTTTGTTTATATTGACATATTCTAATGTATCAGTTAAAATAGATATAGTTTATTTACTCCGATATTATATACTTATTTGCCCTATAGGGTAAATACTCTACCGAATACGGTATTATTCTGTGGAGATCTATATATAGAGTTTGTTGCAACCTACTTGCAATATACAGATCAATAGTGGTAATTTTCAGCAATTGCTATATGACTGCAATAAAGGTATCTCCTCGCGCATTATAAATGATCGTGTCAAGTGTTGTACATTTGTGTTGATCTGTGCACGTAGAACGCGCACCGTGTTGCACCGTAGTTGTTTGGGTTGTTTGATGGGCGCGCATTTTCGTGCATTTTATTTCAATGGAACGTGGCGTACGTCGTTCGCGATCTCGTTATTTCTATGGACGCCTCATCGCCGCTGTCATCATCTTCATCGTCGATATTTCTTACCAGAGTATCGCTTGGATACATAATTATCATGGCGGATTTGGATAAACAATCCACCTCGGGTGAGTATACATCATTACAATGATGAACTTTATGTTTAGTTTTGTAACTTATTTTATTTTGTTTAATACTGATAATATTTAGTTATCAATATTAATACTAGTTAGTTATAATATGATAACATAACTATCTTTGTATTTTGTATACTCCTTTAAGTATATGACTTATCATAACTATATTAAGTATTTTACAGATCTTATAACTTTTTTTTAAGAGGTTCTTTTATGAAAATTAATTAACTTATATATATATATATATATATAACTGAAAACACCCTAGCACAAGGAATGATGTAATGAGTTATATAATTATTCCAGTCGTTAAAAATGAATTAATCATCCGAAAGAAATTATCAATGAAAACATGAAATTAATTGGACTAATTATAATGCATTATTATATGAATATTTCCAAACCGTAGTTATTATGTAAAATAGATTAACCTATTATATATGTATACATATTTTTACATATTTATATATATATATATATATATATCTATATTATAAATATCATTATTATTACCTTATTAAATATTTAATTAGTATACTTATAACCATTGATTTGTAACCAAATATTTGTATTTTTGTTAATAACACATGTTAATGTAATAATATTATATATGTAATTAGTATATCACGCTGTGTGATATATATATTATATATAAGATATATATATATATATATATATATATATATATATATATGTATGTATATTATTCTATATTATTTAAAACTATAGTATTCATTTTGATAACCAAAGTATGTTATCGAATATCGTATTAGACAATATTAAATATTTCAATTAATTAAATTAAATTATTTTTTTCGGTAAGTAATTAAAAATAAATAATAAAATTTCCAATGAAAATAGATGCAAGAAATTGATTAAATATCATTGAGTTACAATCACTGTTACAAATAAATGATTATTTATTTTTTATATTGTATGTATACGAAAATATAATATTATTTTATTAAATATCATATTGTTTATAACCTCTAGTTGTCCGTAGTATTGTGTGTAACTGTATATTTTTATAATAACATCACATAAACTGATACCGGATGCTAATTTGCACGTGATTAAGTATTATGTAAATATAATTCACCTGTGTACATTTAGAGTATAGCGTATTACGTTAGTATGCAATATATACAGCTATAGCTATATCTTAAATATAATCTATACATACTTTTCAATATCTTATATAAACGATATTTTTATTTGAGAGAACAAATATATATTAATTATCGTTATTTTGTATACAATTTTATACATATCATTTAAATTATTGAATTTTAGATCAAGTATAAGAAATAATTTAAATACTGTAATTATCGTAATATAATCTTTATTCTGTATCTATTATGCATCTACTTTTAGGTGAATAACTAAAAATGTTCTCTTCTATATATTGACAATTCTTTTAAGTTTTTCTTTTAAGTTAATAATTGTATTGTAAAGTTATCTTTCAGCTTATTAAATAATTTGATAATAAATAGATACTTTTATAAACTTGGTTTTCAATTACATTTTTGAAATTTTACTCGCATTATTTTTAAAAATTTATAATACTTTTAAATTTCTTTATAATTAGTAATTATGTATAATTAGTAATTAAGTATAAAATGTAATTATTAATTACATTTTATACTTCAACATTTATATTTCATTTTGTACAAATCAAAATTTAAATATTATTTTTAAATTAAATGTACATTATATATATATATATATAAATTATGGTATTAGTTTATTGATTTTGAATTGAAATTATTTTTGTTAGAGATTAAAATAATGATGATTGAATTTTATATATAAAAATAATTAATTAAACTACTTTTTTTAAAATTATTTAAAAAAAATATTCTAAACTATTTATAAAGAAATTCTAGACATTTAAACAGAAAATAACATTAGTAACTTATAGTAGCATATTTAATTTTAAAATTGTACATATTATTTGTATTTGTATATTATAAAACAAGTTGATAACTAGATAATCTCTCGCTTATATGTCTTCCCTATATTTATTACAAAAAGGGAAATACCTAATAATACAATAACATTTTAACAATAACATACAATATATATTGAAAACCCATTTTTATTTAATAAATATTAAGTCAATAAACTTAATATAGAACACTCATAGATTATTGATTGGGGCTATAATATATGTTTTTTGTATTGTCTTTGTAAATCTAAATTTGTTAGTTTGGACTTGTGTATTAGTTTATTATTAATATATCAATAAAATAACACTAACCCAATATATAAAAATAAGAAATCTCTATTAAATAAATCATATTTATATCATTTAATATAATATATTAAGTGTATACGTAATGAGTTCGACTTTTGTCCTGACTATATATTTTGATTTAGGTTATATGTAAATTATAATAGATTAATATTCTGTGATATTTACTCCCTTGGATCAATTCATTATACTTAAAAACAACACTATTTCCTACACGATTTAATATCTGTAACGAGCAGCCGATATTCTGACTAACTACATTTATAAGTTATATTTAATAAACTAGAAATGTATGATTGAATATGCTATTAATTAATATGTACTAATTAAATGCACGATATATATTCTACCTGATTCTGGTATATGCATATATAATTATATATATATATATATATACATATATATATATATATATATATATATATATATATATATATTAATAGCAGTTTAATGAATGAGTAAGCAAAACAATAAAAACAAATTATTTCAAATTCAATTATGATTTAAATTAAAAGTACAATTCAATTACATAATTAACATTGTAACGTGTGCAATTTGACACAGTTCCTGTGATATTATCTATTTTTATTGTAAACACACTTTAAACAATTATAAAAAATACATTATTCAATATTAAATCTAATGAAATAGGCGTATTTGTAGGCGTAACTAATTTGAAATTAATGTATAGTTTTTTTTTACATATTTTCATTGACATCAAGTCAACAGGAAGCATTACAAATATTGAAACACAATGTATTACTTCATTCAATATTACTTCATTCAATAAATTAAACTTGTAAAATGATATATAGATTGTGAATTATATTTAAATATACATATCAAGTATGATATTTAATATGATATCAAATATTTAATAATATTCAGTTAGTAAACTAATACCAGTTAATTATGTTTGCATTTAATAGTTTATGATATAAATATTCTTTTGGTGATTTGGTATTCAATACAATTTGTCCTCGTATTAATAAATGTATTTAAAATTTAAACAACACATATATTGTATATAGTATATCATATTGTACTGGGGGCAATACGAGTAAATAGTTATATGGCTCGAGAAGTTGAATATAATTAGATACATTCGGTGTACATAATTGATATTAAAAATCGTCAAATAGAAATTTCATTTACTTTCAAGATTATTTATAATTTATTTGGAAGTTTTAGAATTCAATGACAAATTGTATAGAATACCAAATTGCAAACGATATTAGCATTCATATTGTATTTCCTTTAATGATACAAAATGTACGTCTATTTTATAGTATCTATATAATGTACGGCGTACATTGTACGCAGTAATCGGAGTTATATAATTATTAAATATATTGTTTAAAATATAATTGAATTCAACAGAGTTTCGATATATAATAAAATATATATTTTGAATTATGATATATCATAAATAAATAACTGCATAGGTAAAGTAATATTGTGGGTTATTTACTGTTAGAAGGGTTTGTTAATAAATTAATATATGAATAATTTCTCAGATATAAAATATTGTATATATATATATATATATATATATATATATTATATATATATCTTTATATATATATATATATATATATATATATATAATTATCTATATATATATATATATATATATATATATATATTATATATATTTGTGTAAGTGTATCTGCTAAAATTATATTTATTTACACATAATTGGTATAACTTAGTAAATGTTAACTTAAATAATTAACTTAATAAATGTTTACAATGCTAATTATTACTTGTAATTGTTAATATAATCAACATTAATCAAATTCTTTGCACATGACCTCTGGTGAACTATACCCCGTGGTTATATAATGAATATATAATTTACAGTCAATAGCAATCTACTGATATTATATATATATATATATATATATATATATATATATATATATATGTGTATGTATATAAATTAACTACCCTTAATCCATCAAGTACATTATAATGAATATAGAATTAATTTATTATATTAAATATTAATATATTAAGTTTACTTTAAAATTAAAATGATTACATAAGAATATATAATAGTCGTAGCATCTGGTATCTTCCGTATGCCTTGACCCTTACTACGTAGGTGTACATATTAACCAGCATTGGTATAGTATATATGTAATAATAGTATATATATATATATATATATATATATATAATACCACGGCAATACATTACAAGTGAGTATCGAGTCCACTCCTTATATGGATAAGTATGTTCTAGAAATATTTTCATGCTGTTGGGATTAAGATGTACGCGAACGTGTTCCCCGTACATACTACCGCGTACATTCAGAGTTCGCGTACATTGTGCGGCGTACAGTGTACGTTGTGCACTAAGATGCCAGGCGATTATACAATATGCCATGCCCTGGACTGCGAACATCAGCATAGGTCTTCTACTCATCAAGATATCAAGTGTAACTAGTGTATATACACCTATACTTATATTGTGTACAATGTACAGTGTACAATGTACAGTGTATAATGTACGGTGTACAATGTACAGGGTACAATGTACAATGTACAGTGTATAATGTACAGTGTACAATGTACAATATAAACTATACATTGTACAATGTACAGTGTACATTGTACACTGTACAATGTACAATATACAGTGTACAATGTACAATGTACAGTGTACAATATACAATATACAGTGTACAATGTACAATATACAATATACAGTGTACAATGTACAGGGTACAATATACGGTGTATAATGTACAGTGTACAATGTACAGTGTACAATGTACAGTGTACAATGTACAGTGTACAATGTACAGGGTACAATGTACAGTGTACCATGTACAGTGTACAATGTACAGTGTACAATGTACAGTGTACTATGTACAGGGTACAATGTACGGTGTACAATGTACGGTGTACAATGTACTGTGTACAATGTACGGTGTACAATGTACAGTGTACAATGTACAGTGTACAATATATAGTGTACAGAGTACAATGTACATAGTACGATGCACAGAGTACGATGTACCGAGTACAGTTTACAATGTAAATTATACGTTTACTATAATTGATTGATGGGTGGGCGGAGTCTAATAGCATCTAACAAATAACATCACTTGTTAGTTACTTGTATTTACTAGCCGATTGCATAATCCTAACTATTGTCTAATTACAAAACTATCTATTCTTACCCGTCTTTACAATCGATGTTCATTGGAAGATAGCATGCAATTTATATTTAGATACAACAATCAATGATTTATTGAATTTATAATATATACTGTTATATGTACTAAATACAGATAAATACACGTGCAAAACATACATATATGTTTACACACATACATATATACACACCCACACATTCACACACACATACATATACACGCACACACATAAGCACACGCACACACACTTATGACTATAGCTATAATAATATTTAATATCAATTCATTCTTAATAATTCCATTGGACATATATCCTCTCGTATGATTGAAGTAAGTCCAAATACTCCATTAATGTATCTAATGCTGACCGGATTAAAATATACGGTACGATAAGATAGTGTTTGCATATATTTAGTGTCGTATTCCAATGTCGGAAAGTACAGTTAATATAAAATCAATATTTAAATGAATAATACATGATACACAACAAATAATAAATGTCATTGTGTTTGTATTACATAATATAATTTATATTTTATATTAAAAATTCAAATAATTTGTCTAGAATATTAAATCATGATTCTACTTGTGTGTATTGTATATATATTATATATTCTAATATATTGTATAATAGATACTATATATAATATATTCTATAAATATAATATATACAATAGTGTAAACATTCTTATAAATCCTATTTTGTTTTTATTTTAAATTATATTTTTTTATAACTAATCCATGGATTTATATATATATATATATATATATATAACAATTTATATAACTTTAAAAGTGGTCAATTATTAACAATATCACGAAACATTGAATCTTCTAGAAGATTGCTTGCTTATTTAATACATTATCTAATCCCCATTATAATATTATAATATATTAGCTTAATATTATAAAATAATATTACCATAGACAATAGTTACTAGTGGTGTTGATAATATTAGTCACTAATGTATGTAATAGTCACTAGTGTATGTAATGGTCACTAGTGTATGTAATGGTCACTAGTGTATGTAATGGTCACTAGTGTATGTAATGGTCACTAGTGTATGTAATGGTCACTAGTGTATGTAATGGTCACTAGTGTATGTAATGGTCACTAGTGTATGTAATGGTCACAAGTAGTGTATGTAATGGTCACTAGTGTATGTAATGGTCACTAGTAGTGTATGTAATGGTCACTAGTGTATGTAATGGTCACTAGTGTATGTAATGGTCACTAGTGTATGTAATGGTCACTAGTGTATGTAATGGTCACTAGTGTATGTAATGGTCACTAGTAGTGTATGTAATGGTCACTAGTGTATGTAATGGTCACTAGTGTATGTAATGGTCACTAGTGTATGTAATAGTCACTAGTGTATGTAATGGTCACTAGTGTATGTAATGGTCACTAGTGTATGTAATGGTCACTAGTGTATGTAATGGTCACCAGTGTATGTAATGGTCACTAGTAGTGTATGTAATGGCCACTAGTGTATGTAATGGTCACTAGTGTATGTAATGGTCACTAGTAGTGTATGTAATGGTCACTAGTAGTGTATGTAATGGTCACTAGTGTATGTAATGGTCACTAGTAGTGTATGTAATGGTCACTAGTGTATGTAATGGTCACTAGTAGTGTATGTAATGGTCACTAGTGTATGTAATGGTCACTAGTAGTGTATGTAATGGTCACTAGTGTATGTAATGGTCACTAGTGTATGTAATGGTCACTAGTGTATGTAATGGTCACTAGTAGTGTATGTAATGGTCACTAGTAGTGTATGTAATGGTCACTAGTGTATGTAATGGTCACTAGTAGTGTATGTAATGGTCACTAGTGTATGTAATGGTCACTAGTAGTGTATGTAATGGTCACTAGTAGTGTATGTAATGGTCACTAGTGTATGTAATGGTCACTAGTAGTGTATGTAATGGTCACTAGTGTATGTAATGGTCACTAGTGTATGTAATGGTCACTAGTGTATATAATGGTCACTAGTGTATGTAATGGTCACTAGTAGTGTATGTAATGGTCACTAGTGTATGTAATGGTCACTAGTGTATGTAATGGTCACTAGTGTATGTAATGGTCACTAGTGTATGTAATGGTCACTAGTAGTGTATGTAATGGTCACTAGTAGTGTATGTAATGGTCACTAGTGTATGTAATGGTCACTAGTAGTGTATGTAATGGTCACTAGTAGTGTATGTAATGGTCACTAGTGTATGTAATGGTCACTAGTAGTGTATGTAATGGTCACTAGTAGTGTATGTAATGGTCACTAGTGTATGTAATGGTCACTAGTGTATGTAATGGTCACTAGTGTATGTAATGGTCACTAGTGTATGTAATGGTCACTAGTGCATGTAATGGTCACTAGTGTATGTAATGGTCACTAGTGTATGTAATGGTCACTAGTGTATGTAATGGTCACTAGTGTATGTAATGGTCACTAGTGTATGTAATGGTCACTAGTGTATGTAATGGTCACTAGTAGTGTATGTAATGGTCACTAGTGTATGTAATGGTCACTAGTGTATGTAATGGTCACTAGTAGTGTATGTAATGGTCACTAGTAGTGTATGTAATGGTCACTAGTGTATGTAATGGTCACTAGTAGTGTATGTAATGGTCACTAGTGTATGTAATGGTCACTAGTGTATGTAATGGTCACTAGTGTATGTAATGGTCACTAGTAGTGTATGTAATGGTCACTAGTGTATGTAATGGTCACTAGTGTATGTAATGGTCACTAGTGTATGTAATGGTCACTAGTGTATGTAATGTCACTAGTGTATGTAATGGTCACTAGTGTATGTAATGGTCACTAGTAGTGTATGTAATGGTCACTAGTGTATGTAATGGTCACTAGTAGTGTATGTAATGGTCACTAGTGTATGTAATGGTCACTAGTGTATGTAATGGTCACTAGTAGTGTATGTAATGGTCACTAGTGTATGTAATGGTCACTAGTAGTGTATGTAATGGTCACTAGTGTATGTAATGGTCACTAGTAGTGTATGTAATGGTCACTAGTGTATGTAATGGTCACTAGTAGTGTATGTAATGGTCACTAGTAGTGTATGTAATAGTCACTAGTGTATGTAATGGTCACTAGTAGTGTATGTAATGGTCACTAGTGTATGTAATGGTCACTAGTGTATGTAATGGTCACTAGTGTATGTAATGGTCACTAGTAGTGTATGTAATGGTCACTAGTGTATGTAATGGTCACTAGTGTATGTAATGGTCACTAGTGTATGTAATGGTCACTAGTGTATGTAATGGTCACTAGTGTATGTAATGGTCACTAGTAGTGTATATAATGGTCACTAGTAGTGTATGTAATGGTCACTAGTGTATGTAATGGTCACTAGTGTATGTAATGGTCACTAGTAGTGTATGTAATGGTCACTAGTGTATGTAATGGTCACTAGTGTATGTAATGGTCACTAGTAGTGTATGTAATGGTCACTAGTGTATGTAATGGTCACTAGTAGTGTATGTAATGGTCACTAGTGTATATAATGGTCACTAATAGTGTATGTAATGGTCACTAGTGTATATAATGGTCACTAGTTTATATAATGGTTACTAGTAGTGTATGTAATGGTCACTAGTGTATATAATGGTCACTAGTGTATGTAATGGTCACTAGTGTATGTAATGGTCACTAGTGTATGTAATGGTCACTAGTGTATGTAATGGTCACTAGTGTATGTAATGGTCACTAGTGTATGTAATGGTCACTAGTGTATGTAATGGTCACTAGTAGTGTATGTAATGGTCACTAGTGTATGTAATGGTCACTAGTAGTGTATGTAATGGTCACTAGTGTATGTAATGGTCACTAGTGTATGTAATGGTCACTAGTGTATGTAATGGTCACTAGTGTATGTAATGGTCACTAGTGTATGTAATGGTCACTAGTGTATGTAATGGTCACTAGTGTATGTAATGGTCACTAGTGTATGTAATGGTCACTAGTGTATGTAATGGTCACTAGTGTATGTAATGGTCACTAGTGTATGTAATGGTCACTAGTGTATGTAATGGTCACTAGTGTATGTAATGGTCACTAGTAGTGTATGTAATGGTCACTAGTGTATGTAATGGTCACTAGTGTATGTAATGGTCACTAGTGTATGTAATGGTCACTAGTAGTGTATGTAATGGTCACTAGTAGTGTATGTAATGGTCAATAGTGTATGTAATGGTCACTAGTGTATGTAATGGTCACTAGTGTATGTAATGGTCACTAGTGTATGTAATGGTCACTAGTGTATGTAATGGTCACTAGTGTATGTAATGGTCACTAGTGTATGTAATGGTCACTAGTAGTGTATGTAATGGTCACTAGTGTATGTAATGGTCACTAGTGTATGTAATGGTCACTAGTGTATGTAATGGTCACTAGTAGTGTATGTAATGGTCACTAGTAGTGTATGTAATGGTCAATAGTGTATGTAATGGTCACTAGTGTATGTAATGGTCACTAGTGTATGTAATGGTCACTAGTGTATGTAATGGTCACTAGTGTATGTAATGGTCACTAGTGTATGTAATGGTCACTAGTAGTGTATGTAATAGTCACTAGTGTATGTAATGGTCACTAGTGTATGTAATGGTCACTAGTGTATGTAATGGTCACTAGTGTATGTAATGGTCACTAGTGTATGTAATGGTCACTAGTGTATGTAATGGTCACTAGTGTATGTAATGGTCACTAGTAGTGTATGTAATGGGCACTAGTAGTGTATGTAATGGTCACTAGTGTATGTAATGGTCACTAGTAGTGTATGTAATGGTCACTAGTGTATGTAATGGTCACTAGTAGTGTATGTAATGGTCACTAGTGTATGTAATGGTCACTAGTGTATGTAATGGTCACTAGTAGTGTATGTAATGGTCACTAGTGTATGTAATGGTCACTAGTGTATGTAATGGTCACTAGTAGTGTATGTAATGGTCACCAGTGTATGTAATGGTCACTAGTAGTGTATGTAATGGTCACTAGTGTATGTAATGGTCACTAGTAGTGTATGTAATGGTCACTAGTGTATGTAATGGTCACTAGTGTATGTAATGGTCACTAGTAGTGTATGTAATGGTCACTAGTGTATGTAATGGTCACTAGTGTATGTAATGGTCACTAGAGTATGTAATGGTCACTAGTGTATGTAATGGTCACTAGTGTATGTAATGGTTACTAGTGTATGTAATGGTCACTAGTGTATGTAATGGTCACTAGTAGTGTATGTAATGGTCACTAGTAGTGTATGTAATGGTCACTAGTGTATGTAATGGTCACTAGTAGTGTATGTAATGGTCACTAGTGTATGTAATGGTCACTAGTAGTGTATGTAATGGTCACTAGTGTATGTAATGGTCACTAGTGTATGTAATGGTCACTAGTAGTGTATGTAATGGTCACTAGTGTATGTAATGGTCACTAATGTATGTAATGGTCACTAGTGTATGTAATGGTCACTAGTGTATGTAATGGTCACTAGTGTATGTAATGGTCACTAGTGTATGTAATGGTCACTAGTAGTGTATGTAATGGTCACTAGTAGTGTATGTAATGGTCACTAGTGTATGTAATGGTCACTAGTAGTGTATGTAATGGTCACTAGTGTATGTAATGGTCACTAGTAGTGTATGTAATGGTCACTAGTGTATGTAATGGTCACTAGTGTATGTAATGGTCACTAGTAGTGTATGTAATGGTCACTAGTGTATGTAATGGTCACTAGTGTATGTAATGGTCACTAGTGTATGTAATAGTCACTAGTGTATGTAATGGTCACTAGTGTATGTAATGGTCACTAGTGTATGTAATGGTCACTAGTGTATGTAATGGTCACTAGTGTATGTAATGGTCACCAGTGTATGTAATGGTCACTAGTAGTGTATGTAATGGCCACTAGTGTATGTAATGGTCACTAGTGTATGTAATGGTCACTAGTAGTGTATGTAATGGTCACTAGTAGTGTATGTAATGGTCACTAGTGTATGTAATGGTCACTAGTAGTGTATGTAATGGTCACTAGTGTATGTAATGGTCACTAGTAGTGTATGTAATGGTCACTAGTGTATGTAATGGTCACTAGTAGTGTATGTAATGGTCACTAGTGTATGTAATGGTCACTAGTAGTGTATGTAATGGTCACTAGTAGTGTATGTAATGGTCACTAGTGTATGTAATGGTCACTAGTGTATGTAATGGTCACTAGTGTATGTAATGGTCACTAGTGTATGTAATGGTCACTAGTAGTGTATGTAATGGTCACTAGTAGTGTATGTAATGGTCACTAGTGTATGTAATGGTCACTAGTAGTGTATGTAATGGTCACTAGTAGTGTATGTAATGGTCACTAGTGTATGTAATGGTCACTAGTAGTGTATGTAATGGTCACTAGTAGTGTATGTAATGGTCACTAGTGTATGTAATGGTCACTAGTGTATGTAATGGTCACTAGTGTATGTAATGGTCACTAGTGTATGTAATGGTCACTAGTGCATGTAATGGTCACTAGTGTATGTAATGGTCACTAGTGTATGTAATGGTCACTAGTGTATGTAATGGTCACTAGTGTATGTAATGGTCACTAGTGTATGTAATGGTCACTAGTGTATGTAATGGTCACTAGTAGTGTATGTAATGGTCACTAGTGTATGTAATGGTCACTAGTGTATGTAATGGTCACTAGTAGTGTATGTAATGGTCACTAGTAGTGTATGTAATGGTCACTAGTGTATGTAATGGTCACTAGTAGTGTATGTAATGGTCACTAGTGTATGTAATGGTCACTAGTGTATGTAATGGTCACTAGTGTATGTAATGGTCACTAGTAGTGTATGTAATGGTCACTAGTGTATGTAATGGTCACTAGTGTATGTAATGGTCACTAGTGTATGTAATGGTCACTAGTGTATGTAATGTCACTAGTGTATGTAATGGTCACTAGTGTATGTAATGGTCACTAGTAGTGTATGTAATGGTCACTAGTGTATGTAATGGTCACTAGTAGTGTATGTAATGGTCACTAGTGTATGTAATGGTCACTAGTGTATGTAATGGTCACTAGTAGTGTATGTAATGGTCACTAGTGTATGTAATGGTCACTAGTAGTGTATGTAATGGTCACTAGTGTATGTAATGGTCACTAGTAGTGTATGTAATGGTCACTAGTGTATGTAATGGTCACTAGTAGTGTATGTAATGGTCACTAGTAGTGTATGTAATAGTCACTAGTGTATGTAATGGTCACTAGTAGTGTATGTAATGGTCACTAGTGTATGTAATGGTCACTAGTGTATGTAATGGTCACTAGTGTATGTAATGGTCACTAGTAGTGTATGTAATGGTCACTAGTGTATGTAATGGTCACTAGTGTATGTAATGGTCACTAGTGTATGTAATGGTCACTAGTGTATGTAATGGTCACTAGTGTATGTAATGGTCACTAGTAGTGTATATAATGGTCACTAGTAGTGTATGTAATGGTCACTAGTGTATGTAATGGTCACTAGTGTATGTAATGGTCACTAGTAGTGTATGTAATGGTCACTAGTGTATGTAATGGTCACTAGTGTATGTAATGGTCACTAGTAGTGTATGTAATGGTCACTAGTGTATGTAATGGTCACTAGTAGTGTATGTAATGGTCACTAGTGTATATAATGGTCACTAATAGTGTATGTAATGGTCACTAGTGTATATAATGGTCACTAGTTTATATAATGGTTACTAGTAGTGTATGTAATGGTCACTAGTGTATATAATGGTCACTAGTGTATGTAATGGTCACTAGTGTATGTAATGGTCACTAGTGTATGTAATGGTCACTAGTGTATGTAATGGTCACTAGTGTATGTAATGGTCACTAGTGTATGTAATGGTCACTAGTGTATGTAATGGTCACTAGTGTATGTAATGGTCACTAGTAGTGTATGTAATGGTCACTAGTGTATATAATGGTCACTAGTAGTGTATGTAATGGTCACTAGTGTATATAATGGTCACTAGTTTATATAATGGTTACTAGTAGTGTATGTAATGGTCACTAGTGTATATAATGGTCACTAGTGTATGTAATGGTCACTAGTGTATGTAATGGTCACTAGTGTATATAATGGTCACTAGTGTATGTAATGGTCACTAGTAGTGTATGTAATGGTCACTAGTGTATGTAATGGTCACTAGTGTATGTAATGGTCACTAGTGTATGTAATGGTCACTAGTGTATGTAATGGTCACTAGTGTATGTAATGGTCACTAGTGTATGTAATGGTCACTAGTGTATGTAATGGTCACTAGTGTATGTAATGGTCACTAGTGTATGTAATGGTCACTAGTGTATGTAATGGTCACTAGTGTATGTAATGGTCACTAGTGTATGTAATGGTCACTAGTGTATGTAATGGTCACTAGTGTATGTAATGGTCACTAGTAGTGTATGTAATGGTCACTAGTGTATGTAATGGTCACTTGTGTATGTAATGGTCACTAGTGTATGTAATGGTCACTAGTAGTGTATGTAATGGTCACTAGTAGTGTATGTAATGGTCAATAGTGTATGTAATGGTCACTAGTGTATGTAATGGTCACTAGTGTATGTAATGGTCACTAGTGTATGTAATGGTCACTAGTGTATGTAATGGTCACTAGTGTATGTAATGGTCACTAGTGTATGTAATGGTCACTAGTAGTGTATGTAATGGTCACTAGTGTATGTAATGGTCACTAGTGTATGTAATGGTCACTAGTGTATGTAATGGTCACTAGTAGTGTATGTAATGGTCACTAGTAGTGTATGTAATGGTCAATAGTGTATGTAATGGTCACTAGTGTATGTAATGGTCACTAGTGTATGTAATGGTCACTAGTGTATGTAATGGTCACTAGTGTATGTAATGGTCACTAGTGTATGTAATGGTCACTAGTAGTGTATGTAATAGTCACTAGTGTATGTACTGGTCACTAGTGTATGTAATGGTCACTAGTGTATGTAATGGTCACTAGTGTATGTAATGGTCACTAGTGTATGTAATGGTCACTAGTGTATGTAATGGTCACTAGTGTATGTAATGGTCACTAGTAGTGTATGTAATGGGCACTAGTAGTGTATGTAATGGTCACTAGTGTATGTAATGGTCACTAGTAGTGTATGTAATGGTCACTAGTGTATGTAATGGTCACTAGTAGTGTATGTAATGGTCACTAGTGTATGTAATGGTCACTAGTGTATGTAATGGTCACTAGTAGTGTATGTAATGGTCACTAGTGTATGTAATGGTCACTAGTGTATGTAATGGTCACTAGTAGTGTATGTAATGGTCACCAGTGTATGTAATGGTCACTAGTAGTGTATGTAATGGTCACTAGTGTATGTAATGGTCACTAGTAGTGTATGTAATGGTCACTAGTGTATGTAATGGTCACTAGTGTATGTAATGGTCACTAGTAGTGTATGTAATGGTCACTAGTGTATGTAATGGTCACTAGTGTATGTAATGGTCACTAGAGTATGTAATGGTCACTAGTGTATGTAATGGTCACTAGTGTATGTAATGGTCACTAGTGTATGTAATGGTCACTAGTGTATGTAATGGTCACTAGTAGTGTATGTAATGGTCACTAGTAGTGTATGTAATGGTCACTAGTGTATGTAATGGTCACTAGTAGTGTATGTAATGGTCACTAGTGTATGTAATGGTCACTAGTAGTGTATGTAATGGTCACTAGTGTATGTAATGGTCACTAGTGTATGTAATGGTCACTAGTAGTGTATGTAATGGTCACTAGTGTATGTAATGGTCACTAATGTATGTAATGGTCACTAGTGTATGTAATGGTCACTAGTGTATGTAATGGTCACTAGTGTATGTAATGGTCACTAGTGTATGTAATGGTCACTAGTAGTGTATGTAATGGTCACTAGTAGTGTATGTAATGGTCACTAGTGTATGTAATGGTCACTAGTAGTGTATGTAATGGTCACTAGTGTATGTAATGGTCACTAGTAGTGTATGTAATGGTCACTAGTGTATGTAATGGTCACTAGTGTATGTAATGGTCACTAGTGTATGTAATGGTCACTAGTGTATGTAATGGTCACTAGTGTATGTAATGGTCACTAGTGTATGTAATGGTCACTAGTGTATGTAATGGTCACTAGTGTATGTAATGGTCACTAGTGTATGTAATGGTCACTAGTGTATGTAATGGTCACTAGTGTATGTAATGGTCACTAGTAGTGTATGTAATGGTCACTAGTGTATGTAATGGTCACTAGTAGTGTATGTAATGGTCACTAGTGTATGTAATGGTCACTAGTAGTGTATGTAATGGTCACTAGTGTATGTAATGGTCACTAGTGTATGTAATGGTCACTAGTGTATGTAATGGTCACTAGTAGTGTATGTAATGGTCACTAGTGTATATAATGGTCACTAGTAGTGTATGTAATGGTCACTAGTGTATATAATGGTCACTAGTTTATATAATGGTTACTAGTAGTGTATGTAATGGTCACTAGTGTATATAATGGTCACTAGTGTATGTAATGGTCACTAGTGTATGTAATGGTCACTAGTGTATGTAATGGTCACTAGTGTATGTAATGGTCACTAGTGTATGTAATGGTCACTAGTGTATGTAATGGTCACTAGTGTATGTAATGGTCACTAGTGTATGTAATGGTCACTAGTGTATGTAATGGTCACTAGTGTATGTAATGGTCACTAGTGTATGTAATGGTCACTAGTGTATGTAATGGTCACTAGTGTATGTAATGGTCACTAGTAGTGTATGTAATGGTCACTAGTAGTGTATGTAATGGTCAATGGTGTATGTAATGGTCACTAGTGTATGTAATGGTCACTAGTGTATGTAATGGTCACTAGTGTATGTAATGGTCACTATTGTATGTAATGGTCACTAGTGTATGTAATGGTCACTAGTGTATGTAATGGTCACTAGTGTATGTAATGGTCACTAGTAGTGTATGTAATGGTCACTAGTAGTGTATGTAATGGTCACTAGTGTATGTAATGGTCACTAGTAGTGTATGTAATGGTCACTAGTGTATGTAATGGTCACTAGTAGTGTATGTAATGGTCACTAGTGTATGTAATGGTCACTAGTGTATGTAATGGTCACTAGTAGTGTATGTAATGGTCACTAGTGTATGTAATGGTCACTAGTGTATGTAATGGTCACTAGTAGTGTATGTAATGGTCACTAGTGTATGTAATGGTCACTAGTGTATGTAATGGTCACTAGTAGTGTATGTAATGGTCACTAGTAGTGTATGTAATGGTCACTAGTGTATGTAATGGTCACTAGTAGTGTATGTAATGGTCACTAGTGTATGTAATGGTCACTAGTAGTGTATGTAATGGTCACTAGTGTATGTAATGGTCACTAGTAGTGTATGTAATGGTCACTAGTGTATGTAATGGTCACTAGTGTATGTAATGGTCACTAGTGTATGTAATGGTCACTAGTGTATGTAATGGTCACTAGTGTATGTAATGGTCACTAGTGTATGTAATGGTCACTAGTGTATGTAATGGTCACTAGTGTATGTAATGGTCACTAGTAGTGTATGTAATGGTCACTAGTGTATGTAATGGTCACTAGTGTATGTAATGGTCACTAGTAGTGTATGTAATGGTCACTAGTGTATGTAATGGTCACTAGTGTATGTAATGGTCACTAGTGTATGTAATGGTCACTAGTGTATGTAATGGTCACTAGTGTATGTAATGGTCACTAGTGTATGTAATGGTCACTAGTAGTGTATGTAATGGTCACTAGTGTATGTAATGGTCACTAGTGTATGTAATGGTCACTAGTGTATGTAATGGTCACTAGTGTATGTAATGGTCACTAGTGTATGTAATGGTCACTAGTGTATGTAATGGTCACTAGTGTATGTAATGGTCACTAGTAGTGTATGTAATGGGCACTAGTAGTGTATGTAATGGTCACTAGTGTATGTAATGGTCACTAGTAGTGTATGTAATGGTCACTAGTGTATGTAATGGTCACTAGTAGTGTATGTAATGGTCACTAGTGTATGTAATGGTCACTAGTGTATGTAATGGTCACTAGTAGTGTATGTAATGGTCACTAGTGTATGTAATGGTCACTAGTGTATGTAATGGTCACTAGTAGTGTATGTAATGGTCACTAGTGTATGTAATGGTCACTAGTAGTGTATGTAATGGTCACTAGTGTATGTAATGGTCACTAGTGTATGTAATGGTCACTAGTAGTGTATGTAATGGTCACTAGTGTATGTAATGGTCACTAGTGTATGTAATGGTCACTAGTGTATGTAATGGTCACTAGTGTATGTAATGGTCACTAGTAGTGTATGTAATGGTCACTAGTAGTGTATGTAATGGTCACTAGTGTATGTAATGGTCACTAGTAGTGTATGTAATGGTCACTAGTGTATGTAATGGTCACTAGTAGTGTATGTAATGGTCACTAGTGTATGTAATGGTCACTAGTGTATGTAATGGTCACTAGTGTATGTAATGGTCACTAGTGTATGTAATGGTCACTAGTGTATGTAATGGTCAATAGTGTATGTAATGGTCACTAGTGTATGTAATGGTCACTAGTGTATGTAATGGTCACTAGTGTATGTAATGGTCACTAGTGTATGTAATGGTCACTAGTGTATGTAATGGTCACTAGTAGTGTATGTAATGGTCACTAGTGTATGTAATGGTCACTAGTAGTGTATGTAATGGTCACTAGTGTATGTAATGGTCACTAGTAGTGTATGTAATGGTCACTAGTGTATGTAATGGTCACTAGTGTATGTAATGGTCACTAGTAGTGTATGTAATGGTCACTAGTAGTGTATGTAATGGTCACTAGTGTATGTAATGGTCACTAGTAGTGTATGTAATGGTCACTAGTGTATGTAATGGTCACTAGTAGTGTATGTAATGGTCACTAGTGTATGTAATGGTCACTAGTGTATGTAATGGTCACTAGTGTATGTAATGGTCACTAGTGTATGTAATGGTCACTAGTGTATGTAATGGTCACTAGTGTATGTAATGGTCACTAGTAGTGTATGAAATGGTCACTAGTGTATGTAATGGTCACTAGTAGTGTATGTAATGGTCACTAGTGTATGTAATGGTCACTAGTGTATGTAATGGTCACTAGTGTATGTAATGGTCACTAGTAGTGTATGTAATGGTCACTAGTGTATGTAATGGTCACTAGTGTATGTAATGGTCACTAGTAGTGTATGTAATGGTCACTAGTGTATGTAATGGTCACTAGTGTATGTAATGGTCACAAGTGTATGTAATGGTCACTAGTGTATGTAATGGTCACTAGTGTATGTAATGGTCACTAGTGTATGTAATGGTCACTAGTGTATGTAATGGTCACTAGTAGTGTATGTAATGGTCACTAGTGTATGTAATCGTCACTAGTGTATGTAATGGTCACTAGTGTATGTAATGGTCACTAGTAGTGTATGTAATGGTCACTAGTGTATGTAATGGTCACTAGTGTATGTAATGGTCACTAGTGTATGTAATGGTCACTAGTGTATGTAATGGTCACTAGTGTATGTAATGGTCACTAGTGTATGTAATGGTCACTAGTAGTGTATGTAATGGTCACTAGTAGTGTATGTAATGGTCACTAGTGTATGTAATGGTCACTAGTAGTGTATGTAATGGTCACTAGTGTATGTAATGGTCACTAGTAGTGTATGTAATGGTCACTAGTGTATGTAATGGTCACTAGTGTATGTAATGGTCACTAGTGTATGTAATGGTCACTAGTGTATGTAATGGTCACTAGTGTATGTAATGGTCACTAGTAGTGTATGTAATGGTTACTAGTGTATGTAATGGTCACTAGTGTATGTAATGGTCACTAGTGTATGTAATGGTCACTAGTAGTGTATGTAATGGTCACTAGTGTATGTAATGGTCACTAGTGTATGTAATGGTCACTAGTGTATGTAATGGTCACTAGTAGTGTATGTAATGGTCACTAGTGTATGTAATGGTCACTAGTGTATGTAATGGTCACTAGTGTATGTAATGGTCACTAGTGTATGTAATGGTCACTAGTGTATGTAATGGTCACTAGTGTATGTAATGGTCACTAGTGTATGTAATGGTCACTAGTGTATGTAATGGTCACTAGTGTATGTAATGGTCACTAGTGTATGTAATGGTCACTAGTGTATGTAATGGTCACTAGTGTATGTAATGGTCACTAGTGTATGTAATGGTCACTAGTGTATGTAATGGTCACTAGTGTATGTAATGGTCACTAGTAGTGTATGTAATGGTCACTAGTGTATGTAATGGTCACTAGTAGTGTAAGTAATGGTCACTAGTGTATGTAATGGTCACTAGTAGTGTATGTAATGTTCACTAGTGTATGTAATGGTTACTAGTAGTGTATGTAATGGTCACTAGTGTATGTAATGGTCACTAGTGTATGTAATGGTCACTAGTGTATGTAATGGTCACTAGTAGTGTATGTAATGGTCACTAGTGTATGTAATGGTCACTGGTAGTGTAAGTAATGGTCACTAGTGTATGTAATGGTCACTAGTGTATGTAATGGTCACTAGTAGTGTATGTAATGGTCACTAGTGTATGTAATGGTCACTAGTAGTGTAAGTAATGGTCACTAGTGTATGTAATGGTCACTAGTAGTGTATGTAATGTTCACTAGTGTATATAATGGTCACTAGTGTATGTAATGGTCACTAGTAGTGTATGTAATGGTCACTAGTGTATGTAATGGTCACTAGTAGTGTATGTAATGGTCACTAGTGTATGTAATGGTCACTAGTAGTGTATGTAATGGTCACTAGTGTATGTAATGGTCACTAGTGTATGTAATAGTCACTAGTGTATGTAATGGTCACTAGTGTATGTAATGGTCACTAGTGTATGTAATGGTCACTAGTAGTGTATGTAATGGTCACTAGTGTATGTAATGGTCACTAGTAGTGTAAGTAATGGTCACTAGTGTATGTAATGGTCACTAGTAGTGTATGTAATGTTCACTAGTGTATGTAATGGTTACTAGTAGTGTATGTAATGGTCACTAGTGTATGTAATGGTCACTAGTAGTGTATGTAATGTTCACTAGTGTATGTAATGGTTACTAGTAGTGTATGTAATGGTCACTAGTGTATGTAATGGTCACTAGTGTATGTAATGGTCACTAGTGTATGTAATGGTCACTAGTGTATGTAATGGTCACTAGTAGTGTATGTAATGGTCACTAGTGTATGTAATGGTCACTAGTGTATGTAATGGTCACTAGTGTATGTAATGGTCACTAGTGTATGTAATGGTCACTAGTGTATGTAATGGTCACTAGTAGTGTATGTAATGGTCACTAGTGTATGTAATGGTCACTAGTAGTGTATGTAATGTTCACTAGTATATGTAATGGTCACTAGTAGTGTATGTAATGGTCACTAGTAGTGTATGTAATGGTCACTAGTGTATGTAATGGTCACTAGTGTATGTAATGGTCACTAGTGTATGTAATGGTCACTAGTAGTGTATGTAATGGTCACTAGTGTATGTAATGGTCACTAGTGTATGTAATGGTCACTAGTGTATGTAATGGTCACTAGTGTATGTAATGGTCACTAGTGTATGTAATGGTCACTAGTGTATGTAATGGTCACTATTAGTGTATGTAATGGTCACTAGTGTATGTAATGGTCACTAGTGTATGTAATGGTCACTAGTGTATGTAATGGTCACTAGTAGTGTATGTAATGGTCACTAGTGTATGTAATGGTCACTAGTGTATGTAATGGTCACTAGTAGTGTATGTAATGGTCACTAGTAGTGTATGTAATGGTCACTAGTGTATGTAATGGTCACTAGTGTATGTAATGGTCACTAGTAGTGTATGTAATGGTCACTAGTGTATGTAATGGTCACTAGTGTATGTAATGGTCACTAGTAGTGTATGTAATGGTCACTAGTAGTGTATGTAATGGTTACTAGTAGTGTATGTAATGGTCACTAGTAGTGTATGTAATGGTCACTAGTGTATGTAATGGTCACTAGTAGTTTATGTAATGGTCACTAGTGTATGTAATGGTCACTAGTGTATGTAATGGTCACTAGTGTATGTAATGGTCACTAGTGTATGTAATGGTTACTAGTGTATGTAATGGTCACTAGTGTATGTAATGGTCACTAGTGTATGTAATGGTCACTAGTAGTGTATGTAATGGTCACTAGTGTATGTAATGGTCACTAGTGTATGTAATGGTCACTAGTGTATGTAATGGTCACTAGTAGTGTATGTAATGGTCACTAGTAGTGTATGTAATGGTCACTAGTAGTGTATGTAATGGTCACTAGTGTATGTAATGGTCACTAGTAGTGTATGTAATGGTCACTAGTGTATGTAATGGTCACTAGTGTATGTAATGGTCACTAGTAGTGTAAGTAATGTTCACTAGTGTATGTAATGGTCACTAGTAGTGTATGTAATGGTCACTAGTGTATGTAATGGTCACTAGTAGTGTATGTAATGGTCACTAGTGTATGTAATGGTCACTAGTGTATGTAATGGTCACTAGTGTATGTAATGGTCACTAGTGTATGTAATGGTCACTAGTAGTGTATGTAATGGTCACTAGTGTATGTAATGGTCACTAGTGTATGTAATGGTCACTAGTGTATGTAATGGTCACTAGTGTATGTAATGGTCACTAGTGTATGTAATGGTCACTAGTGTATGTAATGGTCACTAGTAGTGTATGTAATGGTCACTAGTGTATGTAATGGTCACTAGTGTATGTAATGGTCACTAGTAGTGTATGTAATGGTCACTAGTAGTGTATGTAATGGTCACTAGTGTATGTAATGGTCACTAGTAGTGTATGTAATGGTCACTAGTGTATGTAATGGTCACTAGTGTATGTAATGGTCACTAGTGTATGTAATGGTCACTAGTAGTGTATGTAATGGTCACTAGTGTATGTAATGGTCACTAGTGTATGTAATGGTCACTAGTGTATGTAATGGTCACTAGTGTATGTAATGGTCACTAGTGTATGTAATGGTCACTAGTAGTGTATGTAATGGTCACTAGTAGTGTATGTAATGGTCACTAGTGAATGTAATGGTCACTAGTAGTGTATGTAATGGTCACTAGTGTATGTAATGGTCACTAGTAGTGTATGTAATGGTCACTAGTGTATGTAATGGTCACTAGTGTATGTAATGGTCACTAGTGTATGTAATAGTCACTAGTAGTGTATGTAATGGTTACTAGTAGTGTATGTAATGGTCACTAGTGAATGTAATGGTCACTAGTAGTGTATGTAATGGTCACTAGTGTATGTAATGGTCACTAGTAGTGTATGTAATGGTCACTAGTGTATGTAATGGTCACTAGTGTATGTAATGGTCACTAGTAGTGTATGTAATGGTCACTAGTAGTGTATGTAATGTTCACTAGTGTATGTAATGGTCACTAGTAGTGTATGTAATGGTCACTAGTGTATGTAATGGTCACTAGTGTATGTAATGGTCACTAGTGTATGTAATGGTCACTAGTAGTGTATGTAATGGTCACTAGTGTATGTAATGGTCACTAGTAGTGTATGTAATGTTCACTAGTGTATGTAATGGTCACTAGTAGTGTATGTAATGGTCACTAGTGTATGTAATGGTCACTAGTGTATGTAATGGTCACTAGTGTATGTAATGGTCACTAGTGTATGTAATGGTCACTAGTGTATGTAATGGTCACTAGTAGTGTAAGTAATGGTCACTAGTGTATGTAATGGTCACTAGTAGTGTATGTAATGTTCACTAGTGTATGTAATGGTCACTAGTGTATGTAATGGTCACTAGTGTATGTAATGGTCACTAGTGTATGTAATGGTCACTAGTGTATGTAATGGTCACTAGTGTATGTAATGGTCACTAGTGTATGTAATGGTCACTAGTGTATGTAATGGTCACTAGTGTATGTAATGGTCACTAGTAGTGTATGTAATGGTCACTAGTGTATGTAATGGTCACTAGTAGTGTATGTAATGGTCACTAGTGTATGTAATGGTCACTAGTGTATGTAATGGTCACTAGTGTATGTAATGGTCACTAGTGTATGTAATGGTCACTAGTGTATGTAATGGTCACTAGTGTATGTAATGGTCACTAGTGTATGTAATGGTCACTAGTAGTGTATGTAATGGTCACTAGTGTATGTAATGGTCACTAGTAGTGTATGTAATGGTCACTAGTGTATGTAATGGTCACTAGTGTATGTAATGGTCACTAGTGTATGTAATGGTCACTAGTGTATGTAATGGTCACTAGTGTATGTAATGGTCACTAGTGTATGTAATGGTCACTAGTGTATGTAATGGTCACTAGTGTATGTAATGGTCACTAGTGTATGTAATGGTCATTAGTGTATGTAATGGTCACTAGTAGTGTATGTAATGGTCACTAGTGTATGTAATGGTCACTAGTAGTGTATGTAATGGTCACTAGTGTATGTAATGGTCACTAGTAGTGTATGTAATGGTCACTAGTAGTGTATGTAATGGTCACTAGTAGTGTATGTAATGGTCACTAGTAGTGTATGTAATGGTCACTAGTAGTGTATGTAATGGTCATTAGTGTATGTAATGGTCACTAGTGTATGTAATGGTCACTAGTAGTGTATGTAATGGTCACTAGTAGTGTATGTAATGGTCACTAGTAGTGTATGTAATGGTCACTAGTAGTGTATGTAATGGTCACTAGTGTATGTAATGGTCACTAGTAGTGTATGTAATGGTCACTAGTGTATGTAATGGTCACTAGTGTATGTAATGGTCACTAGTGTATGTAATGGTCACTAGTGTATGTAATGGTCACTAGTGTATGTAATGGTCACTAGTGTATGTAATGGTCACTAGTGTATGTAATGGTCACTAGTGTATGTAATGGTCACTAGTGTATGTAATGGTCACTAGTGTATGTAAATGTCACTAGTAGTGTATGTAATGGTCACTAGTAGTGTATGTAATGGTCACTAATGTATGTAATGGTCACTAGTGTATGTAATGGTCACTAGTATATGTAATGGTCACTAGTAGTGTATGTAATGGTCACTAGTGTATGTAATGGTCACTAGTGTATGTAATGGTCACTAGTGTATGTAATGGTCACTAGTGTATGTAATGGTCACTAGTGTATGTAATGGTCACTAGTGTATGTAATGGTCACTAGTAGTGTATGTAATGGTCACTAGCAGTGTATGTAATGGTCACTAGTGTATGTAATGGTCACTAGTGTATGTAATGGTCACTAGTAGTGTATGTAATGGTCACTAGTGTATGTAATGGTCACTAGTGTATGTAATGGTCACTAGTAGTGTATGAAATGGTCACTAGTAGTGTATGTAATGGTCATTAGTGTATGTAATGGTCACTAGTGTATGTAATGGTCACTAGTAGTGTATGTAATGGTCACTAGTAGTGTATGTAATGGTCACTAGTAGTGTATGTAATGATCACTAGTGTATGTAATGGTCACTAGTGTATGTAATGGTCACTAGTAGTGTATGTAATGGTCACTAGTAGTGTATGTAATGGTCACTAGTAGTGTATGTAATGGTCACTAGTGTATGTAATGGTCACTATTGTATGTAATGGTCACTAGTGTATGTAATGGTCACTAGTGTATGTAATGGTCACTAGTAGTGTATGTAATGGTCACTAGTATATGTAATGGTCACTAGTGTATGTAATGGTCACTAGTAGTATATATAATGGTCACTAGTGTATGTAATGGTCACTAGTGTACGTAATGGTCACTAGTAGTGTATGTAATGGTCACTAGTGTATGTAATGGTCACTAGTGTATGTAATGGTCACTAGTGTATGTAATGGTCACTAGTAGTGTATGTAATGGTCACTAGTGTATGTAATGGTCACTAGTAGTGTATGTAATGGTCACTAGTGTATGTAATGGTCACTAGTGTATGTAATGGTCACTAGTGTATGTAATAGTCACTAGTGTATGTAATGGTCACTAGTAGTGTATGTAATGGTCACTAGTGTATGTAATGGTCACTAGTAGTGTATGTAATGGTCACTAGTGTATGTAATGGTCACTAGTAGTGTATGTAATGGTCACTAGTGTATGTAATGGTCACTAGTAGTGTATGTAATGGTCACTAGTGTATGTAATGGTCACTAGTAGTGTATGTAATGGTCACTAGTGTATGTAATGGTCACTAGTAGTGTATGTAATGGTCACTAGTGTATGTAATGGTCACTAGTAGTGTATGTAATGGTCACTAGTGTATGTAATGGTCACTAGTGTATGTAATGGTCACTAGTAGTGTATGTAATGGTCACTAGTGTATGTAATGGTCACTAGTGTATGTAATGGTCACTAGTGTATGTAATGGTCACTAGTAGTGTATGTAATGGTCACTAGTGTATGTAATGGTCACTAGTAGTGTATGTAATGGTCACTAGTGTATGTAATGGTCACTAGTAGTGTATGTAATGGTCACTAGTGTATGTAATGGTCACTAGTGTATGTAATGGTCACTAGTAGTGTATGTAATGGTCACTAGTGTATGTAATGGTCACTAGTGTATGTAATGGTCACTAGTAGTGTATGTAATGGTCACTAGTGTATGTAATGGTCACTAGTAGTGTATGTAATGGTCACTAGTGTATGTAATGGTCACTAGTGTATGTAATGGTCACTAGTAGTGTATGTAATGGTCACTAGTGTATGTAATGGTCACTAGTTTATGTAATGGTCACTAGTGTATGTAATGGTCACTAGTGTATGTAATGGTCACTAGTGTATGTAATGGTCACTAGTAGTGTATGTAATGGTCACTAGTGTATGTAATGGTCACTAGTGTATGTAATGGTCACTAGTAGTGTATGTAATGGTCACTAGTGTATGTAATGGTCACTAGTTTATGTAATGGTCACTAGTGTATGTAATGGTCACTAGTGTATGTAATGGTCACTAGTGTATGTAATGGTCACTAGTGTATGTAATGGTCACTAGTAGTGTATGTAATGGTCACTAGTGTATGTAATGGTCACTAGTGTATGTAATGGTCACTAGTGTATGTAATGGTCACTAGTGTATGTAATGGTCACTAGTGTATGTAATGGTCACTAGTAGTGTATGTAATGGTCACTAGTGTATGTAATGGTCACTAGTTTATGTAATGGTCACTAGTGTATGTAATGGTCACTAGTGTATGTAATGGTCACTAGTGTATGTAATGGTTACTAGTGTATGTAATGGTCACTAGTGTATGTAATGGTCACTAGTAGTGTATGTAATGGTCACTAGTGTATGTAATGGTCACTAGTGTATGTAATGGTCACTAGTAGTGTATGTAATGGTCACTAGTGTATGTAATGGTCACTAGTGTATGTAATGGTCACTAGTGTATGTAATGGTCACTAGTAGTGTATGTAATGGTCACTAGTGTATGTAATGGTCACTAGTAGTGTATGTAATGGTCACTAATGTATGTAATGGTCACTAGTGTATGTAATAGTCACTAGTGTATGTAATGGTTACTAGTGTATGTAATGGTCACTAGTGTATGTAATGGTCACTAGTAGTGTATGTAATGGTCACTAGTAGTGTATGTAATGGTCACTAGTGTATGTAATGGTTACTAGTGTATATAATGGTCACTAGTGTATGTAATGGTCACTAGTAGTGTATGTAATGGTCACTAGTGTATGTAATGGTCACTAGTGTATGTAATGGTCACTAGTAGTGTATGTAATGGTCACTAGTAGTGTATGTAATGGTCACTAGTGTATGTAATGGTCACTAGTAGTGTATGTAATGGTCACTAGTGTATGTGGTCACTAGTGTATGTAATGGTCACTAGTGTATGTAATGGTCACTAGTAGTGTATGTAATGGTCACTAGTAGTGTATGTAATGGTCACTAGTAGTGTATGTAATGGTCACTAGTGTATGTAATGGTCACTAGTGTATGTAATGGTCACTAGTAGTGTATGTAATGGTCACTAGTAGTGTATGTAATGGTCACTAGTGTATGTAATGGTCACTAGTAGTGTATGTAATGGTCACTAGTGTATGTAATGGTCACTAGTGTATGTAATGGTCACTAGTAGTATATGTAATGGTCACTAGTAGTGTATGTAATGGTCACTAGTGTATGTAATGGTCACTAGTGGTGTATGTAATGGTCACTAGTGTATGTAATGGTCATTAGTGTATGTAATGGTCACTAGTGTATGTAATGGTCACTAGTGTATGTAATGGTCACTAGTAGTGTATGTAATGGTCACTAGTAGTGTATGTAATGGTCACTAGTGTATGTAATGGTCACTAGTAGTGTATGTAATGGTCACTAGTAGTGTATGTAATGGTCACTAGTAGTGTATGTAATGGTCACTAGTGTATTTAATGGTCACTAGTGTATGTAATGGTCACTAGTAGTGTATGTAATGGTCACTAGTGTATGTAATGGTCACTAGTGTATGTAATGGTCACTAGTAGTGTATGTAATGGTCACTAGTAGTGTATGTAATGGTCACTAGTGTATTTAATGGTCACTAGTGTATGTAATGGTCACTAGTAGTGTATGTAATGGTCACTAGTGTATGTAATGGTCACTAGTGTATGTAATGGTCACTAGTGTATGTAATGGTCACTAGTAGTGTATGTAATGGTCACTAGTAGTGTATGTAATGGTCACTAGTGTATTTAATGGTCACTAGTGTATGTAATGGTCACTAGTAGTGTATGTAATGGTCACTAGTGTATGTAATGGTCAATAGTGTATGTAATGGTCACTAGTGTATGTAATGGTCACTAGTGTATGTAATGGTCACTAGTAGTGTATGTAATAGTCACTAGTGTATGTAATGGTCACTAGTAGTGTATGTAATGGTCACTAGTGTATGTAATGGTCACTAGTGTATGTAATGGTCACTAGTGTATGTAATGGTCACTAGTAGTGTATGTAATGGTCATTAGTGTATGTAATGGTCACTAGTGTATGTAATGGTCACTAGTGTATGTAATGGTCACTAGTGTATGTAATGGTCACTAGTAGTGTATGTAATGGTCACTAGTAGTGTATGTAATGGTCACTAGTGTATGTAATGGTCACTAGTAGTGTATGTAATGGTCACTAGTGTATGTAATGGTCACTAGTGTATGTAATGGTCACTAGTGTATGTAATGGTCACTAGTGTATGTAATGGTCACTAGTGTAAGTAATGGTCACTAGTGTATGTAATGGTCACTAGTAGTGCATGTAATGGTCACTAGTGTATGTAATGGTCACTAGTAGTGTATGTAATGTTCACTAGTAGTGTATGTAATGGTCACTAGAGTATGTAATGGTCACTAGTGTATGTAATGGTCACTAGTGTATGTAATGGTCACTAGTGTATGTAATGGTCACTAGTGTATGTAATGGTCACTAGTAGTGTATGTAATGGTCACTAGTGTATGTAATAATGGTCACTAGTGTATGTAATGGTCACTAGTGTATGTAATGGTCACTAGTGTATGTAATGGTCACTAGTAGTGTATGTAATGGTCACTAGTGTATGTAATGGTCACTAGTGTATGTAATGGTCACTAGTAGTGTATGTAATGGTCACTAGTGTATGTAATGGTCACTAGTGTATGTAATGGTCACTAGTGTATGTAATGGTCACTAGTGTATGTAATGGTCACTAGTGTAAGTAATGGTCACTAGTGTATGTAATGGTCACTAGTAGTGTATGTAATGGTCACTAGTGTATGTAATGGTCACTAGTGTATGTAATGGTCACTAGTGTATGTAATGGTCACTAGTGTATGTAATGGTCATTAGTGTATGTAATGGTCACTAGTAGTGTATGTAATGGTCACTAGTGTATGTAATGGTCACTATTGTATGTAATGGTCACTAGTAGTGTATGTAATGGTCACTAGTGTATGTAATGGTCACTAGTAGTGTATGTAATGGTCACTAGTGCATGTAATGGTCACTAGTAGTGTATGTAATGGTCACTAGTAGTGTATGTAATGGTCACTAGTAGTGTATGTAATGGTCATTAGTGTATGTAATGGTCACTAGTGTATGTAATGGTCACTAGTAGTGTATGTAATGGTCACTAGTAGTGTATGTAATGGTCACTAGTAGTGTATGTAATGGTCACTAGTAGTGTATGTAATGGTCACTAGTGTATGTAATGGTCACTAGTATATGTAATGGTCACTAGTGTATGTAATGGTCACTAGTGTATGTAATGGTCACTAGTAGTGTATGTAATGGTCACTAGTGTATGTAATGGTCACTAGTAGTGTATGTAATGGTCACTAGTAGTGTATGTAATGGTCACTAGTAGTGTATGTAATGGTCACTAGTAGTGTATGTAATGGTCACTAGTAGTGTATGTAATGGTCACTAGTGTATGTAATGGTCACTAGTATATGTAATGGTCACTAGTGTATGTAATGGTCACTAGTGTATGTAATGGTCACTAGTGTATGTAATGGTCACTAGTGTATGTAATGGTCACTAGTAGTGTATGTAATGGTCACTAGTAGTGTATGTAATGGTCACTAGTAGTGTATGTAATGGTCACTAGTGTATGTAATGGTCACTAGTGTATGTAATGGTCACTAGTGTATGTAATGGTCACTAGTGTATGTAATGGTCACTATTGTATGTAATGGTCACTAGTGTATGTAATGGTCACTAGTGTATGTAATGGTCACTAGTAGTGTATGTAATGGTCACTAGTATATGTAATGGTCACTAGTGTATGTAATGGTCACTAGTAGTATATGTAATGGTCACTAGTGTATGTAATGGTCACTAGTGTATGTAATGGTCACTAGTAGTGTATGTAATGGTCACTAGTGTATGTAATGGTCACTAGTAGTGTATGTAATGGTCACTAGTGTATGTAATGGTCACTAGTAGTGTATGTAATGGTCACTAGTGTATGTAATGGTCACTAGTGTATGTAATGGTCACTAGTGTATGTAATGGTCACTAGTAGTGTATGTAATGGTCACTAGTGTATGTAATGGTCACTAGTGTATGTAATGGTCACTAGTGTATGTAATGGTCACTAGTAGTGTATGTAATGGTCACTAGTGTATGTAATGGTCACTAGTGTATGTAATGGTCACTAGTAGTGTATGTAATGGTCAGTAGTGTATGTAATGGTCACTAGTAGTGTATATAATGGTCACTAGTGTATGTAATGGTCACTAATAGTGTATGTAATGGTCACTAGTGTATGTAATGGTCACTAGTGTATGTAATGGTCACTAGTAGTGTATGTAATGGTCACTAGTGTATGTAATGGTCACTAGTAGTGTATGTAATGGTCACTAGTAGTGTATGTAATGGTCACTAGTAGTGTATGTAATGGTCACTAGTGTATGTAATGGTCACTAGTAGTGTATGTAATGGTCACTAGTGTATGTAATGGTCACTAGTAGTGTATGTAATGGTCACTAGTAGTGTATGTAATGGTCACTAGTGTATGTAATGGTCACTAGTGTATGTAATGGTCACTAGTAGTCTATGTAATGGTCACTAGTGTATGTAATGGTCACTAGTGTATGTAATGGTCACTAGTAGTGTATGTAATGGTCACTAGTGTATGTAATGGTCACTAGTAGTGTATGTAATGGTCACTAGTAGTGTATGTAATGGTCACTAGTGTATGTAATGGTCACTAGTAGTGTATGTAATGGTCACTAGTGTATGTAATGGTCACTAGTAGTGTATGTAATGGTCACTAGTGTATGTAATGTTCACTAGTGTATGTAATGGTCACTAGTGTATGTAATGGTCACTAGTAGTGTATGTAATGGTCACTAGTGTATGTAATGGTCACTAGTGTATGTAATGGTCACTAGTGTATGTAATGGTCACTAGTAGTGTATGTAATGGTCACTAGTGTATATAATGGTCACTAGTGTATGTAATGGTCACTAGTGTATGTAATGGTCACTAGTGTATGTAATGGTCACTAGTGTATGTAATGGTCACTAGTAGTGTATGTAATGGTCACTAGTAGTGTATGTAATGGTCACTAGTAGTGTATGTAATGGTCACTAGTGTATGTAATGGTCACTAGTGTATGTAATGGTCACTAGTGTATGTAATGGTCACTAGTAGTGTATGTAATGGTCACTAGTGTATATAATGGTCACTAGTGTATGTAATGGTCACTAGTGTATGTAATGGTCACTAGTGTATATAATGGTCACTAGTGTATGTAATGGTCACTAGTGTATGTAATGGTCACTAGTGTATGTAATGGTCACTAGTAGTGTATGTAATGGTCACTAGTAGTGTATGTAATGGTCACTAGTAGTGTATGTAATGGTCACTAGTGTATGTAATGGTCACTAGTGTATGTAATGGTCACTAGTCTATGTAATGGTCACTAGTAGTGTATGTAATGGTCACTAGTGTATATAATGGTCACTAGTGTATGTAATGGTCACTAGTGTATGTAATGGTCACTAGTGTATGTAATGGTCACTAGTGTATGTAATGGTCACTAGTGTATATAATGGTCACTAGTGTATGTAATGGTCACTAGTGTATGTAATGGTCACTAGTGTATGTAATGGTCACTAGTAGTGTATGTAATGGTCACTAGTAGTGTATGTAATGGTCACTAGTAGTGTATGTAATGGTCACTAGTAGTGTATGTAATGGTCACTAGTGTATGTAATGGTCACTAGTGTATGTAATGGTCACTAGTCTATGTAATGGTCACTAGTAGTGTATGTAATGGTCACTAGTAGTGTATGTAATGGTCACTAGTGTATGTAATGGTCACTAGTACTGTATGTAATGGTCACTAGGGTATGTAATGGTCACTAGTGTATGTAATGGTCACTAGTGTATGTAATGGTCACTAGTAGTGTATGTAATGGTCACTAGTAGTGTATGTAATGGTCACTAGTAGTGTATGTAATGGTCACTAGTAGTGTATGTAATGGTCACTAGTGTATGTAATGGTCACTAGTGTATGTAATGGTCATTAGTGTATGTAATGGTCACTAGTGTATGTAATGGTCACTAGTGTATGTAATGGTCACTAGTGTATATAATGGTCACTAGTTTATGTAATGGTCACTAGTGTATGTAATGGTCACTAGTGTATATAATGGTCACTAGTTTATGTAATGGTCACTAGTGTATGTAATGGTCACTAGTGTATGTAATGGTCATTAGTGTATGTAATGGTCACTAGTGTATGTAATGGTCACTAGTGTATGTAATGGTCACTAGTGTATGTAATGGTCACTAGTGTATGTAATGGTCACTAGTAGTGTATGTAATGGTCACTAGTGTATATAATGGTCACTAGTTTATGTAATGGTCACTAGTGTATGTAATGGTCACTAGTGTATGTAATGGTCACTAGTAGTGTATGTAATGGTCACTAGTAGTGTATGTAATGGTCACTAGTAGTGTATGTAATGGTCACTAGTGTATGTAATGGTCACTAGTGTATGTAATGGTCACTAGTGTATGTAATGGTCACTAGTAGTGTATGTAATGGTCACTAGTGTATATAATGGTCACTAGTGTATGTAATGGTCACTAGTGTATGTAATGGTCACTAGTGTATATAATGGTCACTAGTGTATGTAATGGTCACTAGTGTATGTAATGGTCACTAGTGTATGTAATGGTCACTAGTAGTGTATGTAATGGTCACTAGTAGTGTATGTAATGGTCACTAGTAGTGTATGTAATGGTCACTAGTGTATGTAATGGTCACTAGTGTATGTAATGGTCACTAGTCTATGTAATGGTCACTAGTAGTGTATGTAATGGTCACTAGTGTATATAATGGTCACTAGTGTATGTAATGGTCACTAGTGTATGTAATGGTCACTAGTGTATGTAATGGTCACTAGTGTATGTAATGGTCACTAGTGTATATAATGGTCACTAGTGTATGTAATGGTCACTAGTGTATGTAATGGTCACTAGTGTATGTAATGGTCACTAGTAGTGTATGTAATGGTCACTAGTAGTGTATGTAATGATCACTAGTAGTGTATGTAATGGTCACTAGTAGTGTATGTAATGGTCACTAGTGTATGTAATGGTCACTAGTGTATGTAATGGTCACTAGTCTATGTAATGGTCACTAGTAGTGTATGTAATGGTCACTAGTCTATGTAATGGTCACTAGTAGTGTATGTAATGGTCACTAGTGTATGTAATGGTCACTAGTGTATGTAATGGTCACTAGTAGTGTATGTAATGGTCACTAGTAGTGTATGTAATGGTCACTAGTAGTGTATGTAATGGTCACTAGTGTATGTAATGGTCACTAGTGTATGTAATGGTCATTAGTGTATGTAATGGTCACTAGTGAATGTAATGGTCACTAGTAGTGTATGTAATGGTCACTAGTAGTGTATGTAATGGTCACTAGTGTATGTAATGGTCACTAGTAGTGTATGTAATGGTCACTAGTAGTGTATGTAATGGTCACTAGTGTATGTAATGGTCACTAGTGTATGTAATGGTCACTAGTAGTGTATGTAATGGTCACTAGTAGTGTATGTAATGGTCACTAGTGTATGTAATGGTCACTAGTGTATGTAATGGTCACTAGTAGTGTATGTAATGGTCACTAGTAGTGTATGTAATGGTCACTAGTGTATGTAATGGTCACTAGTGTATGTAATGGTCATTAGTGTATGTAATGGTCACTAGTGTATGTAATGGTCACTAGTGTATGTAATGGTCACTAGTGTATATAATGGTCACTAGTTTATGTAATGGTCACTAGTGTATTTAATGGTCACTAGTGTATATAATGGTCACTAGTTTATGTAATGGTCACTAGTGTATGTAATGGTCACTAGTGTATGTAATGGTCATTAGTGTATGTAATGGTCACTAGTTTATGTAATGGTCACTAGTGTATGTAATGGTCACTAGTGTATGTAATGGTCACTAGTGTATGTAATGGTCACTAGTGTATGTAATGGTCACTAGTGTATGTAATGGTCACTAGTAGTGTATATAATGGTCACTAGTGTATGTAATGGTCACTAGTGTATATAATGGTCACTAGTTTATGTAATGGTCACTAGTGTATGTAATGGTCACTAGTGTATATAATGGTCACTAGTTTATGTAATGGTCACTAGTAGTGTATGTAATGGTCACTAGTGTATGTAATGGTCACTAGTAGTGTATGTAATGGTCACTAGTAGTGTATGTAATGGTCACTAGTGTATGTAATGGTCACTAGTGTATGTAATGGTCACTAGTGTATATAATGGTCACTAGTTTATGTAATGGTCACTAGTGTATGTAATGGTCACTAGTGTATATAATGGTCACTAGTTTATGTAATGGTCACTAGTAGTGTATGTAATGGTCACTAGTGTATGTAATGGTCACTAGTGTATGTAATGGTCACTAGTGTATGTAATGGTCACTAGTGTATGTAATGTCACTAGTGTATGTAATGGTCACTAGTAGTGTATGTAATGGTCACTAGTAGTGTATGTAATGGTCACTAGTAGTGTATGTAATGGTCACTAGTGTATATAATGGTCACTAGTGTATGTAATGGTCACTAGTGTATGTAATGGTCACTAGTAGTGTATGTAATGGTCACTAGTAGTGTATGTAATGGTCACTAGTAAGGTATGTAATGGTCACTAGTGTATGTAATGGTCACTAGTGTATGTAATGGTCACTAGTGTATGTAATGGTCACTAGTGTATGTAATGGTCACTAGTCTATGTAATGGTCACTAGTAGTGTATGTAATGGTCACTAGTGTATATAATGGTCACTAGTGTATGTAATGGTCACTAGTGTATGTAATGGTCACTAGTGTATGTAATGGTCACTAGTGTATGTAATGGTCACTAGTGTATATAATGGTCACTAGTGTATGTAATGGTCACTAGTGTATGTAATGGTCACTAGTGTATGTAATGGTCACTAGTAGTGTATGTAATGGTCACTAGTGTATATAATGGTCACTAGTGTATGTAATGGTCACTAGTGTATGTAATGGTCACTAGTGTATGTAATGGTCACTAGTGTATGTAATGGTCACTAGTGTATATAATGGTCACTAGTGTATGTAATGGTCACTAGTGTATGTAATGGTCACTAGTGTATGTAATGGTCACTAGTAGTGTATGTAATGGTCACTAGTAGTGTATGTAATGATCACTAGTAGTGTATGTAATGGTCACTAGTAGTGTATGTAATGGTCACTAGTGTATGTAATGGTCACTAGTGTATGTAATGGTCACTAGTCTATGTAATGGTCACTAGTAGTGTATGTAATGGTCACTAGTCTATGTAATGGTCACTAGTAGTGTATGTAATGGTCACTAGTGTATGTAATGGTCACTAGTGTATGTAATGGTCACTAGTAGTGTATGTAATGGTCACTAGTAGTGTATGTAATGGTCACTAGTGTATGTAATGGTCACTAGTGTATGTAATGGTCACTAGTAGTGTATGTAATGGTCACTAGTAGTGTATGTAATGGTCACTAGTGTATGTAATGGTCACTAGTGTATGTAATGGTCATTAGTGTATGTAATGGTCACTAGTGTATGTAATGGTCACTAGTGTATGTAATGGTCACTAGTGTATATAATGGTCACTAGTTTATGTAATGGTCACTAGTGTATTTAATGGTCACTAGTGTATATAATGGTCACTAGTTTATGTAATGGTCACTAGTGTATGTAATGGTCACTAGTGTATGTAATGGTCATTAGTGTATGTAATGGTCACTAGTTTATGTAATGGTCACTAGTGTATGTAATGGTCACTAGTGTATGTAATGGTCACTAGTGTATGTAATGGTCACTAGTGTATGTAATGGTCACTAGTGTATGTAATGGTCACTAGTAGTGTATATAATGGTCACTAGTGTATGTAATGGTCACTAGTGTATATAATGGTCACTAGTTTATGTAATGGTCACTAGTGTATGTAATGGTCACTAGTGTATATAATGGTCACTAGTTTATGTAATGGTCACTAGTAGTGTATGTAATGGTCACTAGTGTATGTAATGGTCACTAGTAGTGTATGTAATGGTCACTAGTAGTGTATGTAATGGTCACTAGTGTATGTAATGGTCACTAGTGTATGTAATGGTCACTAGTGTATATAATGGTCACTAGTTTATGTAATGGTCACTAGTGTATGTAATGGTCACTAGTGTATATAATGGTCACTAGTTTATGTAATGGTCACTAGTAGTGTATGTAATGGTCACTAGTGTATGTAATGGTCACTAGTGTATGTAATGGTCACTAGTGTATGTAATGGTCACTAGTGTATGTAATGTCACTAGTGTATGTAATGGTCACTAGTAGTGTATGTAATGGTCACTAGTAGTGTATGTAATGGTCACTAGTAGTGTATGTAATGGTCACTAGTGTATATAATGGTCACTAGTGTATGTAATGGTCACTAGTGTATGTAATGGTCACTAGTAGTGTATGTAATGGTCACTAGTAGTGTATGTAATGGTCACTAGTAAGGTATGTAATGGTCACTAGTGTATGTAATGGTCACTAGTGTATGTAATGGTCACTAGTGTATGTAATGGTCACTAGTGTATGTAATGGTCACTAGTCTATGTAATGGTCACTAGTAGTGTATGTAATGGTCACTAGTGTATATAATGGTCACTAGTGTATGTAATGGTCACTAGTGTATGTAATGGTCACTAGTGTATGTAATGGTCACTAGTGTATGTAATGGTCACTAGTGTATATAATGGTCACTAGTGTATGTAATGGTCACTAGTGTATGTAATGGTCACTAGTGTATGTAATGGTCACTAGTAGTGTATGTAATGGTCACTAGTGTATATAATGGTCACTAGTGTATGTAATGGTCACTAGTGTATGTAATGGTCACTAGTGTATGTAATGGTCACTAGTGTATGTAATGGTCACTAGTGTATATAATGGTCACTAGTGTATGTAATGGTCACTAGTGTATGTAATGGTCACTAGTGTATGTAATGGTCACTAGTAGTGTATGTAATGGTCACTAGTAGTGTATGTAATGATCACTAGTAGTGTATGTAATGGTCACTAGTAGTGTATGTAATGGTCACTAGTGTATGTAATGGTCACTAGTGTATGTAATGGTCACTAGTCTATGTAATGGTCACTAGTAGTGTATGTAATGGTCACTAGTCTATGTAATGGTCACTAGTAGTGTATGTAATGGTCACTAGTGTATGTAATGGTCACTAGTGTATGTAATGGTCACTAGTAGTGTATGTAATGGTCACTAGTAGTGTATGTAATGGTCACTAGTAGTGTATGTAATGGTCACTAGTGTATGTAATGGTCACTAGTGTATGTAATGGTCATTAGTGTATGTAATGGTCACTAGTGAATGTAATGGTCACTAGTAGTGTATGTAATGGTCACTAGTAGTGTATGTAATGGTCACTAGTGTATGTAATGGTCACTAGTAGTGTATGTAATGGTCACTAGTAGTGTATGTAATGGTCACTAGTGTATGTAATGGTCACTAGTGTATGTAATGGTCACTAGTAGTGTATGTAATGGTCACTAGTAGTGTATGTAATGGTCACTAGTGTATGTAATGGTCACTAGTGTATGTAATGGTCACTAGTAGTGTATGTAATGGTCACTAGTAGTGTATGTAATGGTCACTAGTGTATGTAATGGTCACTAGTGTATGTAATGGTCATTAGTGTATGTAATGGTCACTAGTGTATGTAATGGTCACTAGTGTATGTAATGGTCACTAGTGTATATAATGGTCACTAGTTTATGTAATGGTCACTAGTGTATTTAATGGTCACTAGTGTATATAATGGTCACTAGTTTATGTAATGGTCACTAGTGTATGTAATGGTCACTAGTGTATGTAATGGTCATTAGTGTATGTAATGGTCACTAGTTTATGTAATGGTCACTAGTGTATGTAATGGTCACTAGTGTATGTAATGGTCACTAGTGTATGTAATGGTCACTAGTGTATGTAATGGTCACTAGTGTATGTAATGGTCACTAGTAGTGTATATAATGGTCACTAGTGTATGTAATGGTCACTAGTGTATATAATGGTCACTAGTTTATGTAATGGTCACTAGTGTATGTAATGGTCACTAGTGTATATAATGGTCACTAGTTTATGTAATGGTCACTAGTAGTGTATGTAATGGTCACTAGTGTATGTAATGGTCACTAGTAGTGTATGTAATGGTCACTAGTAGTGTATGTAATGGTCACTAGTGTATGTAATGGTCACTAGTGTATGTAATGGTCACTAGTGTATATAATGGTCACTAGTTTATGTAATGGTCACTAGTGTATGTAATGGTCACTAGTGTATATAATGGTCACTAGTTTATGTAATGGTCACTAGTAGTGTATGTAATGGTCACTAGTGTATGTAATGGTCACTAGTGTATGTAATGGTCACTAGTGTATGTAATGGTCACTAGTGTATGTAATGTCACTAGTGTATGTAATGGTCACTAGTAGTGTATGTAATGGTCACTAGTAGTGTATGTAATGGTCACTAGTAGTGTATGTAATGGTCACTAGTGTATATAATGGTCACTAGTGTATGTAATGGTCACTAGTGTATGTAATGGTCACTAGTAGTGTATGTAATGGTCACTAGTAGTGTATGTAATGGTCACTAGTAAGGTATGTAATGGTCACTAGTGTATGTAATGGTCACTAGTGTATGTAATGGTCACTAGTGTATGTAATGGTCACTAGTGTATGTAATGGTCACTAGTCTATGTAATGGTCACTAGTAGTGTATGTAATGGTCACTAGTGTATATAATGGTCACTAGTGTATGTAATGGTCACTAGTGTATGTAATGGTCACTAGTGTATGTAATGGTCACTAGTGTATGTAATGGTCACTAGTGTATATAATGGTCACTAGTGTATGTAATGGTCACTAGTGTATGTAATGGTCACTAGTGTATGTAATGGTCACTAGTAGTGTATGTAATGGTCACTAGTGTATGTAATGGTCACTAGTGTATGTAATGGTCACTAGTGTATGTAATGGTCACTAGTAGTGTATGTAATGGTCACTAGTAGTGTATGTAATGATCACTAGTAGTGTATGTAATGGTCACTAGTAGTGTATGTAATGGTCACTAGTGTATGTAATGGTCACTAGTGTATGTAATGGTCACTAGTCTATGTAATGGTCACTAGTAGTGTATGTAATGGTCACTAGTCTATGTAATGGTCACTAGTAGTGTATGTAATGGTCACTAGTGTATGTAATGGTCACTAGTGTATGTAATGGTCACTAGTAGTGTATGTAATGGTCACTAGTAGTGTATGTAATGGTCACTAGTAGTGTATGTAATGGTCACTAGTGTATGTAATGGTCACTAGTGTATGTAATGGTCATTAGTGTATGTAATGGTCACTAGTGAATGTAATGGTCACTAGTAGTGTATGTAATGGTCACTAGTAGTGTATGTAATGGTCACTAGTAGTGTATGTAATGGTCACTAGTAGTGTATGTAATGGTCACTAGTGTATGTAATGGTCACTAGTGTATGTAATGGTCATTAGTGTATGTAATGGTCACTAGTGTATGTAATGGTCACTAGTGTATGTAATGGTCACTAGTGTATGTAATGGTCACTAGTTTATGTAATGGTCACTAGTGTATTTAATGGTCACTAGTGTATATAATGGTCACTAGTTTATGTAATGGTCACTAGTGTATGTAATGGTCACTAGTGTATGTAATGGTCATTAGTGTATATAATGGTCACTAGTTTATGTAATGGTCACTAGTGTATTTAATGGTCACTAGTGTATGTAATGGTCACTAGTAGTGTATGTAATGGTCACTAGTGTATGTAATGGTCACTAGTAGTGTATGTAATGGTCACTAGTGTATGTAATGGTCACTAGTCTATGTAATGGTCACTAGTGTATGTAATGGTCACTAGTGTATATAATGGTCACTAGTTTATGTAATGGTCACTAGTGTATGTAATGGTCACTAGTGTATGTAATGGTCACTAGTGTATGTAATGGTCACTAGTGTATGTAATGGTCACTAGTAGTGTATGTAATGGTCACTAGTGTATGTAATGGTCACTAGTTTATGTAATGGTCACTAGTGTATGTAATGGTCACTAGTAGTGTATGTAATGGTCACTAGTGTATGTAATGGTCACTAGTAGTGTATGTAATGGTCACTAGTGTATGTAATGGTCACTAGTGTATGTAATGGTCACTAGTGTATGTAATGGTCACTAGTGTATGTAATGGTCACTAGTGTATGTAATGGTCACTAGTGTATGTAATGGTCACTAGTGTATATAATGGTCACTAGTTTATGTAATGGTCACTAGTGTATGTAATGGTCACTAGTGTATATAATGGTCACTAGTTTATGTAATGGTCACTAGTAGTGTATGTAATGGTCACTAGTGTATGTAATGGTCACTAGTAGTGTATGTAATGGTCACTAGTAGTGTATGTAATGGTCACTAGTGTATGTAATGGTCACTAGTGTATGTAATGGTCACTAGTGTATATAATGGTCACTAGTTTATGTAATGGTCACTAGTAGTGTATGTAATGGTCACTAGTGTATATAATGGTCACTAGTGTATGTAATGGTCACTAGTGTATGTAATGGTCACTAGTAGTGTATGTAATGGTCACTAGTAGTGTATGTAATGATCACTAGTAGTGTATGTAATGGTCACTAGTAGTGTATGTAATGGTCACTAGTGTATATAATGGTCACTAGTTTATGTAATGGTCACTAGTGTATGTAATGGTCACTAGTGTATATAATGGTCACTAGTTTATGTAATGGTCACTAGTAGTGTATGTAATGGTCACTAGTGTATATAATGGTCACTAGTGTATGTAATGGTCACTAGTGTATGTAATGGTCACTAGTAGTGTATGTAATGGTCACTAGTAGTGTATGTAATGGTCACTAGTGTATATAATGGTCACTAGTGTATGTAATGGTCACTAGTGTATGTAATGGTCACTAGTAGTGTATGTAATGGTCACTAGTAGTGTATGTAATGGTCACTAGTAAGGTATGTAATGGTCACTAGTGTATGTAATGGTCACTAGTGTATGTAATGGTCACTAGTGTATGTAATGGTCACTAGTTTATGTAATGGTCACTAGTGTATGTAATGGTCACTAGTTTATGTAATGGTCACTAGTGTATATAATGGTCACTAGTTTATGTAATGTCGTATGTAATGTCGTATGTAATGAAGTAATAATCAACAGATAGCCCACGGCTGATTCTTTTCATTTCAGATTAAATATAGCAACATCGTACTCATTGGTTTATTAATCAACATAGTTACGGCATACTCATACGGCATACTCATTCGGCATACTCATTCGGCATACTCGTTTGCCATAGTTATTGTAATTATCCTACTCATCATTATTACCATTATTATATTTACCGTCATAGTTATAACCATAGTTATAATCATAGTAGACTTAAATATAGTAATATTCACATATATATTTATAACTATCGCCTTTGTTATAATTATATTAATGGCCATATTCATTTTCTTATCGATGTTCATATACAAAGTTAAATCATATTCGATAAATTACTTTGTTAACTACACATCTGATAATAATATAGTACAAGTAACATATATTAACATGTTTTATCTCCACACTCATCGTCAACATACATATATATTAATCATATATATGTATGCATTGTCACATACGATATTATAATCAACGTTATATTACTACCATAAATAGTCAAAATAATGAGAGTCACACTCATTATTTAGATTACATTAATAATATATTTTCTTTCATTAATAATAATCTTAGTATTATTATTATTGTTATCATAATAATAATCATAATTATTATTATTATTATTGTTAAGATCTCTATTTATTAATAAAATCAATACGTATTATTAAAATCATTCTTTCTTAATATAATTATTTAATAAGATAACAATATATTAATATAATTACTATATCTCAATAAAATCACTATATCTTAATACGATAGTTTATCTTATTAGGATCTATATTTATTAATAAGATCATTATACCTTAATAAGATTCATGTATCATAATAAGATCAATATGTATTATTAAAACTACTATTTCTTAATATAATCACCTTATCTTAATAAGATCACATCTTAATATAATAACCATATCTTAATAAGATATTATATCTTAATAAGATCACTAAATATTAATAAAATCACTCTATCGTATGTGTATTCTAATATATTGATAAAATATGTTATAAATAGTTTCTATAGCAACGTGAAATAACCGCGAATTTATAATTATAAATAGCATCCTAAGCGTGTGATACTTGTGAATTATGTTTCGAGGTCATTATAATATATATATATATATATATATATATATATATATATATATATATAAAATATATGTATATATACAAGAGGTAGGTATATATTATAAATTTGATCATTCTTATCTATTTGATAATAATATATTAATATATTTGTATTTATTTTTTGGATTAAAATTGTAAATTTATATTTATATATATAAATATAATAATAATAATAATAATATAATATTGCATTAATATACAAATGTATATTTTGATCATTTGGATTGATCATCTTTGTAAATCATTCATGTGTACAACATTAGTTTAATTTCTCTCGCGTCATTAGTTATTTAATAAATAACTCGTCTATAGGAATATTGCTATATGGAATATTGTCTCTAAAGCATAAGTCCATAAATAGTGAATAGTGTCAGTTAAGTAGTTAGCATATATCATGTACTATATGTATGTATGTATATATATATATATATATATATATATATATATATATATATATATATATATATATATATATAGCTATTAATATAACAAATTTTGATAATATAGATTTACATAGATTTACTTTATTTAAATATTTTCTTTTTATTTTAACAAATAATGACGAAAAATATAATAATTATAAATATTTTTAAAATAGTAATTACAATATTTAAAAATAATATAAAATTAATTATGCAATGCAAAAAATGTAAAGACCTGTATGTTTTGCTGGGATTCTATATTTAAAATTCACAAAATAGTATATTGAAAAATCTATATTATACTAAATTTAAAATGTTAGTGTATTTTATTGAAAAATAGTCAATGAAATTAATGTTGTTATATGCTGGTAAATTTTATTTTACGGTCATTATAGCGATTGTAAAAAAGTAATATTTTATAATTGCCTGATACTAAATATAAGGCTATTATTATATTTTAAAATTATTAGTTCAATATATCTTAAATATGTAAATTAATTTAGTTCATAATGATGATTATATTATAATTATTTATATTCAATTATATGAAGCTAATTTCATTCCATTTATATAAATAATAATAATCCTTATATTATATTTGAAAATAAAATAACTAAATCAATAATTGACGTCTCTCGATAGTGCGTTTATGATAATGAATTCCCTTAAAGTTTTTATATTAATAAGAAATAATATATTTATTAATTATAATAAACCAAATAACACAATCTAGTCATTGAATAAAATGCATGTATGTCACTGTTATTGTCATATGGTTTTATTATTCCACCCATGAATATCGTTATGGTTATGAATATAATCGAATGCAATCGTCATTTTGATATTTAACTTTGTATATCAAGTGAAATGTATACTAACACACATACGCAAATAATATTACATGGATAAATATTTACTTTATTTTAATGATTTGATTTTAAAATCGCTAGAATTTTCGATTTAATAATTACTCCCCATTAATAACACGTTATGGGTAATGTGTAATAATGGAAAGCAAACGTTATAATTACATATATCTAATTTATTAATTATGTTATTAATACTATATCGTAGAGTATAGGCATATACGTGAACATATGTACAACATATGAACTATAAGATTTATCATTAATAGTTAATACAATTAAACTAAAATTATTATAATTAATTACACATAGTAATTACTAATTTTATATAGATATTAATTTAATTAATTGATTATATTCTTGCAAATTTATCTATATATAATAAACATACTAAAACTAATAATATTATTTATTTATCAATATATAAATTTGAATCCAATATAGTAATGAAAGAAAATATTTGTGTTGTTATTTCAAGTATCCTAATGGGATTATAACCAACTTCACATTATATAAAATTCAAATTTCATATACTTATCGCTTTCTTTGATTACAAGATTAAACTAATTTTTAACATCATATAATTCATTTAAAATATCATATCGCAAATATCATTCTTGCTTAATATAATCCTATCTTTTTATTATAAATAATTACAATTAGATTATTCAAAATTTTGATATACTGAATTATAAAAATATTAAATTCATATCAATTTATAATATTTTCGATACCTTAACAGAATATTAGCGATGTATTTTTTATTTGGAATTAAATTACTTTTTATATTTTACTTTATTCTATAATTTATATGACTAACTCTACATTCATTCGTAATTTTACTTTGTAAAATATATTTTATAATATGTTTACATATTATTACATTGTGATGAATTTAATATAAAGGCGTAACATTTGTATGCGTATTTTGCACGTATTTTGCACGTATTTTGCACGTATTTTGCACGTATTTTGCACGTATTTTGTTTAGTTTTTGTAGGTTCTTCAAATGATTGTTCTATTAACTCAGTTCATTTCAGTAATCTCCACATTTCCTCTTGTATATTACATCTCATTTATTATATAATATTATATAATATTATTTAATAATATGCTTGTTATTGCCCGATCTTCTAGTTAACAGATTTGATGTGGGAATGAATGAGGTGTGAAATGCTAATTATCTAATTGACTAAAAATTAATATGTAATTGACATATTTTTAATATGTAATTATGCACATATATATATGAGCGAATGTGTGAGTATATGTATATTTATGTGTGCGTGTGTATATGCGCATGAGTATGTATGTATTTATGTATGTGTATGTGTGAAGAATTTAGTATACACAAAGAATTTAACATATTGATAAATATTCTACAATATGTTAACGAATAAAAATGAAAAACGATTTAGTAAAATGAAAAATAAAGTAATATAATGTGACTTGGTATGTGTAAGTGTGTAAAATATAGGGGAGGTGATTAGTCTCACCTAATCAGGAAGCTTTTTAGCCTGCGCTTAAACATATTAATGGTGACAGTGGGGGATAACAGTTTTTTGGAAAGGTGGTTCCATTTGTTTAGAGCCAGGTGGCGAAAACTTTTGTAACCAACTGAATTTAATGGCATGGGAAGTAGTGAGAGGGTTATGAGGTGAGAAGATCGTAGTTTTCTGCAATTTACCTTCATATTTAGTGCTTGTCTTAAGTTGTATGGTTGGTCATAAGTCAGGTTTTTTTTAATATGGTTATTCGTTTATAGTCGATTAGTTTATAGTTATCAGTTGTTATCCAGTTTAGTAGTAAGTCCGTAATTATTGTAGTATAGTCATATTTTTTGAGTTTATAAATTAGTCGGATACTTCTGTTAATAATTGCATTAAGTCTTTTAAGTGTAGTCTTAGTCTGTCCAGTTAGTAAAGTAATGCAATAGTTTAGTCGAGATAATATTAGCGAATGTGTAAGTAAAGTGGTAGTGTTTTTAGTTTTCAGCCAGTTATGTAATTCAGTAAGACAGTTCTGTAGTTAATCTATTGAGTCTATGATAGAGTGTAATTCAATATCATGGATATAAGATTACATATCAAAGATTATAATTTATATCTGGATATTTATTAAATGTTGAATTGGAGTTTAAAATATGGCGAATATAATGGGGGAAAGTACGGATTGAATCCGGAACTCCATACTTTATTGGATGTTGGACTGATTATTAATTTTGATTGAAAAACGAATATTGAATAAATATTTCTTAATTCATAAGAGAACAATAATCATAAGTAATTTATATTTAGTCAAATATAAAATAAGTTGTGTGTATATGTGTGTATATGTATGTGTGTATATGTATGTGTGTGTATGTATGTGTGTATGTATGTGTATATGTGTATGTATGTGTGTATGTATCTGTATGTGTGTATGTATCTGTGTATGTGTCTGTATGTGTATGTGTGTGTATTTATGTGTGCATGTGTATGTATGTGTGTGTATGTATGTGTGTGTGTGTATGTATGAGTATATGTGTTTATGTGTGTATGTCTGTATGTGTATGTATGTGTATGTGTATGTGTGTATGTGTGTGCATCTGTATATGTGTGTGTATATATGAGTATATGTGTATGTGTGCGTATGTATGTGTATGTGTGTATTTATGTGTGTATGTGTATGTATGTGTGTGTATCTGTATGTGTGTGTAGATATGAGTATGTGTGTATGTGTGTGTCAGTATGTGTGTATGTGTGTATGTGCATATATGTGTGTATGTGTGTGTATGTATGTGTATGTGTGTATTTATGTGTATATATGTGTGTATGTGTGTGTATGTATATGTATGTATGTGTATGTGTGTGTATGTGTGTGTATGTGTGTGTATGTGTGTGTATGTGTGTGTATGTGTGTGTATGTGTGTGTATGTGTGGGTATGTATGTGTATGTGTGTGTGTATGTGTGTGTATGTGTGTGTGAATGTGTGTGTATGTATGTGTATATGTGTGTATGTGTGTGTATGTGTGTGAATGTGTGTGTATGTGTGTATGTGTGTGTATGAGTGTGTGTATTAGTATGTTTATATTATTTATCTTATCTATTATGAATAACTTATTATCCTGTAACTTTATTACCGCTTATAATAGGTATACAATATTACGGAGTTACAAATTAAACCCTATGTGTAACCCCTAACCTAACTGTACACGTTGTCTTACACAAGAGTCATCTCCGTTCTTGTAGCAGGCGATGCGCTAACTTTAAATCTAACCCCATATCCACACCATATCTAGTTCTTTAAAAACATTAAATTCAGCCGAAAATGTATCCCAAATTCATTCGCATAACGGCTCCTCTCATATTTAGTACCAAACCCACCCTATACCCCTGACATATTCTCTTCTCTATTCTATATATATATATATATCTAACCTATACCCACCCTAACCTCAATACAAGTCTTGTACTATGTTTAGAACCATCAATACACCTACTTCTCAAAACAAACCAATTTCAACAGCTAATCAATGCAAAACAAACACAACTTATCAACACCACTAAATCTACTAAGCAAACCACATCAACACTTATATATTATAAACCGCTACCTTTATATTAGATCACACATTCTACGCAAATTCCATTAGCGGAGAATTGGTATTACATCACTCTCTTGCAAGATAACTTCCGTGGTTAAATAACCACTTACTCCAATACTATTGCCCACACATTCAGATAGTAATGCAATTAGATCTCCATATCAATGCACATACTTCTCCTGCTAAATATCCAGACATCCGAGAACCCACTTCATTGCCTCCAATTCCATTACCTACATATTCATCTGATAACTATATTAGACCTCGCCATCAATCTATACGCGGTTCACAGCAACCCTGTCCTCCTTGCCGCTACCCAATGTTCTCGCCTCCTCCTCCTCCTCTCATTCCTTCCCTAACTTCCGCTACCCAATGTTCTCGCCTCCTCCTCCTCTCATTCCTTCTCTAACTTCCGCTACCCAATGTTCTCGCCTCCTCCTCCTCCTCTCATTCCTTCCCTAACTTCCGCTACCCAATGTTCTCGCCTCCTCCTCCTCCTCTCATTCCTTCCCTAACTTCCGCTACCCAATGTTCTCGCCTCCTCCTCCTCCTCTCATTCCTTCCCTAACTTCCGCTACCCAATGTTCTCACCTCCTCCTCCTCTCATTCCTTCCCTAACTTCCGCTACCCAATGTTCTCGCCTCCACCTCCTCCTCTCATTCCTTCCCTAACTTCCGCTACCCAATGTTCTCGCCTCCTCCTCCTCTCATTCCTTCCCTAACTTCCGCTACCCAATGTTCTCGCCTCCTCCTCCTCCTCTCATTCCTTCCCTAACTTCCGCTACCCAATGTTCTCGCCTCCTCCTCCTCCTCTCATTCCTTCCCTAACTTCCGCTACCCAATGTTCTCGCCTCCTCCTCCTCTCATTCCTTCCCTAACTTCCGCTACCCAATGTTCTCGCCTCCTCCTCCTCCTCTCATTCCTTCCCTAACTTCCGCTACCCAATGTTCTCGCCTCCTCCTCCTCTCATTCCTTCCCTAACTTCCGCTACCCATTGTTCTCGCCTCCTCCTCCTCCTCCTCTCATTCCTTCCCTAACTTCCGCTACCCAATGTTCTCGCCTCCTCCTCCTCCTCTCATTCCTTCCCTAACTTCCGCTACCCAATGTTCTCGCCTCCTCCTCATCCTCTCATTCCTTCCCTAACTTCCGCTACCCAATGTTCTCGCCTCCTCCTCCTCCTCTCATTCCTTCCCTAACTTCCGCTACCCAATGTTCTCACCTCCTCCTCCTCTCATTCCTTCCCTAACTTCCGCTACCCAATGTTCTCGCCTCCTCCTCCTCCTCTCATTCCTTCCCTAACTTCCGCTACCCAATGTTCTCGCCTCCTCCTCCTCTCATTCCTTCCCTAACTTCCGCTACCCAATGTTCTCGCCTCCTCCTCCTCCTCTCATTCCTTCCCTAACTTCCGCTACCCAATGTTCTCGCCTCCTCCTCCTCCTCTCATTCCTTCCCTAACTTCCGCTACCCAATGTTCTCACCTCCTCCTCCTCTCATTCCTTCCCTAACTTCCGCTACCCAATGTTCTCGTCTCCTCCTCCTCCTCTCATTCCTTCCCTAACTTCCGCTACCCAATGTTCTCGCCTCCTCCTCCTCCTCTCATTCCTTCCCTAACTTCCGCTACCCAATGTTCTCGCCTCCTCCTCCTCCTCTCATTCCTTACCTAACTTCCGCTACCCAATGTTCTCACCTCCTCCTCCTCTCATTCCTTCCCTAACTTCCGCTACCCAATGTTCTCGCCTCCTCCTCCTCCTCTCATTCCTTCCCTAACTTCCGCTACCCAATGTTCTCGCCTCCTCCTCCTCTCATTCCTTCCCTAACTTCCGCTACCCAATGTTCTCGCCTCCTCCTCCTCCTCTCATTCCTTCCCTAACTTCCGCTACCCAATGTTCTCGCCTCCTCCTCCTCCTCTCATTCCTTCCCTAACTTCCGCTACCCAATGTTCTCGCCTCCTCCTCCTCTCATTCCTTCCCTAACTTCCGCTACCCATTGTTCTCGCCTCCTCCTCCTCTCATTCCTTCCCTAACTTCCGCTACCCAATGTTCTCGCCTCCTCCTCCTCTCATTCCTTCCCTAACTTCCGCTACCCAATGTTCTCGCCTCCTCCTCCTCTCATTCCTTCCCTAACTTCCGCTACCCAATGTTCTCGCCTCCTCCTCCTCCTCTCATTCCTTCCCTAACTTCCGCTACCCAATGTTCTCGCCTCCTCCTCCTCCTCTCATTCCTTCCCTAACTTCCGCTACCCAATGTTCTCGCCTCCTCCTCCTCCTCTCATTCCTTCCCTAACTTCCGCTACCCAATGTTCTCGCCTCCTCCTCCTCCTCTCATTCCTTCCCTAACTTCCGCTACCCAATGTTCTCGCCTCCTCCTCCTCCTCTCATTCCTTCCCTACCGCTACCCAATGTTCTCGCCTCCTCCTCCTCTCATTCCTTCCCTAACTTCCGCTACCCAATGTTCTCGCCTCCTCCTCCTCCTCTCATTCCTTCCCTAACTTCCGCTACCCAATGTTCTCGCCTCCTCCTCCTCCTCTCATTCCTTCCCTAACTTCCGCTACCCAATGTTCTCGCCTCCTCCTCCTCCTCTCATTCCTTCCCTAACTTCCGCTACCCAATGTTCTCGCCTCCTCCTCCTCCTCTCATTCCTTCCCTAACTTCCGCTTGTTCTCGCCTCCTCCTCCTCCTCTCATTCCTTCCCTAACTTCCGCTACCCAATGTTCTCGCCTCCTCCTCCTCCTCTCATTCCTTCCCTAACTTCCGCTACCCAATGTTCTCGCCTCCTCCTCCTCCTCTCATTCCTTCCCTAACTTCCGCTACCCAATGTTCTCGCCTCCTCCTCCTCCTCTCATTCCTTCCCTAACTTCCGCTACCCAATGTTCTCGCCTCCTCCTCCTCCTCTCATTCCTTCCCTAACTTCCGCTACCCAATGTTCTCGCCTCCTCCTCCTCCTCTCATTCCTTCCCTAACTTCCGCTACCCAATGTTCTCGCCTCCTCCTCCTCCTCTCATTCCTTCCCTAACTTCCGCTACCCAATGTTCTCGCCTCCTCCTCCTCCTCTCATTCCTTCCCTAACTTCCGCTACCCAATGTTCTCGCCTCCTCCTCCTCCTCTCATTCCTTCCCTAACTTCCGCTACCCAATGTTCTCGCCTCCTCCTCCTCCTCTCATTCCTTCCCTAACTTCCGCTACCCAATGTTCTCGCCTCCTCCTCCTCCTCTCATTCCTTCCCTAACTTCCGCTACCCAATGTTCTCGCCTCCTCCTCCTCCTCTCATTCCTTCCCTAACTTCCGCTACCCAATGTTCTCGCCTCCTCCTCCTCCTCTCATTCCTTCCCTAACTTCCGCTACCCAATGTTCTCGCCTCCTCCTCCTCCTCTCATTCCTTCCCTAACTTCCGCTACCCAATGTTCTCGCCTCCTCCTCCTCCTCTCATTCCTTCCCTAACTTCCGCTACCCAATGTTCTCGCCTCCTCCTCCTCCTCTCATTCCTTCCCTAACTTCCGCTACCCAATGTTCTCGCCTCCTCCTCCTCCTCTCATTCCTTCCCTAACTTCCGCTACCCAATGTTCTCGCCTCCTCCTCCTCCTCTCATTCCTTCCCTAACTTCCGCTACCCAATGTTCTCGCCTCCTCCTCCTCCTCTCATTCCTTCCCTAACTTCCGCTACCCAATGTTCTCGCCTCCTCCTCCTCCTCTCATTCCTTCCCTAACTTCCGCTACCCAATGTTCTCGCCTCCTCCTCCTCCTCTCATTCCTTCCCTAACTTCCGCTACCCAATGTTCTCGCCTCCTCCTCCTCCTCTCATTCCTTCCCTAACTTCCGCTACCCAATGTTCTCGCCTCCTCCTCCTCCTCTCATTCCTTCCCTAACTTCCGCTACCCAATGTTCTCGCCTCCTCCTCCTCCTCTCATTCCTTCCCTAACTTCCGCTACCCAATGTTCTCGCCTCCTCCTCCTCCTCTCATTCCTTCCCTAACTTCCGCTACCCAATGTTCTCGCCTCCTCCTCCTCCTCTCATTCCTTCCCTAACTTCCGCTACCCAATGTTCTCGCCTCCTCCTCCTCCTCTCATTCCTTCCCTAACTTCCGCTACCCAATGTTCTCGCCTCCTCCTCCTCCTCTCATTCCTTCCCTAACTTCCGCTACCCAATGTTCTCGCCTCCTCCTCCTCCTCTCATTCCTTCCCTAACTTCCGCTACCCAATGTTCTCGCCTCCTCCTCCTCCTCTCATTCCTTCCCTAACTTCCGCTACCCAATGTTCTCGCCTCCTCCTCCTCCTCTCATTCCTTCCCTAACTTCCGCTACCCAATGTTCTCGCCTCCTCCTCCTCCTCTCATTCCTTCCCTAACTTCCGCTACCCAATGTTCTCGCCTCCTCCTCCTCCTCTCATTCCTTCCCTAACTTCCGCTACCCAATGTTCTCGCCTCCTCCTCCTCCTCTCATTCCTTCCCTAACTTCCGCTACCCAATGTTCTCGCCTCCTCCTCCTCCTCTCATTCCTTCCCTAACTTCCGCTACCCAATGTTCTCGCCTCCTCCTCCTCCTCTCATTCCTTCCCTAACTTCCGCTACCCAATGTTCTCGCCTCCTCCTCCTCCTCTCATTCCTTCCCTAACTTCCGCTACCCAATGTTCTCGCCTCCTCCTCCTCCTCTCATTCCTTCCCTAACTTCCGCTACCCAATGTTCTCGCCTCCTCCTCCTCCTCTCATTCCTTCCCTAACTTCCGCTACCCAATGTTCTCGCCTCCTCCTCCTCCTCTCATTCCTTCCCTAACTTCCGCTACCCAATGTTCTCGCCTCCTCCTCCTCCTCTCATTCCTTCCCTAACTTCCGCTACCCAATGTTCTCGCCTCCTCCTCCTCCTCTCATTCCTTCCCTAACTTCCGCTACCCAATGTTCTCGCCTCCTCCTCCTCCTCTCATTCCTTCCCTAACTTCCGCTACCCAATGTTCTCGCCTCCTCCTCCTCCTCTCATTCCTTCCCTAACTTCCGCTACCCAATGTTCTCGCCTCCTCCTCCTCCTCTCATTCCTTCCCTAACTTCCGCTACCCAATGTTCTCGCCTCCTCCTCCTCCTCTCATTCCTTCCCTAACTTCCGCTACCCAATGTTCTCGCCTCCTCCTCCTCCTCTCATTCCTTCCCTAACTTCCGCTACCCAATGTTCTCGCCTCCTCCTCCTCCTCTCATTCCTTCCCTAACTTCCGCTACCCAATGTTCTCGCCTCCTCCTCCTCCTCTCATTCCTTCCCTAACTTCCGCTACCCAATGTTCTCGCCTCCTCCTCCTCCTCTCATTCCTTCCCTAACTTCCGCTACCCAATGTTCTCGCCTCCTCCTCCTCCTCTCATTCCTTCCCTAACTTCCGCTACCCAATGTTCTCGCCTCCTCCTCCTCCTCTCATTCCTTCCCTAACTTCCGCTACCCAATGTTCTCGCCTCCTCCTCCTCCTCTCATTCCTTCCCTAACTTCCGCTACCCAATGTTCTCGCCTCCTCCTCCTCCTCTCATTCCTTCCCTAACTTCCGCTACCCAATGTTCTCGCCTCCTCCTCCTCCTCTCATTCCTTCCCTAACTTCCGCTACCCAATGTTCTCGCCTCCTCCTCCTCCTCTCATTCCTTCCCTAACTTCCGCTACCCAATGTTCTCGCCTCCTCCTCCTCCTCTCATTCCTTCCCTAACTTCCGCTACCCAATGTTCTCGCCTCCTCCTCCTCCTCTCATTCCTTCCCTAACTTCCGCTACCCAATGTTCTCGCCTCCTCCTCCTCCTCTCATTCCTTCCCTAACTTCCGCTACCCAATGTTCTCGCCTCCTCCTCCTCCTCTCATTCCTTCCCTAACTTCCGCTACCCAATGTTCTCGCCTCCTCCTCCTCCTCTCATTCCTTCCCTAACTTCCGCTACCCAATGTTCTCGCCTCCTCCTCCTCCTCTCATTCCTTCCCTAACTTCCGCTACCCAATGTTCTCGCCTCCTCCTCCTCCTCTCATTCCTTCCCTAACTTCCGCTACCCAATGTTCTCGCCTCCTCCTCCTCCTCTCATTCCTTCCCTAACTTCCGCTACCCAATGTTCTCGCCTCCTCCTCCTCCTCTCATTCCTTCCCTAACTTCCGCTACCCAATGTTCTCGCCTCCTCCTCCTCCTCTCATTCCTTCCCTAACTTCCGCTACCCAATGTTCTCGCCTCCTCCTCCTCCTCTCATTCCTTCCCTAACTTCCGCTACCCAATGTTCTCGCCTCCTCCTCCTCCTCTCATTCCTTCCCTAACTTCCGCTACCCAATGTTCTCGCCTCCTCCTCCTCCTCTCATTCCTTCCCTAACTTCCGCTACCCAATGTTCTCGCCTCCTCCTCCTCCTCTCATTCCTTCCCTAACTTCCGCTACCCAATGTTCTCGCCTCCTCCTCCTCCTCTCATTCCTTCCCTAACTTCCGCTACCCAATGTTCTCGCCTCCTCCTCCTCCTCTCATTCCTTCCCTAACTTCCGCTACCCAATGTTCTCGCCTCCTCCTCCTCCTCTCATTCCTTCCCTAACTTCCGCTACCCAATGTTCTCGCCTCCTCCTCCTCCTCTCATTCCTTCCCTAACTTCCGCTACCCAATGTTCTCGCCTCCTCCTCCTCCTCTCATTCCTTCCCTAACTTCCGCTACCCAATGTTCTCGCCTCCTCCTCCTCCTCTCATTCCTTCCCTAACTTCCGCTACCCAATGTTCTCGCCTCCTCCTCCTCCTCTCATTCCTTCCCTAACTTCCGCTACCCAATGTTCTCGCCTCCTCCTCCTCCTCTCATTCCTTCCCTAACTTCCGCTACCCAATGTTCTCGCCTCCTCCTCCTCCTCTCATTCCTTCCCTAACTTCCGCTACCCAATGTTCTCGCCTCCTCCTCCTCCTCTCATTCCTTCCCTAACTTCCGCTACCCAATGTTCTCGCCTCCTCCTCCTCCTCTCATTCCTTCCCTAACTTCCGCTACCCAATGTTCTCGCCTCCTCCTCCTCCTCTCATTCCTTCCCTAACTTCCGCTACCCAATGTTCTCGCCTCCTCCTCCTCCTCTCATTCCTTCCCTAACTTCCGCTACCCAATGTTCTCGCCTCCTCCTCCTCCTCTCATTCCTTCCCTAACTTCCGCTACCCAATGTTCTCGCCTCCTCCTCCTCCTCTCATTCCTTCCCTAACTTCCGCTACCCAATGTTCTCGCCTCCTCCTCCTCCTCTCATTCCTTCCCTAACTTCCGCTACCCAATGTTCTCGCCTCCTCCTCCTCCTCTCATTCCTTCCCTAACTTCCGCTACCCAATGTTCTCGCCTCCTCCTCCTCCTCTCATTCCTTCCCTAACTTCCGCTACCCAATGTTCTCGCCTCCTCCTCCTCCTCTCATTCCTTCCCTAACTTCCGCTACCCAATGTTCTCGCCTCCTCCTCCTCCTCTCATTCCTTCCCTAACTTCCGCTACCCAATGTTCTCGCCTCCTCCTCCTCCTCTCATTCCTTCCCTAACTTCCGCTACCCAATGTTCTCGCCTCCTCCTCCTCCTCTCATTCCTTCCCTAACTTCCGCTACCCAATGTTCTCGCCTCCTCCTCCTCCTCTCATTCCTTCCCTAACTTCCGCTACCCAATGTTCTCGCCTCCTCCTCCTCCTCTCATTCCTTCCCTAACTTCCGCTACCCAATGTTCTCGCCTCCTCCTCCTCCTCTCATTCCTTCCCTAACTTCCGCTACCCAATGTTCTCGCCTCCTCCTCCTCCTCTCATTCCTTCCCTAACTTCCGCTACCCAATGTTCTCGCCTCCTCCTCCTCCTCTCATTCCTTCCCTAACTTCCGCTACCCAATGTTCTCGCCTCCTCCTCCTCCTCTCATTCCTTCCCTAACTTCCGCTACCCAATGTTCTCGCCTCCTCCTCCTCCTCTCATTCCTTCCCTAACTTCCGCTACCCAATGTTCTCGCCTCCTCCTCCTCCTCTCATTCCTTCCCTAACTTCCGCTACCCAATGTTCTCGCCTCCTCCTCCTCCTCTCATTCCTTCCCTAACTTCCGCTACCCAATGTTCTCGCCTCCTCCTCCTCCTCTCATTCCTTCCCTAACTTCCGCTACCCAATGTTCTCGCCTCCTCCTCCTCCTCTCATTCCTTCCCTAACTTCCGCTACCCAATGTTCTCGCCTCCTCCTCCTCCTCTCATTCCTTCCCTAACTTCCGCTACCCAATGTTCTCGCCTCCTCCTCCTCCTCCTCTCATTCCTTCCCTAACTTCCGCTACCCAATGTTCTCGCCTCCTCCTCCTCCTCTCATTCCTTCCCTAACTTCCGCTACCCAATGTTCTCGCCTCCTCCTCCTCCTCTCATTCCTTCCCTAACTTCCGCTACCCAATGTTCTCGCCTCCTCCTCCTCCTCTCATTCCTTCCCTAACTTCCGCTACCCAATGTTCTCGCCTCCTCCTCCTCCTCTCATTCCTTCCCTAACTTCCGCTACCCAATGTTCTCGCCTCCTCCTCCTCCTCTCATTCCTTCCCTAACTTCCGCTACCCAATGTTCTCGCCTCCTCCTCCTCCTCTCATTCCTTCCCTAACTTCCGCTACCCAATGTTCTCGCCTCCTCCTCCTCCTCTCATTCCTTCCCTAACTTCCGCTACCCAATGTTCTCGCCTCCTCCTCCTCCTCTCATTCCTTCCCTAACTTCCGCTACCCAATGTTCTCGCCTCCTCCTCCTCCTCTCATTCCTTCCCTAACTTCCGCTACCCAATGTTCTCGCCTCCTCCTCCTCCTCTCATTCCTTCCCTAACTTCCGCTACCCAATGTTCTCGCCTCCTCCTCCTCCTCTCATTCCTTCCCTAACTTCCGCTACCCAATGTTCTCGCCTCCTCCTCCTCCTCTCATTCCTTCCCTAACTTCCGCTACCCAATGTTCTCGCCTCCTCCTCCTCCTCTCATTCCTTCCCTAACTTCCGCTACCCAATGTTCTCGCCTCCTCCTCCTCCTCTCATTCCTTCCCTAACTTCCGCTACCCAATGTTCTCGCCTCCTCCTCCTCCTCTCATTCCTTCCCTAACTTCCGCTACCCAATGTTCTCGCCTCCTCCTCCTCCTCTCATTCCTTCCCTAACTTCCGCTACCCAATGTTCTCGCCTCCTCCTCCTCCTCTCATTCCTTCCCTAACTTCCGCTACCCAATGTTCTCGCCTCCTCCTCCTCCTCTCATTCCTTCCCTAACTTCCGCTACCCAATGTTCTCGCCTCCTCCTCCTCCTCTCATTCCTTCCCTAACTTCCGCTACCCAATGTTCTCGCCTCCTCCTCCTCCTCTCATTCCTTCCCTAACTTCCGCTACCCAATGTTCTCGCCTCCTCCTCCTCCTCTCATTCCTTCCCTAACTTCCGCTACCCAATGTTCTCGCCTCCTCCTCCTCCTCTCATTCCTTCCCTAACTTCCGCTACCCAATGTTCTCGCCTCCTCCTCCTCCTCTCATTCCTTCCCTAACTTCCGCTACCCAATGTTCTCGCCTCCTCCTCCTCCTCTCATTCCTTCCCTAACTTCCGCTACCCAATGTTCTCGCCTCCTCCTCCTCCTCTCATTCCTTCCCTAACTTCCGCTACCCAATGTTCTCGCCTCCTCCTCCTCCTCTCATTCCTTCCCTAACTTCCGCTACCCAATGTTCTCGCCTCCTCCTCCTCCTCTCATTCCTTCCCTAACTTCCGCTACCCAATGTTCTCGCCTCCTCCTCCTCCTCTCATTCCTTCCCTAACTTCCGCTACCCAATGTTCTCGCCTCCTCCTCCTCCTCTCATTCCTTCCCTAACTTCCGCTACCCAATGTTCTCGCCTCCTCCTCCTCCTCTCATTCCTTCCCTAACTTCCGCTACCCAATGTTCTCGCCTCCTCCTCCTCCTCTCATTCCTTCCCTAACTTCCGCTACCCAATGTTCTCGCCTCCTCCTCCTCCTCTCATTCCTTCCCTAACTTCCGCTACCCAATGTTCTCGCCTCCTCCTCCTCCTCTCATTCCTTCCCTAACTTCCGCTACCCAATGTTCTCGCCTCCTCCTCCTCCTCTCATTCCTTCCCTAACTTCCGCTACCCAATGTTCTCGCCTCCTCCTCCTCCTCTCATTCCTTCCCTAACTTCCGCTACCCAATGTTCTCGCCTCCTCCTCCTCCTCTCATTCCTTCCCTAACTTCCGCTACCCAATGTTCTCGCCTCCTCCTCCTCCTCTCATTCCTTCCCTAACTTCCGCTACCCAATGTTCTCGCCTCCTCCTCCTCCTCTCATTCCTTCCCTAACTTCCGCTACCCAATGTTCTCGCCTCCTCCTCCTCCTCTCATTCCTTCCCTAACTTCCGCTACCCAATGTTCTCGCCTCCTCCTCCTCCTCTCATTCCTTCCCTAACTTCCGCTACCCAATGTTCTCGCCTCCTCCTCCTCCTCTCATTCCTTCCCTAACTTCCGCTACCCAATGTTCTCGCCTCCTCCTCCTCCTCTCATTCCTTCCCTAACTTCCGCTACCCAATGTTCTCGCCTCCTCCTCCTCCTCTCATTCCTTCCCTAACTTCCGCTACCCAATGTTCTCGCCTCCTCCTCCTCCTCTCATTCCTTCCCTAACTTCCGCTACCCAATGTTCTCGCCTCCTCCTCCTCCTCTCATTCCTTCCCTAACTTCCGCTACCCAATGTTCTCGCCTCCTCCTCCTCCTCTCATTCCTTCCCTAACTTCCGCTACCCAATGTTCTCGCCTCCTCCTCCTCCTCTCATTCCTTCCCTAACTTCCGCTACCCAATGTTCTCGCCTCCTCCTCCTCCTCTCATTCCTTCCCTAACTTCCGCTACCCAATGTTCTCGCCTCCTCCTCCTCCTCTCATTCCTTCCCTAACTTCCGCTACCCAATGTTCTCGCCTCCTCCTCCTCCTCTCATTCCTTCCCTAACTTCCGCTACCCAATGTTCTCGCCTCCTCCTCCTCCTCTCATTCCTTCCCTAACTTCCGCTACCCAATGTTCTCGCCTCCTCCTCCTCCTCTCATTCCTTCCCTAACTTCCGCTACCCAATGTTCTCGCCTCCTCCTCCTCCTCTCATTCCTTCCCTAACTTCCGCTACCCAATGTTCTCGCCTCCTCCTCCTCCTCTCATTCCTTCCCTAACTTCCGCTACCCAATGTTCTCGCCTCCTCCTCCTCCTCTCATTCCTTCCCTAACTTCCGCTACCCAATGTTCTCGCCTCCTCCTCCTCCTCTCATTCCTTCCCTAACTTCCGCTACCCAATGTTCTCGCCTCCTCCTCCTCCTCTCATTCCTTCCCTAACTTCCGCTACCCAATGTTCTCGCCTCCTCCTCCTCCTCTCATTCCTTCCCTAACTTCCGCTACCCAATGTTCTCGCCTCCTCCTCCTCCTCTCATTCCTTCCCTAACTTCCGCTACCCAATGTTCTCGCCTCCTCCTCCTCCTCTCATTCCTTCCCTAACTTCCGCTACCCAATGTTCTCGCCTCCTCCTCCTCCTCTCATTCCTTCCCTAACTTCCGCTACCCAATGTTCTCGCCTCCTCCTCCTCCTCTCATTCCTTCCCTAACTTCCGCTACCCAATGTTCTCGCCTCCTCCTCCTCCTCTCATTCCTTCCCTAACTTCCGCTACCCAATGTTCTCGCCTCCTCCTCCTCCTCTCATTCCTTCCCTAACTTCCGCTACCCAATGTTCTCGCCTCCTCCTCCTCCTCTCATTCCTTCCCTAACTTCCGCTACCCAATGTTCTCGCCTCCTCCTCCTCCTCTCATTCCTTCCCTAACTTCCGCTACCCAATGTTCTCGCCTCCTCCTCCTCCTCTCATTCCTTCCCTAACTTCCGCTACCCAATGTTCTCGCCTCCTCCTCCTCCTCTCATTCCTTCCCTAACTTCCGCTACCCAATGTTCTCGCCTCCTCCTCCTCCTCTCATTCCTTCCCTAACTTCCGCTACCCAATGTTCTCGCCTCCTCCTCCTCCTCTCATTCCTTCCCTAACTTCCGCTACCCAATGTTCTCGCCTCCTCCTCCTCCTCTCATTCCTTCCCTAACTTCCGCTACCCAATGTTCTCGCCTCCTCCTCCTCCTCTCATTCCTTCCCTAACTTCCGCTACCCAATGTTCTCGCCTCCTCCTCCTCCTCTCATTCCTTCCCTAACTTCCGCTACCCAATGTTCTCGCCTCCTCCTCCTCCTCTCATTCCTTCCCTAACTTCCGCTACCCAATGTTCTCGCCTCCTCCTCCTCCTCTCATTCCTTCCCTAACTTCCGCTACCCAATGTTCTCGCCTCCTCCTCCTCCTCTCATTCCTTCCCTAACTTCCGCTACCCAATGTTCTCGCCTCCTCCTCCTCCTCTCATTCCTTCCCTAACTTCCGCTACCCAATGTTCTCGCCTCCTCCTCCTCCTCTCATTCCTTCCCTAACTTCCGCTACCCAATGTTCTCGCCTCCTCCTCCTCCTCTCATTCCTTCCCTAACTTCCGCTACCCAATGTTCTCGCCTCCTCCTCCTCCTCTCATTCCTTCCCTAACTTCCGCTACCCAATGTTCTCGCCTCCTCCTCCTCCTCTCATTCCTTCCCTAACTTCCGCTACCCAATGTTCTCGCCTCCTCCTCCTCCTCTCATTCCTTCCCTAACTTCCGCTACCCAATGTTCTCGCCTCCTCCTCCTCCTCTCATTCCTTCCCTAACTTCCGCTACCCAATGTTCTCGCCTCCTCCTCCTCCTCTCATTCCTTCCCTAACTTCCGCTACCCAATGTTCTCGCCTCCTCCTCCTCCTCTCATTCCTTCCCTAACTTCCGCTACCCAATGTTCTCGCCTCCTCCTCCTCCTCTATTCCTTCCCTAACTTCCGCTACCCAATGTTCTCGCCTCCTCCTCCTCCTCTCATTCCTTCCCTAACTTCCGCTACCCAATGTTCTCGCCTCCTCCTCCTCCTCTCATTCCTTCCCTAACTTCCGCTACCCAATGTTCTCGCCTCCTCCTCCTCCTCTCATTCCTTCCCTAACTTCCGCTACCCAATGTTCTCGCCTCCTCCTCCTCCCCTAACTTCCGCTACCCAATGTTCTCGCCTCCTCCTCCTCCTCTCATTCCTTCCCTAACTTCCGCTACCCAATGTTCTCGCCTCCTCCTCCTCCTCTCATTCCTTCCCTAACTTCCGCTACCCAATGTTCTCGCCTCCTCCTCCTCCTCTCATTCCTTCCCTAACTTCCGCTACCCAATGTTCTCGCCTCCTCCTCCTCCTCTCATTCCTTCCCTAACTTCCGCTACCCAATGTTCTCGCCTCCTCCTCCTCCTCTCATTCCTTCCCTAACTTCCGCTACCCACCCAATGTTCTCGCCTCCTCCTCCTCCTCTCATTCCTTCCCTAACTTCCGCTACCCAATGTTCTCGCCTCCTCCTCCTCCTCTCATTCCTTCCCTAACTTCCGCTACCCAATGTTCTCGCCTCCTCCTCCTCCTCTCATTCCTTCCCTAACTTCCGCTACCCAATGTTCTCGCCTCCTCCTCCTCCTCTCATTCCTTCCCTAACTTCCGCTACCCAATGTTCTCGCCTCCTCCTCCTCCTCTCATTCCTTCCCTAACTTCCGCTACCCAATGTTCTCGCCTCCTCCTCCTCCTCTCATTCCTTCCCTAACTTCCGCTACCCAATGTTCTCGCCTCCTCCTCCTCCTCTCATTCCTTCCCTAACTTCCGCTACCCAATGTTCTCGCCTCCTCCTCCTCCTCTCATTCCTTCCCTAACTTCCGCTACCCAATGTTCTCGCCTCCTCCTCCTCCTCTCATTCCTTCCCTAACTTCCGCTACCCAATGTTCTCGCCTCCTCCTCCTCCTCTCATTCCTTCCCTAACTTCCGCTACCCAATGTTCTCGCCTCCTCCTCCTCTCATTCCTTCCCTAACTTCCGCTACCCAATGTTCTCGCCTCCTCCTCCTCCTCTCATTCCTTCCCTAACTTCCGCTACCCAATGTTCTCGCCTCCTCCTCCTCCTCTCATTCCTTCCCTAACTTCCGCTACCCAATGTTCTCGCCTCCTCCTCCTCTCATTCCTTCCCTAACTTCCGCTACCCAATGTTCTCGCCTCCTCCTCCTCCTCTCATTCCTTCCCTAACTTCCGCTACCCAATGTTCTCGCCTCCTCCTCCTCCTCTCATTCCTTCCCTAACTTCCGCTACCCAATGTTCTCGCCTCCTCCTCCTCCTCTATTCCTTCCCTAACTTCCGCTACCCAATGTTCTCGCCTCCTCCTCCTCCTCTCATTCCTTCCCTAACTTCCGCTACCCAATGTTCTCGCCTCCTCCTCCTCCTCTCATTCCTTCCCTAACTTCCGCTACCCAATGTTCTCGCCTCCTCCTCCTCCTCTCATTCCTTCCCTAACTTCCGCTACCCAATGTTCTCGCCTCCTCCTCCTCCTCCTCTCATTCCTTCCCTAACTTCCGCTACCCAATGTTCTCGCCTCCTCCTCCTCCTCTCATTCCTTCCCTAACTTCCGCTACCCAATGTTCTCGCCTCCTCCTCCTCCTCCTCCTCTCATTCCTTCCCTAACTTCCGCTACCCAATGTTCTCGCCTCCTCCTCCTCCTCTCATTCCTTCCCTAACTTCCGCTACCCAATGTTCTCGCCTCCTCCTCCTCCTCTCATTCCTTCCCTAACTTCCGCTACCCAATGTTCTCGCCTCCTCCTCCTCCTCCTCTCATTCCTTCACTAACTTCCGCTACCCAATGTTCTCGCCTCCTCCTCCTCCTCTCATTCCTTCACTAACTTCCGCTACCCAATGTTCTCGCCTCCTCCTCCTCCTCTCATTCCTTCCCTAACTTCCGCTACCCAATGTTCTCGCCTCCTCCTCCTCTCATTCCTTCCCTAACTTCCGCTACCCAATGTTCTCGCCTCCTCCTCCTCCTCTCATTCCTTCCCTAACTTCCGCTACCCAATGTTCTCGCCTCCTCCTCCTCCTCTCATTCCTTCCCTAACTTCCGCTACCCAATGTTCTCGCCTCCTCCTCCTCCTCTCATTCCTTCCCTAACTTCCGCTACCCAATGTTCTCGCCTCCTCCTCCTCCTCTCATTCCTTCCCTAACTTCCGCTACCCAATGTTCTCGCCTCCTCCTCCTCCTCCTCTCATTCCTTCCCTAACTTCCGCTACCCAATGTTCTCGCCTCCTCCTCCTCCTTTCATTCCTTCCCTAACTTCCGCTACCCAATGTTCTCGCCTCCTCCTCCTCCTCTCATTCCTTCCCTAACTTCCGCTACCCAATGTTCTCGCCTCCTCCTCCTCCTCTCATTCCTTCCCTAACTTCCGCTACCCAATGTTCTCGCCTCCTCCTCCTCTCATTCCTTCCCTAACTTCCGCTACCCAATGTTCTCGCCTCCTCCTCCTCCTCTCATTCCTTCCCTAACTTCCGCTACCCAATGTTCTCGCCTCCTCCTCCTCTCATTCCTTCCCTAACTTCCGGTAACCAATGTTCTCGCCTCCTCCTCCTCCTCTCATTCCTTCCCTAACTTCCGGTAACCAAGTTAACCAGTATTGTCACAAAACGCTTAAGGCAAATACAATTTTACGATGATCACTTGTAATGAGAATGAGCTAGAGAGTGGACAATGTCCACTGGACATGGCTTAATCAAGTGCCTGGCTCACAACGTATGCTGTTGTAGGCGTGTCGTACACTATAATTTGTATGTCGTATTGCCTTATTATTGCATCATCAATATTGTTACGTCATCGATATTTTACGTACAACGACTACAATTTCTAATAATTAGCCTTTAAACCGTTGGTATTTAACTGGTAGTAATTACATGCACCTGGTAGTAACTACATGCACCTGGTAGTAATTACATGCACCTGGTAGTAACTACATGTACCGGGTAGTAACTACATGTAACTTGTAGTAACTACATGCACCTGGTAGTAACTACATGTAACTTGTAGTAACTACATGCACCTGGCAGTAACTACATGCACCTGGTAGTAACTATAAGTACCGGGTAGTAACTACATGCACCTGGTAGTAACTACATGCACCTGATAGTAACTACATGTACCTGGTAGTAACTACATGCACCTGGTAGTAACTACATGCACCTGGTAGTAACTACATGTACCTGGTAGTAACTACATGTACCGGGTAGTAACTACATGTTCCTGGTAGTAACTACATGTACCTGGTAGTAACTACAAGTACCGGGTAGTAACTACATGTACATGGTAGTAACTACATGTACCGAGTAGTAACTACATGCACCTGGTAGTAACTACATGTACCGGGTAGTAACTACATGTACCGGATAGTAACTATATGTACCTGGTAGTAACTACATGCACCTGGTAGTAACTACATGTAACTGGTAGTAACTACATGTAACCTGTAGTAACTACATGTACCTGGTAGTAACTACATGTACCGGGTAGTAACTACATGTTCCTGGTAGTAACTACATGTACCTGGTAGTAACTACAAGTACCGGGTAGTAACTACATGTACATGGTAGTAACTACATGTAACCTGTAGTAACTACATGCACCTGGTAGTAACTACATGCACCTGGTAGTAACTACATGCACCTGGTATTAACTACATGTACCTGGTAGTAACTACATGTACCGGGTAGTAACTACATGTAACTGGTAGTAACTACATGCACCTGGTAGTAACTACATGCACCTGGTAGTAACTACATGTAACTGGTAGTAACTACATGCACCTGGTATTAACTACATGTAACTGGTAGTAACTACATGTAACCTGGTAGTAACTATATGTAACTGGTAGTAACTACATGTAACCTGTAGTAACTACATGTACCTGGTAGTAACTACATGCACCTGGTAGTAACTACATGTAACTGGTAGTAACTACATACACCTGGTAGTAACTACATGTAACTGGTAGTAACTACATGTACCGGGTAGTAACTACATGTTCTTGGTAGTAACTACATGTACCTGGTAGTAACTACATGCACCTGGTAGTAACTACATGCACCTGGTAGTAACTACATGCATCTGGTAGTAACTACATGTACCGGGTAGTAACTACATGTAACTGGTAGTAACTACATGCACCTGGTAGTAACTACATGCACCTGGTAGTAACTACATGTAACTGGTAGTAACTACATGCACCTGGTAGTAACTACATGTAACTGGTAGTAACTACATGTAACCTGGTAGTAACTACATGTAACTGGTAGTAACTACATGTAACCTGTAGTAACTACATGTACCTGGTAGTAACTACATGCACCTGGTAGTAACTACATGTAACTGGTAGTAACTACATGCACCTGGTAGTAACTACATATAACTGGTAGTAACTACATGTAACCTGTAGTAACTACATGTACCTGGTAGTAACTACATGCACCTGGTAGTAACTACATGCACCTGGTAGTAACTACATGTACCGAGTAGTAACTACATGCACCTGGTAGTAACTACATGTACCGGGTAGTAAATACATGTACCGGATAGTAACTATATGTACCTGGTAGTAACTACATGCAACTGGTAGTAACTACATATAACTGGTAGTAACTACATGTAACCTGTAGTAACTACATGTACCTGGTAGTAACTACATGTACCGGGTAGTAACTACATGTACTTGGTAGTAACTACATGCACCTGGTAGTAACTACATGTAACTGGTAGTAATTACATGCACCTGGTAGTAACTACATGTACAGGGTAGTAACTACATGTACAGGGTAGTAACTACATGTATCTGGTAGTAACTACATGCATCTGTAATAACTACATGTACCGGGTAGTAACTACATGTACAGGGTAGTAATTACATGTACAGGGTAGTAACTACATGTATCTGGTAGTAACTACATGCATCTGTAATAACTACATGTACCGGGTAGTAACTACATGTTCTTGGTAGTAACTACATGTTCTTGGTAGTAACTACATGTACCTGGTAGTAACTACATGCACCTGGTAGTAACTACATGCACTTGGTAGTAACTACATGCATCTGGTAGTAACTACATGTACTGGGTAGTAACTACATGTACCGGGTAGTAACTACATGTTCCTGGTAGTAACTACAAGTACCGGGTAGTAACTACATGCACCTGGTAGTAACTATATGTACCTGGTAGTAACTACATGCACCTGGTAGTAACTACATGCACCTGGTATTAACTACATGTAACTGGTAGTAACTACATGTAACCTGTAGTAACTACATGTACCTGGTAGTAACTACATGTACCGGGTAGTAACTACATGTTCCTGGTAGTAACTACATGCACCAGTAGTAACTACATGCACCTTGTAGTAACTATATGTACCTGGTAGTAACTACATGCACCTGGTAGTAACTACATGCACCTGGTATTAACTACATGTAACTGGTAGTAACTACATGTAACCTGTAGTAACTACATGTACCTGGTAGTAACTACATGTACCGGGTAGTAACTACATGTTCCTGGTAGTAACTACATGCACCAGTAGTAACTACATGCACCTGGTAGTAACTACATGTAACTGGTAGTAACTACATGTACCTGGTAGTAACTACATGTAACTGGTAGTAACTACATGTACCTGGTAGTAACTACAAGTACTGTATAGTAACAACATGCACCTGGTATTAACTACATGCACCAGTAGTAACTACATGCACCTGGTATTAACTACATGTAACTGGTAGTAACTACATGTAACCTGTAGTAACTACATGTAACTGGTAGTAACTACATGTAACCTGTAGTAACTACATGTACCGGGTAGTAACTACATGCACCTGGTAGTAACTACATGCACCTGTTAGTAACTACATGTACCGGGTAGTAACTACATGTCCCGGGTAGTAACTACATGTTCCTGGTAGTAACTACATGTACCTGGTAGTAACTACAAGTACCGGGTAGTAACTACATGCACCTGGTAGTAACTACATGCACCTGGTAGTAACTACATGCACCTGGTAGTAACTACATGTACCGGGTAGTAACTACATGCACCTGTTAGTAACTACATGCACCTGGTAGAAACTACATGTACATGGTAGTAACTACATGCACCTGGTAGTAACTACATGTACCTGGTAGTAACTACAAGTACCGGGTAGTAACTACATGCACCTGGTAGTAACTACATGCACCTGGTAGTAACTACATGCACCTGGTATTAACTACATGCACCTGGTAGTAACTACATGTACCGGGTAGTAACTACATGTACCGGATAGTAACTACATGCACCTGGTAGTAACTACATGTACCGGGTAGTAACTACATGCACCTGGTATTAACTACATGCACCTGGTAGTAACTACATGCACCTGGTAGTAACTACATGCACCTGGTAGTAACTACATGTACCGGGTAGTAACTACATGCACCTGGTAGTAACTACATGTACCGGGTAGTAACTACATGCACCTGGTAGTAACTTCATGTAACCTGTAGTAACTACATGCACCTGGTAGTAACTACATGCACCTGGTAGTAACTACATGCACCTGGTAGTAACTACATGCACCTGGTAGTAACTACATGCACCTGGTATTAACTACATGCACCTGGTAGTAACTACATGTACAGGGTAGTAACTACATATACAGGGTAGTAACTACATGCACCTGGTAGTAACTACATGCACCTGGTAGTAACTACATGTAACTGGTAGTAACTACATGCACCTGGTAGTAACTACATGCACCTGGTATTAACTACATGCACCTGGTAGTAACTACATGTACCTGGTAGTAACTACATGTACAGGGTAGTAACTACAAGTACCGGGTAGTAACTACATGCACCTGGTAGTAACTGCATGTACCTGGTAGTAACTACATGCACCGGGTAGTAACTACATGCACCTGGTAGTAACTACATGTACAAGGTAGTAACTATATATACCGGGTAGTAACTACATGCACCTGGGAAGTAACTACATGTACCTGGGAAGTAACTATATACATCTGGTAGTAACTACATATACCTGGTAGTAACTAAGTACACCTAATAGTAACTATATATACCGAGTAGTAACTACATGTAGAGGGTAGTAACTACAAGTACCGGGTAGTAACTACATGTACCTGGGAAGTAACTACATGCACCTGGTAGTAACTACATGTAACTGGTAGTAACTATATACATCTGGTAGTAACTACATATACCGGGTAGTAACTACATGCACCTGGTAGTAACTATATATACCGGGTAGTAACTTCATGTATAGGGTAGTAACTACAAGTACCGGGTGGTAACTATATGTACCGGGTAGTAACTACATGTACAGGGTAGTAACTAAGTACACCTAATAGTAACTATATATACCGAGTAGTAACTACATGTACAGGGTGTAACTACAAATATCGGGTAGTAACTATATGCACCTGGGTAGTAACTACATGCACCTGGTAGTAACTACATTCACCTGGGTAGTAACTACATGTACCTGGGAAGTAACGATATCGTACTAAATCCAATTATATTCGTGTATCTCTATTCGGGCGTATTATCATATATTTGTTAATATACGACAGTCTAACGATTGTATAGAAGAGTTAATAGCATTTCTATAATTATAAACTATATGTACTTAAGTATTATTTACTGTTTAGTATATTTCTTTAGAATGTTAGATACATTAGTCGATGTAAACATTATTCTAAGAGGTAAATACTCATCAATATTTTAATAAACGTTATAATACGATATATTAATATACCAATATGCTATATAATGTTATATTCATGTAAATGTCTATTCCAAGAGCTGATTAATGGTTTGTCAAATATATTTAGACTTGGATGGTCCGGTATCTCCAAACGCCAAATAGCCCATTTTACGCGCATGACTGGTCCACCTCGGGTAGGGCATAGTACAGTTGACTAGCGGACCGGTGGAAATCAATATTAGGATGTAGGTAAATTAATTCCTTGGTATCTACTGAGTAGTTTAATTGCCCTAGCGGTGATTTTGCAAATTAACTTTTCGTCGTAAACATACAGTTCTCCTGACATAGACTGCATCGTATGTTCACCAGATCATTAATGATACTTACAATAGACGGGCATTAGAACGCAAAACTATGCGTTTGTATTCTTACTTTATACTTACTTTGACCATTGGCCGAAATGTCTTAAGTAGGTCATTAGATCGACACATAAAACACAAACATGTTCTATAATTCACATCATCTTATTATTTAGGTAAACCTAAACTATTCCGTTTCATTAGATATATAAGAATAATTTATTATAAGACCATAGTACGACAAACAATTTATTTAACAGATTAGTATTCAATAATCAAGATCACCGGAATATAACGTATCAAAGATATTGAGATAAAATTGGATTTCCTCTATGCTATAGCATTAAATACTATAGTATTTAATAAATGTGTATTGAATATTAAAGAGATATGGGATATATTTTCATAGTCATAAAGGTAATGAGGATATTACATTCTATTACTACAAGTGTTTAACGGCATTTGTGGTCAATTCAAGATAACACGAACACCGAGTAATGAAGAATACTATAATGAATTTCATTATCTCCTTGATATTAGACATTCTGTTTCCTGTGAATTTCATTATCTCCTTGATAGTAGTACTACATGTACTACTAGAGATTCTAGTTACTAGAGATTCTGTTTCCTATGAATTTTCATTAATAATATCATTTTACTGTCATGGACTTTACTTCTTTATTTTTGATAAATAATCATTCCAATGTTTTGGATTTTGGTCACAATATTTATTAATAATCTTTTGATTTTCTTTGTTATAATATTAATAATATTATATATATATATATATATATATATATATATATATAAATATATTCATATTGTGGTTAGTATGTATACCAATTAGAATATTATTATGTATTTACATTATTAAAATGAACTAATATTTTCGATTTATTTAAAATAAATTAGTTATTCAATGAATATGTCTAATACAAAATCTCTATTGCCATTATTTATTTTTAAAAGATTCCAACATTCACCTCATAAATTGTGTCATATAGCAAATTTCATGGAAATCTTATTTAACTGGTATTTTATATGATTTACATATCAGACATAATTTGCCCGTTGTCCCCGATATTGACAATATAAATAATATTCTATTTAGAAAATTTCTACCTAAATAGAATACAGTGCTTTTTGTATTAGATATATATTATTATTATTATATTGAATTATTGCATTCATATCTACAAGATGTTGTTAATGCAGTAATTAACTGAATAGATAATAAATCATATTGACATGCATTTCTGTATATGAGAATGTATAGTCTATTAAGTGGTTTTTCCCACTAAAACTGTTAGATTTCGTCGTGTCATTAACTCGACGGGAAGTAATACAAGTAATTGTCAACAAGATTCTCTTTTTATATCAACGAATATTAAGACATTCGAATGCGTTTTCAAAAGATTCATGATGTCATGACATGAGACTTTATCGTCATGCCTTGATCTAATTGTCTGTTCAGTCGAGTGTATAATCGATAATTGAACGTTTATATTCTTCTTTGCATATATCAGACTATATAATTAGATAAGAGTTACCACAATATATTATAAGTAATATGTTTTCGTAATATGTACATATTACTATAAGTTTGTGTGTGTATATATATATATATATATATATATATATATATATATATATATATATATATATATATATATATATGAATAAGATTTATGTTTCATGCAATGAAACATGAATAAACGGGGAAGTTAATAAACACATGTTTTTAAAAGAATTTCCTTAATTATCATATTCTAGAACATTCAGATTCATGAGTTATCATATAATAGTATCATAGTATATGTATATATATATATATATATATATATATATATATATATATATATATATATATATTTAATCATAATAGTTTGAATATTTTTCTACGAATAATAAATTTAAAAATTGTTTTAAAAATTGTGTAAGAAATAAGACAATAAATAGATTTGATTTTGAGTAAACATATTTTCTATTTCAAACTTTAAGATATTATTTGTTTTTAAACATATTTATAAATAAGGAATAAGCTTAGAAATAAGTAATAAACAATGATAATAATAAAAATGAAATTAAACCTATCTTGAATACAGAAACTAATGTCATTATTAAATACCGATACAAACTATGATGTCCCTCCTATATCCCTAATACAAAATATCCTATATCTTCACATTAACCTTTACACTATCTATCCTTCAACTCAACTAGATATTGGTTTATACTTTATCTAAACCTATTAATACATCTACATCCCCCTCTTACTTCCCTATATCTACTTATTGAGATATATCGCACTACTTCTTTATCTATTACCTAACCATCTTATGACAGGTCCGTCTTTCCATTCCAACATACATTACACTAACATCCAACAATAACTCCTCGACCACTTGGCGAAATTTATGATAGGCTGCTTTCCATTATTCCTTATATACGTGTTTATATTTCTATATCCTCATCCATCATACACCTACTACTACATCTAGTATAGTACATATTATACTTATTAACACTTAACTACTTACATGTACTCCTACATTTACTTCTGTATATCCTCCTACATCTCCATCTAAATCTCCTCCTACATATACTTCTGTATATCCTTTTATATCTTCATCTAAATCTCCTATTATATCTCCATATAAATCTCCTCCTATATCTCCATCTAAATCTCCTCCTATATCTTCATCTAAATCTCCTCATATATCTCCATATAAATCTCATCCTATATCTCCATCTAAATCTCCTCCTACATCTCCATCTAAATCTCTCTCTATATCTTCTACTAAATTTTCTCCTGTATCAACTTCTGTATATCCTCCTATATCTCCATATAAATCTCCTCCTACATCTCCATCTAAATCTCCCTCTATATCTTCTACTAAATCTTCTCCTGTATCAACTTCTATATATCCTCCTATATCTCCATATAAATCTCCTCCTACATCTCCATCTAAATCTCCCTCTATATCTTCTACTAAATCTTCTCCTGTATCTACTTCTGTATATCCTCCTATTTCTCCATGTAAATCTCCTCCTACATCTCCATTTAAATCTCCTCCTACATATACTTCTGTGCATCCTCCTATATCTCCATCTAAATCTCCTCATATATCTCCATATAAATATCCTTCTATATCACCATTTAAATCTCCTCCTACATCTACTTCTGTGTATCCTCCTATATCTTCATCTAAATCTCCTCATATATCTCCATATAAATATCCTCCTATATCTCCATCTAAATCTCCTCCTACATCTCCATCTAAATCTCCCTCTATATCTTCTACTAAATCTTCTCCTGTGTCTACTTCTGTATATCCTCCTATTTCTCCATGTAAATCTCCTCCTACATATCCATTTAAATCTCCTCCTACATCTACTTCTGTGCATCCTCCTATATCTTCATCTAAATCTCCTCATATATCTCCATATAAATCTCCTCCTATATCTTCATCTAAATCTCCTCCTGTATCTACTTCTGTGTATCCTCCTATATCTCCATATAAATCTCCTCCTACATATACTTCTCTATCTCCTCCTATATATTCATCTAAATCTCCTCCTACATCTCCATCTAAATCTCCCTCTATATATTCTACTAAATCTTCTCCTGTATCTACTTCTGTGTATCCTCCTATATCTCCATATAAATCTCCTCCTACATATACTTCTCTATCTCCTCCTATATCTCCATATAAATCTCCTCCTACATATACTTCTCTATCTCCTCCTATATATTCATCTAAATCTCCTCCTACATCTCCATCTAAATCTCACTCTATATATTCTACTAAATCTTCTCCTGTATCTACTTCTGTATATCCTCCTATATCTCCATCTAAATCTCCTCCTACATCTACTTCTGTGCATCCTCCTATATCTACTTATGTGCATCCTCCTATATCTTCATCTAAATCTCCTCATATATCTCCATATAAATCTCCTCCTATATATCCATGTAAATCTCCTCCTACATCTACTTTTGTGTATCCTCCTATATCTCCATCTAAATCTCCTCTTACATCTCCATCTAAATCTCCCTCTATATCTTTTACTAAATATTCTCCTGTATCTAATTCTGTCTTCTATCTCCTACTATATATCTTTCTAAATCTCATCCGACATCTATTTCAGTATCTTATCATAAATCCTCTCTTAAATAAACTCCTACATATATTTCAATATATTCTCGCGTTTTTCCATTTTAACCAATATTTAGCCTATTTCAAAATAACTTCCACTATCTTATGGTATACCATAAAGTAAATCCTGAACCGTTATACCTTTATACCTATGAGCAATTAGTTAATTCCCAAACACTTCTCTTCATAAATAGTCCTATGCGTGTCGTTGTGAATGCGTGCAGGATGGCAGTACACTGAATATGAATGTAAACCATTAACCGATATACTTTCAAAGAGTTTTGCATCTTCGCACGAACGCCTCGTTTTCGTAAATCTGATTACAACTTCGCGATTATATTACTCTCGGCGAATCCTCGATATCAACATAGGCACCTCAGTATATCGAACCGTTTGGCAGCGTTAGGAAAGTACCGCTAGATCGATGAGCTATTTGCAATATTCGTCTATAAATCGATCGATTCTAAGGTTGGATCGAAAGCCCGATAGATGCCTAGAGAAAGTCAGGATATGAGTGAGATAAGAAAATAGATAAATGTTTTTCTTAAGATTTGGTAAATATGTATATATTTATATATATTTATATATTTATATATATATATATATATATATATATATATATATATATCAATATATATTATTATATTTGTATGTGTATTTTCATGAATAAACACAGGTGTGAATATTAAATATATAATGTTATAAAATCGTGGCTAGAAATGAAGTTTGCAATGAAATAATTGATTGAATATCGTAATATTTAGTAATTATTGTAATTACTCAAATTATATATTTTGAGTGATATATGTATTAAAAGCTTATATTATGTAAGATTATATTAATTTTTATATTAAGACATAGGATATATGAGACTAAAATTATTAAATGCGTTTACAAATATATTAATTACGACTATATTGTTTATATATAGTATAATATTAACGTATTATCTCTATCAGTATTCTATTTGGATTTAACATATTTGTAAATTCAATGTAATGTTTTTTAGTTCGATGTACTATATGTATTTATAATGCATATAAATCACATATATATATCATTGTTATTTATATTTATGGAGATATATAATTTAATTTTCATAGAATATTACTATGTTTTAATATGTGATATGTTCATCTATAAATTTCAGTTTAAAAAAAAATGAAACTAATTATTTTATTTTCATTTTCTGATTAATAAGCATTTTCATCTTACTAAGTAATAAACATACAGCAGATGGATATTTTTGAATCGTTGTAGTAGATAGATTTTATACATTGTAATATAAATGTACAGTGTAATATTGAAATAACATAATACTATTCTGAAAATATACAAATAATGTTTTTGCATTATTTTAACATGTTCTATTGTTAATATTTAATGTATGTCTGCAGTTATAGCAATGTCTAGAGGAAAATAATAAATACAAATCAATATATCAATCCATCCATCCATCCATCCATCCATCCATCCATCCATCCATCCATCCATCCATCCATACATACATCAATCTATCCATCCATCCATCCATCCATCCATTGAATTGAATTGAATTGAATTGAAAAGTTTATTTATACACAAAATAACAAATATATGTTCTCATTTGTGTTTTAAAGAGAGTAAAATAATATCATAAGTGAATTAAATGATAATGTCAAATCAGTTGAGGATTCTGTCATTTGGGCAGATGTGATTGGAGTAGTTACAGAAAATCAGCGTAGACGCAGAGGACAAGAGCAATTCAATATCTCATGTTGAGCATAGTAGAGGATTTTTCACGGCTATATTATCTATTTTTATGGAATTACATCTTCGCAAAGGTAGATGAAGGTTGTTCCATAAAATTAGCGCTAAAACAATAAATCTTCTTTTACATAGGTGTCAAGTTTACATTTTTGATTTGATAGTAGCAAACCGTCACTAGATTTTAATAGGCGGGTATTTTCCTTTAGTTTAATACTATCCTATAGATTGTGCGGCTGTTTAGCGTATTGTGCAGTGTAAGTTAAACAAAGTATTTTATACGCTGAATAATTTCTCATTTCAAGCCATCCTAGTGATGTTAAACATTCGGTAATACTATTATGGTCTTTTCGTTTTAAAACCATATATAATTCTTACTATAATTCTTAATATACGATCTAAATAAGTTCTCCTCCTCATCTCCTCCTCATCTCCTCATATCCTCCACATATCCTCCTTATCTCCTCTTTATCTTCCCATCTACTCCTTATCTCCTCATATCCTCATCTCCTCCTCATCTCCTCATAATATCCTCATCAACTTCTCATATCCTCCTCATCTCCTCCTCATATCCTCCTCATCTCCTCCTCATATCCTCCTCATCTCCTCC
>OZ038314.1:7531251-7543751 GCA_964035775.1 Osedax frankpressi
ATTTGTACCGCGATTACGGTAAAACTCCAATAATTTGCTCGAACCCAATATACATCGAATCCGTTGGTGATTGCGTACAAAAACTCTCTTTTATTATCCAGTTCGTTGGAAATGTGTTACGTAATGCATCATAATGAAATTATCTTCCGGAGCTTTATTCCGTCTAATATAACAATATATCTGATTATAGAAGTAGGCTAGTTCCACATTCCTGCCGTTATTAACATAATACCAGTTATCCCGAGCATACAAAGGCTATTGTTATCAAATAGTAACGTTGTTTTAGAATTCTGCAGGTTGTTTGCGTTGTAATTATACCAGAGCATAAGGCGGTGGCGAGTGTCTTTTAAAACGGCTCACACCCTACGAATTTAACTGTCTTTTAATGTCTTTTAAAGAGCTATAACGTAAGTAAATCATTAATATAACGCTATTGTTTTATTCCATCGAAACATATGTTCGTATATAAAAATATATCGGCATCTATATCCCCGATTATCGTTCTAATTGTATATGTTCAGGAATGTTAATCGCTCTATTAAAACTACTACGAATACTTCGTACGATGCATACACCAGATGTATGTAAACCGTACAATGTACAGTATATAGTGTACAGTGTACACTGTACAGTATATAGTGTACAGTGTACAGTGTACAGTATATAGTGTACAGTGTACAGTGTACAGTGTACACTGTACATTGTACAGTAGGCATTATACAGTGTACACTGTACATTGTACATTATATAGTGTACAGTGTGTATTATATAGTGTAAATTGTACAGTGTACATTATATAGTGTACAGTGTACAGTGTACAGTATATAGTGTACAGTTTACAGTGTACATTATATAGTGTACAGTGTACATTATATAGTGTACAGTGTACAGTGTACAGTATACAGTATATAGTGTACAGTGTACAGTGTATAGTGTACAGTGTACACTGTACATTGTACAGTAGGCATTATACAGTGTACACTGTACATTGTACATTATATAGTGTACAGTGTAGAGTTTACTGTGTACAGTAGGCATTATATAGTGTACAGTGTACAGTGTACAATATACAGTGTACAGTGTACATTATATAGTGTACAGTGTGCAGTTTACAATGTACATTGTACACTGTACACTGTACAGTGTATATTATATAGTGTATAGTGTACAATGTACATTATATAGTGTACAGTGTGCAGTTTACAATGTACAGTGTGTAGTGTGTATTATATAGTGTATAGTGTACAGTGTACAGTGTGCATTATATAGTGTACAGTGTGCATTATATAGTGTACAGTGTGCATTATATAGTATACAGTGTACAGTGCACAGTGTGCATTATATAGTGTACACTGTACACTGTACAGTGTACAGTGTACAGTGTGCATTATATAGTGTACAGTGTAAAGTGTACAGTGTAAAGTGTACAGTGTGCATTATATAGTGTATAGTGTACAGTGTACAGTGTGCATTATATAGTGTACAGTGTGCATTATATATTGTACAGTGTGCATTATATAGTGTACAGTGTACAGTGCACAGTGTGCATTATATAGTGTACACTGTACATTGTACAGTGTACAGTGTACAGTGTACAGTGTACAGTGTACAGTATATAGTGTACAGTGTACAGTGTACAGTGTACATGGCATAGCCTGCATTAAATATTATAGCGCGAACTATAAACGGGCTAGAAATAATAGGAATTAATATATTATCGAACACATCCAGGATCAGGTGTAATATATTATATTAACCCAGCTCTAATCATACCATTAATTACGCTTATAATCAAGTATATCACTATACCCCTAATCAATATCCTACCTTAACCACATATTCTTGACTTAAAGATCTAGGCATTCTTATATCAATGTTAAAAACACGCCTTTAATCGGCATATTAAAATCTCTAAAATATATTACCAAACCAAGAATATACACCCTATGGGTGATTGTGCCGGAAAATAGCGACCACGTGATTAACTTTCTAAGGACACCCTAAATACGCCCACAAACACGCCCATAACCACGCCCCCAGCATATCGAGCGTGTGCGAGAGAAGAGTGACCACGTGATTAAGACCCTGCACTACGTGAACGATGCCATCGCGAAGAGTACGGTTCTCTTACTGCCCGGAGCGGTCAGCGTGGTCCTAGAAACTATCATGGAGTTGAATCAAATCATCGGCAAATACCTGGATCATGTAATAAGGTTGGCTCGCGTCTAGTTTGTCCCAATTAGTTAAAGTAGGCCTTCGTGTTAGTAATTTACACAGAGATAATAGTTGATGTTCTGGAATGTTCGCGTGTTACAATATCTAAACATACAATGCAGTTGGACGCTATACTCGTAATACAGCGAGTAGCGTTTGACATGTGACACGTAACACATTTATATTGACATACGACTCGTAACGATAATTTTATATACTCGTGAAGTATTTACCATAAACTAATGAGTAAGTAACTTATAATACTTGTCTACTCTGTAACTATCTGGACATAACGCCCCCATGTAACCCACATCCATTAATACACCTTGTAATAACTATACATCCATAATAACCCTCTAACATAACCCTAACACTGTAATCCTACCACTATTATCAATCCCCTATACCCTACTCTCATAAACCTACCCCCATAAACCTACCCACATAATCCAACTGCCATAAATCTACTTCAATAACCATACCCCCATAACCCCATTACCACAACCCATCCCTATAACGCCCCATTATCAGCGCGTTATTGAAGTCTCACCAGAACTCTGTATATCATGGTCTCGCACGATTGGTCAGATGGGTTGACCATGTCTCTTTGGCAGTGGACAGTCAACCTTGCACACCAAAACTTAGTGACCAAACCATCATAGCGGCTCAAACTGTCATCGAGGTTCTTATAAACCACCATCACTTTGTTATGTTACAATTTCACTGAAACTTTTTTTATAAACAGAAATTGAAATAATAAAGTATATAAAGTAAATATAATATTGTAATACTATATTATAAGTATGTGATACAATAATTAAATGTATATATTAAATGTATATATTAAATGTATATATATATATATATATATATATATATATATATATATTTATATATATAATTAACCATGAATCATTGTTTACTATAAAAAACCCTATACTCTATGCAATATACTGTAACGTATTTATAATCATATTTAATGTTTATATTTACATTTATATAATTTAGATATATATATATATATATATATATATATATATATATATATATATATAAACTAATATACACATATTAAACAGACATTGATAAACGGAATATCTAGTCTAGTGAATACAGCTATAGATAAGATAGAGAAGACAACGCTAAGCTGTCAGAATATAATTAAGATGAGACGGCCTTCAAAGATAAAAGAAATCAACCACGCCGATGATAGGTATGACAATTACAAACTTAGACCACTTTTATAAGATTTTTAAGCAATTATGAATTAACTGTATACATTTGTGACTATTTTAGTTATTTTAAATAATTTAACAAGTATTAATATATTGTGTACAATAGTTTTATATATAAGTAATTATATTGACGAGTTACATGTAATGTGTTCGAGGGTGCGAAAAACTAGATACAATACCCAGAGAGACTTGTAAATTATTATATAAATAGTTTCAACAATTATAAGATAAAATAATCTCAACATATAAAACTATATTCCTCGGTTGTTTATAAAAAATGCACGGGTAGATATATAATTAATTAACAACGAAATAAGTTGACACGTTTCCATGGCACCTTCGATTCACTGGGTTTCATCGTCGATATATACAGCGATGAAAACACTTGCACCAATACGCTACCGGAAGTTCCTCTAACACCTCGCGAACACAACATTCTACGAATGGTGCCGTCAGTTCCGTTGTTGACGAATAAAGAAACCCCTACCGAGGGAAACTGTAACAAACAAGACACGCCCCCGCCCAAACCACCATTGTTACGACAACGCATTCGCGGGTTAGTGTTTTAGTGATACTTGCTACCCAGAATGCACTCGAGAAATGTTTATATCCTTAGATCATTGTTCTTATTAGAAAAATGTACGCACTAATGATTCGACTTACTGCAAATGCTCAATATACGTTTGTAAACACATCTCTAACGGTCTTTATCAATACGTTTATATGCATATAAATAGTATATATATGTTCTCAGTAATATTTTCGTTTCAAAGGTGTACTTTCAGCGAACCATCGAAGAGCTCGCCACCTGAAGTGTTACCCGCCACTCGCCATAGCAAACAATACGACTCAGCTTCTGACCTGCCTAACGATCCGCCACCTTTGCCCGAGAAGAAATTTATATCGGCGTCCATTTCGTTCCGTTCCGGGAAATCGCACAGCACGCCGCTCTACTCGGCGTCCGGCGCTCACGCCTCGCGCAACTCCGCCGTGGCCAATAGCGCCGACGATAACGGCCTCGACGATAACGGCCTCGACGATAACGGCATCGACGATAACGGCACTCCGATTTGCTTGCGTGGCGCGAAGTTGTTCTCGGATCACTCGTCGCCGATTCCTCGAAAACCGGCGAACTCCGACGTCGACACGTCGTCGTACTCGTCGTCTTCGTCTCCCGCGTTGGTCGACTCTTACCTGGACGACAGGGAGTCGATAGCGGCGCTCGCCGACGGTTCCATGACCTCATCGGTCACCACCCAGTCGTCCACTGGAGAGGGCATAGTATCTGGCTTGCGAACCAAAATAGTGTCTACAACTTCTACAACTATGCAGGTATATATATATATATACACACACACATATATATATATATATATATATATATATACATATATATATATATATATATATATATATATATATGCGGGTAGATTCATCTAGTATACATTATAATGTTATATTGAATCTATATGTCATATTTATTTTTTCAATTTTGTGATTACAAAAATTGCATTTCAAAATTTAAAAGCGGCATAACAAATACAATATTAAAACTGTGTTATATCGAATACCCCGCCGTGTCTATGGTGGTGTCAACGAGCCGTTAACTAGTTCCACTGGCAACTTACCAACCGACTCCGATAGGTGGCACTATCCAAGGAAACGTTCTTTAGCCGACAGACCGTTAATGCGGACGACTTGGAGCGGCAATTGTCTCGAGGCAAATCGACGACCACGGACGCACCCGTATCTCCGACCTCGATGAACTGCGAGTCCTTGACCACGTCCCATAGGCTAGACGAACCTTCGATCCAGCAAAGCACCAACGAAGAGATATCCAAATGTACCGACCACCGTTTCATGAGCCCGGAACAACAAAGTAACGGCAATGATTTGATGTGTCCGAAATCTAAAAGACACGGTTTCTATTCGCAACTTAATCCACTTTAGCAGCGGCAATATAGAATTCATTAGAGTCGATAGTTTAATATTCTACCTCAGTTGGTGATATTGTTCTTATTAGAGTTAATATAATGATTAGATAATGTTCTTAAGAGGAATGTTGTCTTTAGGAATATGTTTAGGAATATATCACCAACCCAACACGAATATGTCATCAAAGTAGTAAGATCTAATAATAAACCTTTCTTCATAAGCAGGTATCTTTTATATCTTCTTCTCTTTCATCACATGGGACACTATTTTACTTTTACTTTAACTTCTCTAAGTCATCTAAATGTCGATCCATCGAGAGTAATTTAGATTTATTTTTTTCCTACAATAACCAATCAAAATACATTAAAAACCGTCTTGAATTTATCACGTATACGAACAAATAATAACTTCTTCAAAACTCCTCTTCCTGCTTTATATTCAATTATCTCCAAAACTCTCAGCTTTTTACAGATTTATCGCGAAAACATCCTTTAATACATATTTACCATATCCTCTAACCACACATGCAGTACTGGCTTATATGCAGATGCTTGGAGGTAAGTACACGTCCGTGGGAATACAAGATTTCGGACCCATGGGTAACAAAGGCAGGCACTCCCTTCACGCCGTCAACTACTACCAATCCAAATGGCAGCGCTATCACATACAACTGTTCGAGGTAGGTGCGACAAGCATAGCGTAACTTTCAGCTCAGGTTGAGAAGTTAAGTTTGCTTTACAACAACTTTACCTTACCACCCTTACCATATTTGTATCGTAGTGCGGTTATGTGTATTTTATATTGTAGTAAGGTTAAATAGGTTAAATAATATATTCTGTATAATACATAAGCATCATTATATTTGAGAATATCCAAATGTTTAACTTACATATAGATACGTGTCTATATTACAATAAGATAACAATTGGACATCTATATTCTTTTAGCACTCGACGAAAGATGAACCGTCTGATTCCAAATCTACAGTATTGACACGACGATTCTCTGGACATCGTCTGGGTCGCAGTTCTTCCATGTCCAGCAGTTGCTATGGAAATAGTGGCAATCACACCAACAATAATAGCTTCCCACCCTATTCCTATAAAGGTCTACTTCAAATACTTATTGCATTATGTAATGTTTATTGGAATAGTCTTGTGTTTCGTATTCTTTCTATATTAAATATTTATTTTGAAGAATTAACATATTTTAAATGAATACATTATTGAAATGACTACGATGCATATTATATACTTTATTGTAAATAATTAAATTGTATTTTCTTATCGAAAATCGAGTATTATCATAAATTACATCTATAAGTAAACTATAGGTTTATAATATGTATACAATACATAATAGATAATATAAATAATTAAACATTATTAATAATAATATCAAATTATAACTATACAAATAAACAAATTAATCACAAACAGATAAAACAATTCCATTCGCTAAGGAAAATGTTACATTACCTAGAGATAAGCACCGAAAAAACGTGAAAATGAGGGAAAAGGTTGACTAAATAATATTTTATTTGTGTTTTTTTGTATTACTATGAATAAAATAGATACATTTATTTATTGTTTTAAATGTTTTTGGATATATATACATATATATATATATATATATATATGATCAGTATATATATATAATTTGTTTATTCTTTTTATACTTCACTATTTAATATTTCTCTACACTTAAAATGTAAAGGTGCGTGATCGTAGTAATGACGAGAAGAGGGATATGCCATGCGATAAGGAGTACATACAATTGTTAGTTTGTATTGCTTAAAACTGTATATTGCCAAGATATAACTTAATAGATGTCGTTGAATTGAGTTTTTTGATCGTAATATTAAATAATATTTGTGTGAAATTATTTTTAGATATACCGCCATTCTATAAGAAAATTTCGTTACCAATAGCGAGAGCATATTTCCGAGTAACGATGCATTCTCTCTTGAGTCCGCTTCTTCCGTGGACTCCGTTGAAACGAATAAGGATTACGTAACCGACAACGAAACCCTGGACTCGACAGACGTATCTAAGGATTTAGTGATGAAGGTATTATTGATTTACCGTTTATCTCTAAAACTACTCACCACCTAATTAAATACATTATACGTAGACCTATTGTATTCATTACGAGAACCTATATTCTATTGTATGAACGTGTGCCCGTTCTCCAGAGAGATAGCGCTGAGGAGATACGAGGAGGTACGGTGGATGCACTGATTGCCCATGCTACAACTGTGGGCAAGAGTGGTAAGTGTGGTAAAGTGTGGTAAAGTGTGGTAAAGTGTGGTAAGTGTGGTAAAGTGTGGTAAAGTGTGGTAAAGTGTGGTAAAGTAGCGTATGGCTCTTTGTGTATATCATTTGTATTGTTAGTCGATCTTTCTAATATTACATTAAGAATACTGTTATTAATTTAATAGTTAATTTCTAAACTACTTATATGCTTAGTTATTTTATTATACTTATGATATTATTTTTATGAATACACGAATATTATCTAAATTAGAATCATTTAGTGATTGCGATGACGGCAATTTCCAGGTTTGATTTTCCAAGAGGTTTTCTTGACAACATATCGTACATTCGTGACTCCGAGGCAACTTCTGAAGAAACTATTACATCGGCATTCCAGATTCAGCAGAGTTGAGGACACGGTGAAAAGAAGACTTTCTCGTAACGCATTCTCATTCATTATGCGGATGGTCGACGAAATTTGGTTTAAATAATTTCATATTCATTTTTATTGTTTATCTTCACACGGCGTTATTTTTATCAGCAAGGCGTAATATTATTAAAAGTTAAAATAAATATAAATAAATAACAAATAATTCATCGTAAATCTTATTATATAATAATCATTATATAATAATTAAATTATGATTATTAAAATATCAATACTACATTTTCCTGATGTGAGATTATCCCAAACTATTTTATAATGGAAAAATGCATTTTATTAATCGATAATTGTTTGAAAAACAGTAAAATCCAAAATCTAAAAATGTACTTATGAAAACTTAATCATTCCAAATAATTTCAGTTTTCGCACGGAACTAGATAGTCAGATGTTGCGAACACTTATGGACCTCGTATTTCAACTTTTGTGCAATGGCGAACTGATGCAAGGTCGCATCTTACGTAACAAGGTTACGGAGAAGAACCAGCAACGCAAACACTACCTGGAAAACGGCGGTCAATCCGACATCATCGCTAACTACATCTCGTACACCAAGTTAGACCACGCGGCGAAGTCACGATAATAAGACCAATCATAACAATAAATAAACAAACCAAATAAATATAATGTAGATCCTCAAATACGAAAAATATTATCAATTATATTTCTTTTAATACTACAAAAAAAACTTGCCATTTACTAATTAAAATAACTGACATCAAAACGAAAAATCGCAGGTCACGACCTTTATTTGAATTCAAGAGTCTCGATATCGCTGAGCAAATGACTCTTTTGGATGCCGACCTGTTTCAGCGAATCGACGTCAGCGAGGCACTCTTGTGGAGTAGGGAGCAATGCGAGGAACGTAGTCCAAACCTGACCAGGTTGATCTCCCTAATCTTCACAAGCGAGTCTAGTGTCAAGCAAATTCACTGCTTTAGCAAACGATAGAAACACTTCTTTATAGTATATTATTTTATATTTCCCACTTTAATACATACACATAAGATGATGTGTTCATATTTCATAGATGTCATTTCATATATTGACTAATTCGCATAGCTTATAAATAACAGTTAAACAACACTTTAATCAAAAATGTCTAAATTAATAGTATGTTGAGTTCATCTAAATTTAACCCCAGATTCATCTAAATAATCTGTGAAAATATTTTCAACCTAAAAATACATTTACACATACAAATAATGTATCTTCGCTACAGGTTTACGGAGCACTTTAATAAAGTTTCTTATTGGTGCAGAACCCGACTGTTGGAACAGAACGACGTGAAGGAAAGAGAAAAACTCTTCGTGAAACTTATTAAAGTCATGAAGGTATTTTTATTTATTAAATATTATTCATACTTCGTAAAATCTAGTGTCTTTGATTCTTGGATGTAAGTATTACCAATAAGCATGGTATTAGAACTACCATTATCATACTAATATTAATACAATATTGTTAGATAATAATATATATATCAAAAATAATAATGTATAATATGAGTATTATGTAATACAATATGATGTAACAAATACATGTATTCCTAAAATTGAATGTAAATAATAAAACATAGTTTCTAATATTACAAATATTCAACTTATTATAACCACATAATAAATTGAAGATAATATGATATCAAGGATAAGAGAATATAAATAATTCGACTTATAATAAATATATTTATTTTATTTATATATAATTAATCTTTATTACAATTATTTTCAGCATCTGAGAAAATTAAACAATTTCAATTCTTACCTTTCTGTTTTATCTGCACTCGACTCTGCACCAATCAGAAGGCTCGAATGGCACAAACAAAATGCAGAGGCATGCTATTAAATCTTTTAAAATAAATCTTACACAATCTTACATAACATGTGTAAGAATTTAATCAAATTAATAATTTAATCGAACAGTTAAAATATTATATAGATAGAATTTTGAAAAATTCGACATCTTTATTTTTCTTACCCCCAACTCTATAGACACTGAACCAATGCTGTGAGTTAATTGACAGCTCATCATCTTTTCGTTCATACCGCCAAGCTTTGGCTGAAACTCAAGGCCTATGCATACCATACATGTTAGTCACACTTATTGTAGCACTACTACATTACCACTATGCCTATGACACTACACCATTTTCAAACAAAACAAATCAAAATATAAACCGGATTAAAAATGATTAAGATCTCTCATTTCTAATATGAATATTTATTAATAAATTATTATTATTACATTTATTACGAGTTTGGATTTTAGTTAATAATTTTTATTGTGGTCGTAATCAATTCAGATTTATTTATTTACTATTTATGGAAATCATAACAATAATTAAAATCAATAATTTGATACAATAATCAATATACTATTTGATACAATTTATCTATAGATTACTATGTAGATCACTATATAGATCACTATATAGATCACTATATAGATCACTATATACATATGGCAAAAAATAAAATAATATTACATGATAATAAAATAATATTCATTTTCAGAGGACTTGTTCTACAGGATTTAACATTCATTCATATTGGAAACCCTGATTTTCTCTCCGACGATATAGTTAATTTCTCAAAGCGCTGTCAACAATTCAATATATTGCATAATATGCAAAAGTTCAATAAATGGCTAGTAATCATTAATAATCATTGAAATACATTTTTTATTGTTATAAATTATATTAAAAATATTTCTAAATTATTAAAATTTACAGTAATTATGAATTTAAAAAAAACGATAAAATATTATCGTGTTTTAACAATTTTGCGGATTTCTTGAGCGAAGATGCATTATGGGAAATATCAGAAAAGCTAAAGCCACGGGGATCAAAGAAAGTGAAATAAATAGTTGTTGTATATTTTGTACATTTTTCGTATAATTCCATGGATGTGAAAACTAAATGTGTAATCTTGTAAATCTGTAAAACACTAAAAAGTATTAAACTCCATTGGAAGGAGCTCAGTTTATTGATATTTCAATAAAATAAACACAAATTGTATATATCTTTATTATTCGTATGTTTGCCATCTAATGCCTAAAGAATACCACCGATAATGTAGAGAATATACCAACAATGTATCCATTAGCATCTTTAATCAGTCAGTTGTAGTGGATTTGACCACATCCAGGTGGATGTCATACTGTTGATCCAGGCCAATGTATGAATCGCTGAGTATGAATAGACGATAGACCAATTTGCCTACAATTAAAGAAATAATATTAATACTAATTAAAATATAATATAAATGTGCATAGGCACGTTTTTAAAATTTAAATAATAATCAATTATAATATTGTGATTTCAGAACTTATCATCAATAATTATTGATATTTATAAAGTTATTGAAATTGGCGGAATTTTATAAAAATATTGTGAATTGGTAATAAAAAGGTCCTATAAAAACAGAAATAACATTTTCTACTTACTTTAATGTTTTATAAATTAAATAAAATGATAGTGATTATATTAAATTAATAATGGTTAACCTGTAATGTATATTAGCAACTGAATGTATTTAGATGGTAAAGAACGTTGTACGAACTAGAGAAGAGATCATTCTAACCAGGTGAACTGGGCATCGCAAGATCTATTACGGAATTAGAGTTTGACCAGCGAGGAGTAACGCGTTTCACGGCGACAACTCCGGAAGTCTCCAAATCTCCGATGATTAAGATCCAGGACTCGTTCTTCTGCTTCGCGTACCGTCGGCTGTATACGCGAGTATCCTGAAACCACCGAGTTGTTAGAGATGTTAGAGAACGAATAGCCGACTTCTTTCATTCTAATTATTTTACAAGACTTTCATTGCGTTAATACATGAAAGCAAGTTTAAAATTTAATTTAACTTTAACTTTAACTTAACCTAAACCTAAACTTAACTTAACTTTAACTTAACCTAAACCTTAACCCAACTAAACCTAAACCTCAATTTAACTTTAACTTAACCTAAACCTAAACTTAACTTAACTTAAACCTTAATTTAACTTTAACTTTAACTTAACCTAAACCTTAAGTTAACTTAAACCTTGACTTAATTTAACTTTAACTTAACCTAAACCTTAACTTAACTTAACTTAAACCTTAATTTAACTTTAACTTTAACTTAACCTAAACCTTAAGTTAACTTAAACCTTGACTTAATTTAACTTTAACTTAACCTAAACCTTAACTTAACTTAACTTAAACCTTAATTTAACTTTAACTTTAACTTAACCTAAACCTAAACTTAACTTAACTTAAACCTTAATTTAACTTTAACTTTAACTTAACCTAAACCTTAACTTAACTTAAACCTTAACTTAATTTAACTTTAACTTAACCTAAACCTTAACTTAACTTAACCTAAACCTCAATTTAACTTTAATTTTAACTTAACCTAAACCTTAACTTAACTTAACTTAAAC
>OZ038314.1:7548751-7571251 GCA_964035775.1 Osedax frankpressi
TAAGGTGTAGACTGACAGTCAGTAATTGTTAAAGTGTAGACTGACAGTCATTAGTAGTTAAGGTATAGTCTGACAGTCAGTAGTAGTTAAGGTGTAGACTGACAGTCAGTAGTAGACTGACAGTCAGTAGTATTTAAGGTGTAGACTGACAGTCAGTAGTAGTTAAGGTGTAGTCTGACAGTCAGTAGTAGTTAAGGTATAGTCTGACAGTCAGTAGTAGTTAAGGTGTAGACTGATAGTCAGTAGTAGTTAAGGTGTAGACTGACAGTCAGTAGTAGTTAAGGTGTAGACTGACAGTCAGTAGTAGTTAAGGTGTAGACTGACAGTCAGTAGTAGTTAAGGTATAGTCTGACAGTCAGTAGTAGTTAAGGTGTAGAGTGACAGTCAGTAGTAGTTAAGGTGTAGACTGACAGTCAGTAGTAGTTAAAATATAGTTTGACAGTCAGTAGTAGTTAAGGTGTAGACTGACAGTCAGTAGTAGTTAAGGTATAGTCTGACAGTCAGTAGTAGTTAATCTGTAGTCTGACAGTCAGTAGTAGTTAAGGTATAGACTGACAGTCAGTAGTAGTTAAGGTGTAGACTGACAGTCAATAGTAGTTAAGATGGAGACTGACAGTCAGTAGTAGTTAAGGTGTAGACTGACAGTCAGTAGTAGTTAAGGTATAGTCTGACAGTCAGTAGTAGTTAAGGTGTAGACTGACAGTCAGTAGTAGTTAAGGTGTAGACTGACAGTCAGTAATTGTTAAGGTGTAGACTGACAGTCAGTAGTAGTTAAGGTGTAGACTGACAGTCAGTAGTAGTTAAGGTGTAGACTGACAGTCAGTAGTAGTTAAGGTGTAGACTGACAGTCAGTAATTGTTAAGGTGTAGACTGACAGTCAGTAATTGTTAAGGTGTAGACTGACAGTCAGTAGTAGTTAAGGTGTAGTCTGACAGTCAGTAGTAGTTAAGGTGTAGACTGACAGTCAGTAGTAGTTAAGGTATAGTCTGACAGTCAGTAGTAGTTAAGGTGTAGACTGACAGTCAGTAGTAGTTAAGTTGTAGACTGACAGTCAGTAGTATTTAAGGTGTAGACTGACAGTCAGTAGTAGTTAAGGTGTAGTCTGACAGTCAGTAGTAGTTAAGGTATAGTCTGACAGTCAGTAGTAGTTAAGGTGTAGACTGATAGTCAGTAGTAGTTAAGGTGTAGTCAATAATGCCACTAGTATATTAATCAGATAATAAAAAATATAATTAATATTAATTACATTTTGTAAAAGTAGTGAATTAATTCTCAAGTCGTCAGTTTAAGTAAAATAGAATACAGGAGTCTGAATACATATCGAGTATATACTTCATAACTCTGTAGTAAAAGCGCCTATATCCGAAGTAAGGTCGTAGAAAGGTCGCAGATCACGTCAGAAGGCTTACCTTGTGAGCTTGAGCCGTGGGCAGAAACGATTTGAACATGTTGAGAGATTGCAGTTCATTGCGGAGAGTGAAGTCGAGTAGTTGAGGCAACGACGATATCCTACTCCAGCCGCCAGGTGGCGCTGGGGTCGAGTTGTTATTGAAATGCGGCTCTGCCCGGACTAGGTATTTCTTATTCGTCGGTTTGACGTCGCGAGCGCCTTTGACATTACGAGTTTCGCTATTGTTGTAGTTATTGCCGTTACTCGAGTTCATTTCAGATTCATTGTGATCGCCATTGTCAATATGGAATCTAGTCAAAAATTAATTCGATTATAAATTTATGTTAGTAATTATTATTCATATTTTACAATTATATGTCATTTATTTCAATATTTATACTGACATTTATCTATTCAGAAATTAATAAAGAAGTGATAGAATATAAATATGGGAATTTAAAGCAGACAACTTTTAATAATAACTACAATACATATTGTATAATCAAATTACTTATTATGATATTTTAATATATTAGTTATATAATATAATTCTATTTTAATAAATGCAGATGAGTTATAAAGTGAAAACGGACAGGAATAGAATACATACTTTAGGAAGTGCAGATTTTCAGCGTTTAAATAGGGAAGCTGATACAGAGGATTATCATATGCCCAGGCACCCTGAATAATCATCTGCAGAAGTAGGGAGCACTGCAAACAGGCAGTCAATCTGTCCATCTCCACGCTGACGTCCAGCATAGCCTGTAGGCAATGGATAGTGTGGGTTGACGAAGAGTGGGAGGAATGCAGTTCGAATCGGGGAACAGAGCCAGCGCTAGATGTCAATGGATGTCTTTATAAGAAACAATTGAAATGTGCGACAATGAACGTTGGAAGATATAACAGAACTTGAAAACACGAGTAATTCAATTCAGTTATCGGAGAGGGGCTATTTAAGACTATGTGATCCTCGTGACAATACTTACCTGAGTAACTCGTATTGCCTGATCGAGTACTGACTTCAAATCGGTCTCATAATCTACCATCGGCAGTTCAACTTGAGAGAAATAAGCCTAAGAAAATGAAAGAATGACATTTTTATGTAATTTCATCAAAATGTAAACATCAAATTAAGTGAAAAATTATATGTTTTTAAATAATAAATAAAAACTTAATATTAGAATTACAATCTGACATTTGATTGTACATTGAACGTAATACACACAATAGTATACATAACAATAGAGAACCTGTAGTAGTAGGAATGCTTTTGTATTGGAATTCAAGAAGTCTTCGCTGGGCAGTGGTAATTTCTTTGCTAATTCACTGAAATGTACAAATATATATTAATATAAATAATTAGATACAATTTGATCATCAAATATATTAATATAAAATATATCGATGTAAATTAGTATAGAAATTAGTATCAAATATATTAATATAATAAATCCGGAAAATAATAATATTAAGGAATTTTCACATAAAACAATGTCTGCAATATTAAATCATTTCACATATATTTAAAAGCATCATCCAGAAAGACAATGAGATAGATAGGTTGAGATAAATACTAGTGGACAGACTTTATAATAATTAACTTACGCATTCAGTAAATCTTCATTATGTCTGACTGGAATTTCATTAAATTCATAAGAAAACTGCAAAAAACACAAATAATAAAATAATTGCAGCTTTAAGATAATTATTTAAAATCTGAGATTGATTTAAAAATAATCTAAATACTTTTCTCTATTCTATTAATGTTATTAAATTATTAATTAACTAAAATGTATTAATTACTACAAAGAAAATATAGTCTGAGCCTACATCTCACACCTTGACCACTAAACAAGAACCTCCCCTCGGTCACTCGGTACCAAACCCACCCCTTAACTACTAATTTACACAATTTAGTTAACTCTTAATGACTACCTCATAACACACCCCTTGACCATTACATCACACCTACCCAATAACCATAACCTCACACTCTCCCTATTGACCTCAACCTCATAACACACCCCTTGACCATTACATCACTACTAACCGCCAGATTTTTGACCACATCGGCCAGAGAACAATTGGAGGACATTTTGTCGACGAATCCTCCAATTGTGCTGTAATGTATATAGTAATAGGAAGCAATGTGTCCCAAAGAAGTAGAATATAAATTTTCATCCCCCTAGAAATAGATAAGAATAGTAATTGAACACTTCCCAAGTATTGGTCAGATATTGTAACACATTAATGGGAACAAATACAAATTTATTTGTATTTTTAAAAGTTTTTAGTTATTTAAAGAGAAATTTATATTAATATTTTTCAAAAATGTAAAAATGTTTAAAAGGCAATTTAAAAGAATTAAATTAGATTATAGAGGAGACTAAAGAGTGGATTTAATAGGAGATTTTAGATGGGATTATAGAGGTTATTAAATAAGAGATTTTAAAGGGGATTATGGTGGGGATTAAATAAGAGATTTTAAAGGGGATTAAATATGGGGATTAAAGAAGGGATTAAAGAGGGGATTAAAGAAGGATTTTAGATGTAATTGTATAAAGAGAATTAAAGAGTAACCTTGGAGTTGTCATACTTTACACAGTAGGATGCCATCAGAGTTTTTATGCTGTTTGTTATTAGATCATCGAGGAAAGGGAATAATGTATCATCATCAAGGTTCTCTAGTCCATAATAACTGTAGTAGGGGTAGTAGGGGTAGTAGGGGTAGTAGGGGTAGTAGGGGTAGTAGTAGTAGGGGTAGTAGGGGTAGTAGGGGTAGTAGTAGTAGGGGTAGTAGGGTTAGTAGGAGTAGTAGGGGTAGTAGTAGGGATAGTAGGAGGGGTAGTAGGGGTAGTAGTAGTAGGAGGGGTAGTAGGGGTAGTAGGGGTATTAGGGGTAGTAATAGGGGTAGTAGGAGGGGTGGTAGGGGTAGTAGTAGAAGTAGTAGTAGTAGTAGTAGTAGTAGTAGTAGTAGTAGTAGTAGTAGTAGTAGTAGTAGTAGTAGTAGTAGGGGTAGTAGGGGTAGTAGTAGTAGTAGTAGGGGTAGTAGTAGTAGGGGTAGTAGGGGTAGTAGGAGTAGTAGTAGTAGTTAACCTGGGGTTTTTAAGAAGACGTCTGTACATGAATGTCTTTGTGATATATTCGACAGCGCTGACTTTGCATTTAATAGTTCTTGAGACAATTTCTGCATTCAGGTGTTCTGGTAAAACCGCCAACAGACTAAAATTAAACATTAAAGTTTATTAAATATTAGGAATAATCGATTTCATCTTCATATTATTATTATTAACTATTCAATAATTTAATTTCTTATTATTAATAAGTAAAATATATACATCCAATACACTCAATTTATATTCATATTTATCTTTTAATATATATTAATATAGTGTATAAAACAATTTTATTAATTTTATTAAGTTTTATTAAATAATCACGACTTATTCACAACTGATCTTGAAATAAATAAACTACATATTATATAATAATACAATTACATAAGTTTTATAATAATATATATTATTATTTGTAATATCATTTTATATGTAATGATATTACAAATAAAAATAAACCTATTTTAGGTATATTTATATTTCTGCCCAATATAAAAATATTAATTCATGAGTATAACTTTTTATTTCTAATAAATCATTATCTAGAAGTAGTTTTGTAATATAGTAAAGTGTTAATACTATATTATTTATTAAATGTCAATCGATGTATTTAATTAATTATTTAATATTATATCGATTACAATTTATTGTCATTAGACTATTTTCTGTCACACAAACTTTGACTCCACGGGGAAAGGCTCGTACAGGAATTTCTTATAGAACTGTTTCTTCGTATCCTGTACCAAAACGACTGCGACTCCGCGGTCATCGTACTGAGGTCTGCCTGCCCTTCCCATCATCTGTAGTACGTCTGTACGGGACAGGGGTGTAAACAGGTGTCACGAGGTAAAGGTTAGGAGAGAGGTCAGCTTGAAAATCATAGTTTTAATGATTGCATGCAGAATATATGTATAAGAATGGGGGAGCGAGGGTGAAAGGGATGTAGTAGTTTATAAAGTAATAACAAAGAGGAGTTATCTTTTCGCATCAGCATATGACTAAATTGTTATCGTCTTAAAAGGATCTTTTAACAAGATCAGATAAATGATAAAATTTCAAAGTTTCGCGTAAATCGCAGAATAAATCTACCTGTGATCGGGAAATCGACGTAACGATGCGTTTTGCCGTCGAAATATTCGGTTCCCTTGATCACCACCAGGTGAGCAGGGAAGTTTACTCCCCAAGCCAAGGTACTCGTAGCAACTAGAATCTGAGAGTATGGAAGGGACAAAATAAAGATGTAGGAGTCGGGGCATTTCTATATCAATTGGTCAATGAGATAGAGAAGGCTATGTATATATACACACGTTATATGGATGTTTGTATGTAATTTGAAGTGGGATAGAGCTTATGACAATGATACATGGGTTAAAATAAGTTATCCATTTGTAATTTTTAATATTTGAGTTATTTTGTTGTCAATCTCGAATATTTAAGTTGACAAAATATTTGAATTTCTAACTTGGATCTTTTGGTTACAAAATAGTTCTTCTACAACTTTCCGGTCGCGTTCGGAAAGACCCGCGTGATGGAGTCCAATTCCGTATGCTAATGTCAGTTTCAGGTTTGGGTCTTTAATCCCTATTATCAGGTTATCCATCTGCAAATTATTAAATGATATTAGATAATAAAAGGCTAGAATCATTTGACCTAATATAGATATAATATATATATAGTTCAGTAAATAAGTTACATAGGAAATAATATAAATATTATTATATCATTTCCACATTTGCTTTTTTCATGGTTATAAATAGATTTAAAATAGTTGTAAAAAAAGATTTTCTTTAGAAAAAAAATATAAACCCGAACAATTAATTAGACCGATCGAGAAATAACGCATCACCTTGTCTATAAATAGATCTACTAACACATATGTGTTATGTAAGAGCATAAAGAAAAGTTGTAAAAACAATCCCGAAATAATAAAATCATAAAGTGTCGATTCTGAATACATTTTATAAATAGTCACACGACTTCAGTCGTGAAGGCGAGATGGAGAGAAAACGGTCGTCATTTACAGGTACGAGGATAATGGTCGTGGTTTTGTTATTGTTCGGGGTTACGCTGCTGCAATGTTTACGGGCGGAAGATTTGTGCTGCGAGCCCGGTCGTTACCGAGGAATTGTAAGGACTTTCAAGCAAGTTGGTAGTTGTGGAGCATTAATGAAATTTATAATCCTGCTTGCCTTGTGGTTATATGAAATCAATACATTATTATTGACCCCCTTGGCATAGATATGAAGTATTGAAACTAAGTAAAACTAATTGTAATGTTAATTAACAAATATACCAATAACATAATATCATTATTTATATAGTCCCACTCTAGTGGATATTAATAATATGTACATATTGGTAAAATGACCTCATAGCTAATACATACATAGTATATTATGCAAGGATTGAATTGTTATAGGTGACCAAAAGAGAGAATTATAAAGCCTTTGAAAATTATATGGAAACACATATCTACAAAGACAATCCCAACCAAAAGATTACAGTTGTGTCTCTGGGCAAAAGTATAGAGCAAGATATCAGAATTATAGATGATTATAGAAATCAAATCAGGTTATGGAGAGAAGGAAAGCAAATGAGAATACATAATATTCAAAATAAAAATAGATACAAAATATTCATTAGAAATTGATTATTATTAATAACATAATATGAATTATTAATTTGACAGGTATATTGTAAATAGTACAAATTGTCGACGTTTTAAAATGACAAATACTTTATCGAAAATATGTATAAAGAGCAAACAAGGTCAGAGTTCAATATTAATATTTATTAAAGTCATGTAAATTAATTCTCCTATTGTTTTATTTATTAACAATATTCAATCAAATTTTCTAAAGTATATAAAGTATTTATTATTCATAATCAAATAAGATAATATATTTTCCCCAAGTACTTTTTAATACATTTTTTAATCGTAATTAAATATATTAAATTAAGTAATTTTGCTAAAAAAGGAAATGATATTTGGACTGGATTCCGAAATGAAAGCAGAAAGGAAACAATAATAAATTACATTTATTATGAATTTCATTCCCGTGGAAAATTTGTTGAATATGTAGGAAGAAAAATGGTCACAACAACAAATACAACAATTATTATCTCACTTGTAATCATTGTATTAATACAAGAAAATAGAAATTAATATATCCTTAAGAATTTCATATCAATAACGTATATATTTTCACTAATTTGTATTCATAAAGCTGATTTAGGCATTTAGCGAATTCGTTCTATCTAACACCGACAATGCCCAAACAAATAGGTTTCAAGTTCAAATTGCCTGCCAATATCGGATACTTACCAGGTCACGGACGTCAGTAACCCTAGCGAAACGCAAAAAGTGATGAACATTAGTTATAAACCTACATATGGATAATACGGACGTATAAATGAACTCATAACATACGTAGTAATTAAATGTGTATGCCTAGTGGCTATTATTTAAGTAAGTAGCTGGATATAAAGAGATATTCGAAATCAAATATTTCAAGATCATTGCCCACCAATTGAGATCATCAGTTTTAGCTAGAGTGTATTATTTGTATTGTCTACATATATACATGTATTATTGTATTGTATCGTCGATATTCCAGGGGATAAAGTATCATTATAATAATCTATTATGTGCATACTCTAGGATTCATAAATAAAATGCAACCAATAACCAGTTCTGATTTACAGACAAATTATAACGACATACACTACAACTACACTCCAGACATAGACGACTATATTTCTGTAACAGCCACAAGAATCCCAGAATACTGTAACTTCTCCGAGTTAGTATGTATGTCTAGTCTTAGCGTACCATCAAGTACTAAGTGGTAACTACACAAATACATTATTCCAATAGTTTAATTGTTTCCCGATTGTAGAATGGAAATGAAAACTAAAAAAAGTGAAAAAGTGGATATAGAAATTCCAGCACATATTGAACATATTTTAGCAAATTTCGTTCAAAATAAAATGAAAACTTTATAATCAATTCAAAATGTGGTTATTTATCTACTGATTAAAAAATATAGAAAGTTTCAATAAATAACTCAATGTGAATTTATTTATTTTTATTAATATAAGTAGTAGTAGTAATAGTAGTAATAGTAGTAGTAATAGTAGTAATAGTAGTAGTAATAGTAGTAATAGTAGTAGTAGTAGTAGTAGTAGTAGTAGTAGTAGTAGTATTAAAGTAGTTTAATTCCTGCAATCGTTGCATTGATATTCCTTGATAAAGATTCGTGATACATTTCAATTGGTCTAGTTTCGGAAGCGTAAGGTGAATTACATATTCGCCCACTTCCACATTTTCGGTAATGGTGTATCGCGGCTTCCTAAATGGTAAGAGATTATGGATACAATGGAATACAGTTAGAACATCTACTCAATAATTGACTACATATTTTTATAGATATCAATATAAATGAATGCATTCTAAACAATAAATATGTTAACAAAACTGATTCACTTGAGTATTAAATTTATTAAACATACAAATTAAAAAGTGTCAGCATTCTTATTAGTATTTATGAATATAAAAAGATTATTAGTAGATAATATATTAATATGAATCTGTTTAATAAAAATTCTAAAAAATAGAAACTAGATTAATTTGAGTTTCTGAAAACAAAATAGAACCATTAACCTGCTGGGAAACCAGTACAACTCTGGGGCCTGGGGAGGACTGCTCCATCAACCTACTTACGTGGTGTATACCCATCTCAAATACGAGATGTGGGCGTATTGCACATTTTGTCCTGTAGGGTGCGACGGCGGATTTCTGAGCGAACTTAGATAAACGTACTTTCCCTGGTGAGCAAAATAAACGATAAGTTTATGTACATTGTATATAATATCGACAACATTTCATACGAAAGTATATATACTATTTTTATAACCTAAACTAATGCATTATATTTTATATAACCAGCAAATATTGGATTATTGTAATATATAAAATATATCGGATATATTAACCTAATTTATAATAATAATTTTATCTTAGAATAATGATACAAATTCTTTTGCTAACCTGAAATATCTGTTGCCTTGTCGCAATATACGCTATTAAAGCAAAACGCCGCTATTTCTACATGTTCATTGGTGGAATTCTCGCTCGACCCCTGACCTCGTAAACGCAAACTCGCCTTCGACAGCCAATCGGCGATTGACGCGTCTCCGTATGTGAACAACGACTCATCGATATCGACGAACAGAATGTGTTTGACATACGGACCATGTCGGTATAGACAGTCATTGACTGACAACTACAGGAGAGGAGAAATGTCATTACTACAGCCCCCTATATTATTATATTACCTTGGTATTACTACAGCCCCCTGTATACTTTTTAATTTGTACGTTTAATAAATAAAATAATATTACTACAGCCCCCTATATTACTACAGCCCCATATATTACTATAGTCCACTATATTACTACAGCCCCCTATATTACTACAGCCCTATATATTACTATAGTCCACTATATTACTACAGCCCCCTATATTACTACATGTCCCTATATTGCTACAGCCCCCTATATTACTACAGCCCCCTATATTACTACATGTCCCTATATTACTGCATGCCCCTATATTACTACAGCCCCCTATATTACTACAGCCCCATATATTACTATAGTCCACTATATTACTACAGCCCCCTATATTACTACAGCCCTATATATTACTATAGTCCACTATATTACTACAGCCCCCTATATTACTACATGTCCCTATATTGCTACAGCCCCCTATATTACTACAGCCCCCTATATTACTACATGTCCCTATATTACTACATGCCCCTATATTACTACAGCCCCCTATATAACTACATCCCCATATATTACTATAGTCCACTATATTACTACAGCCCCCTATATTACTACAGCCCCCTATATTACTACATGTCCCTATATTACTACATGCCCCTATATTACTACAGCCCCCTATATAACTACATCCCCATATATTACTATAGTCCACTATATTACTACAGCCCCCTATATTACTACATGTCCCTATATTACTACATGCCCCTATATTACTACAGCCCCCTATATTACTACATCCCCATATATTACTATAGTCCACTATATTACTACAGCCCCCTATATTACTACATGTCCCTATATTACTACATGCCCCTATATTACTACAGCCCCCTATATTACTACATGCCCCCCTATTACTACAGCCACCTAATTACTACATGTCCCTATATTACTACATGCCCCTATATTACTACAGGACCCTATATTACTACATGCCCCCCTATTACTACAGCCCCCTTTATACTCGAATACACAAGATACTTAAGTACACTATACAAGTACAAGCTATACAACTGTATCCATACTAATAATTACTATTCAATAACTACTTATATAAATAACCAAGTACAAACAATTTGAGCATGGTACCATATCTTAGACAACAACATCTTGGGTACATTCCATTTGTACACGGTGGCTATATTCTTTGCCTATGATAATATAATATAGTGATAGTGCTGATGATATAGATATAGATATAGATATATATATAGATATAATCTTATAATACCAAGGTAAACAAATATAGAATATAATAAATACATTGAATACCTTTAGATATTAGTTTTATATGTTTAACTACTCTACTAGCCTTGTAGTACTGTAACATACACTATATCCACTAGCCTGGTAGTACTGTAACATACACTATCTCCACTAGCCTGGTAGTACTGTAACATACACTATCTCCACTAGCCTGGTAGTACTGTAACATACACTATCTCCACTAGCCTGGTAGTACTGTAACATACACTATCTCCACTAGCCTGGTAGTACTGTAACATACACTATCTCCACTAGCCTGGTAGTACTGTAACATACACTATCTCCACTAGCCTGGTAGTACTGTAACATACACTATCTCCACTAGCCTGGTAGTACTGTAACATACACTATCTCCACTAGCCTGGTAGTACTGTAACATACACTATCTCCACTAGCCTGGTAGTACTGTAACATACACTATATCCACTAGCCTGGTAGTACTGTAACATACACTATCTCCACTAGCCTTGTAGTACTGTAACATACACTATATCCACTAGCCTGGTAGTACTGTAACATACACTATCTCCACTAGCCTGGTAGTACTGTAACATACACTATCTCCACTAGCCTGGTAGTACTGTAACATACACTATCTCCACTAGCCTGGTAGTACTGTAACATACACTATCTCCACTAGCCTGGTAGTACTGTAACATACACTATCTCCACTAGCCTGGTAGTACTGTAACATACACTATCTCCACTAGCCTGGTAGTACTGTAACATACACTATCTCCACTAGCCTGGTAGTACTGTAACATACACTACCTCCACTAGCCTTGTAGTACTGTAACATACACTATATCCACTAGCCTGGTAGTACTGTAACATACACTATCTCCACTAGCCTGGTAGTACTGTAACATACACTATCTCCACTAGCCTGGTAGTACTGTAACATACACTATCTCCACTAGCCTGGTAGTACTGTAACATACACTATCTCCACTAGCCTGGTAGTACTGTAACATACACTATCTCCACTAGCCTGGTAGTACTGTAACGTACACTATCTCCACTAGCCTGGTAGTACTGTAACATACACTATCTCCACTAGCCTGGTAGTACTGTAACATACACTATCTCCACTAGCCTGGTAGTACTGTAACATACACTATATCCACTAGCCTGGTAGTACTGTAACATACACTACCTCCACTAGCCTTGTAGTACTGTAACATACACTATATCCACTAGCCTGGTAGTACTGTAACATACTCTATATCCACTAGCCTTTTAGTACTGTAACATACACTATCTCCACTAGCCTGGTAGTACTGTAACATACACTATCAACACTATCCTGGTAGTACTGTAACATACACTATCTCCACTAGCCTGGTAGTACTGTAACATACACAATATCCACTAGCCTGGTAGTACTGTAACATACACTATCTTCACTAGCCTGGTAGTACTGTAACATACACTATCTCCACTAGCCTGGTAGTACTGTACTGTACACTCTCTCCACTATCCTGGTAGTACTGTAACATACACTATCTCCACTAGCCTGGTAGTACTGTAACATACACAATATCCACTAGCCTGGTAGTACTGTAACATACACTATCTCCACTAGCCTGGTAGTACTGTAACATACACTATCTCCACTAGCCTTTTAGTACTGTAACATACACTATCTCCACTAGCCTGGTAGTACTGTAACATACACTATCAACACTATCCTGGTAGTACTGTAACATACACTATCTCCACTAGCCTGGTAGTACTGTAACATACACAATATCCACTAGCCTGGTAGTACTGTAACATACACTATCTCCACTAGCCTGGTAGTACTGTAACATACACAATATCCACTAGCCTGGTAGTACTGTAACATACACTATCTCCACTAGCCTGGTAGTACTGTAACATACACTATCTCCACTAGCCTGGTAGTACTGTAACATACTCTATCTCCACTAGCCTGGTAGTACTGTAACATACACTATCTCCACTAGCCTGGTAGTACTGTACTGTACACTATCTCCACTAGCCTGGTAGTACTGTAACATACACTATCTCCACTAGCCTGGTAGTACTGTAACATACACTATCTCCACTAGCCTAGTAGTACTGTAATATACACTATATCCACTAGCCTGGTAGTACTGTAACATACACTATATCAACTAGCCTGGTAGTAATGTAACATACACAATATCCACTAGCCTGGTAGTACTGTACTATACACTATCTCCACTAGCCTGGTAGTACTGTAACATACACAATATCCACTAGCCTGGTAGTATTGTAACATACACAATATCCACTAGCCTGGTAGTACTGTAACATACACTATCTCCACTAGCCTGGTAGTACTGTAACATATACTATCTCCACTAGCCTGGTAGTACTGTAACATACACTATCTCCACTAGCCTGGTAGTACTGTAACATACACTATATCCACTAGCCTGGTATTACTGTAACATACACTATATCAACTAGCCTGGTAGTACTGTAACATACACAATATCCACTAGCCTGGTAGTACTGTAACATACACTATATCCACTAGCCTGGTAGTACTGTAACATACACTATCTCCACTAGCCTGGTAGTACTGTAACATACACTATATCCACTAGCCTGGTAGTACTGTACTATACATTAGCTCCATTAGCCTGGTAGTACTGTAACATACACTATATCCACTAGCCTGGTAGTACTGTAACATACATAATATACACTAGCCTGGTAATACTGTAACATACACTATATCCACTAGCCTGGTAGTACTGTAACATACTCTATATCCACTAGCCTGGTAGTACTGTAATACATGCAGTAGGTCTCTAGAAATGCCGGCATCGTAGAAGTGTATTTGTTGAACACCTTGCAGTAACGACAACTCAACAAATTCAATAAGGCGAACTGAGGATATTTCATTTCCAAATAAAGGGGGAACGCAGATATCCAGGGTCCGTCTATTGTCCGAGACAATGGCGTTCGTTTTCTTTGTCACGTCGCGTGTGTCACGTATATCGACTGACGCAGTAGCGCTCATATTCTTTATATCGTCATTGTCGATAATTGTTGTAAAGCTCAGCTCGTCGGGATCCACATTTATTTTAAGTTCTACAGTACCAGCCAACTTTTCACTTTTATTCTCCGACACCTCCAAATTTGGCACTTTTACTCCGATCGTATCAACCCCCACTTCTCCTTCATACGGCGCTTTCTCCGCTGGATCTGCGTTCCCTTCACCGCCGAACTTCGCATCCGACAGGAAAACAACCCCGCCGGTGTCGTCCACCGCGGTATCGACGTCGCCGGCGACTCGAGACAGTCCCAAGTTGCAGGCGCGGAGCACGGAGGTTACGTCGGGCCTACGGCACGTCAGAACGACACCCGCGTATTCGGCGCGGTGGTCGGCGGATAGTAGGTAGCGGGTGGAGACGCGGCCGCTCCACGCCACCGTACGGACACCGTTAGTTACGGCGTCGCCGTAGTAACCGACGCAGTAGAGAGGATGTTCACTCGGCGTGGTGATGTCGACGCGAGGACGCTTCGTTCGCGGCACTAGGGCTAGAACTCTTACTACCTCGTCGTCGTCCGACCTGGAGTCGATAAACGCAGATACGGCGTAGATATCGTCACAGCGGGCGCCGGCCTCAGCGTAGGATGCGATATGCGCCGATCGACAACGTGAGATAGGCTTAGCCCCGGCGTCCACGACGTCGTATCGAAATCGACGGTAACGATAGGCAGAGAAGAGCGGTGGGACGCGAGGCACGTGAGAAATATAGCCGAGAATGTCGGCGATTAAGTACCCACTGTACGCAAATAGCGCAGTCATTAGTATGACGCCGGATATTAGACAACGGATGATTAGTTTCCGAAACCGCATATCTCGGTGATTATCATATATTTAGTTATTAATTAGTATATTAATTGAGTTTAAACAATGTAAACATTGTGTGTTCAGAAATAAAATATACATTGGATTTTATATTTCTTACCTGATAGGTAAATAAAAAATATTTTAATATTTCAAATAGTAATTATTCTTAAATATAATAATTTTTGTAATGAATTAATAATACATATAAATATACTTTGTAATTATCCATAACATCAGGTTTACATATCATATTAATATTATGCATTAATAATATTATAAAATAGTAAAGTTTGAAAATAATTTTTGAAATTAAATTATTTTTAACAAGGATTATAAATATATATAGAATCATAGATTTTGACAAAATTAAATTTAATATATTTAATCTAGCCTCAAAATAATAATAATAAATAAAACTATAGTTGTTAATTTAGTTATTCATATGATAAAATATATTCAAGTAAATATAATTTGAATATATGTTTAATAAAGTTATAATTAATTTAAATTATAATTAATGAATAATAATAATTATTATTATAAATATAGTTGTTAATGTTGTCATTCATATGATAAAATATATTTAAATAAATATAATTTCAATATATGTTTAATAAAATTATAATTAATTTAAATTATAATTAATGTTTTATTATAATTTTCAAATATTATAAACGTGTTAATATTATATTAATTTATTATTTATAAACTAATCTTAATTTAAAATATTGTAAATAGCATTTTACATATAATAAATTCCAATGTTACATAGAACATTCTATTACATAGAAAATAGTTAAAAATATAGACAATGTATATAAAAATATAATATTGATGTTTAGAAAATCTATACTAACTTGCTAGTAATTATTGAACTATAATTATAATATAAAATTTATAATGCAATAAATAATGATAATCCATATATATATATTTTAATGTAAAAAATAGTCATGTAGCTTAAATAATAAATATTAGCTTAACGAAATATATATAAAATTTAGATTTAATCAAAATTTGTTATAAGATTTAATCAAAAATGACAACAAATTTTCTTAAAGAATAAATTCTTAAGATTTTTATGATTTTTCCAATTTGTATGTAGTGACTTATTACTATTCTGAGGTCAGATAAGTTCAAAGGTGTCACTCAGAAATCACACTTAGAAGAGTCACTTAGAGGTGCTTATGTCAGTGAATTAATTTCACATGTACAGAAGACTGACACAATCTAGTGAATTGATGAGCTTAAAAATGATAAAGTTTAAACATTTAAATAACTGTCTACAGGACTTCAAACACTGGTAAACAGACGTAAACAATAAGATATCAGTATATCACACACACTTACGTCATCCTCTAACTGTCTACAGGACTTCAAACAGTATATCACACACCATTACATCATACTCTAACTGTTTACAGGACTTCAAACAGTATATCACACACCATTACGTCATCCTCTAACTGTCTACAGGACTTCAAACAGTATATCACACTTACGTCATCCTCTAACTGTCCACAGGACTTCAAACAGTATATCACACACCATTACGTCATACTCTAACTGTCTACAGGACTTCAAATAGTATATCACACACCATTACGTCATCCTCTAACTGTCTACAGGACTTCAAACAGTATATCACACACACTTACGTCATCCTCTAACTGTCTACAGGACTTCAAACAGTATATCACACACCATTACGTCATCCTCTAACTGTCTACAGGACTTCAAACAGTATATCACACACCATTACGTCATACTCTAACTGTCTACAGGACTTCAAACAGTATATCACACACCATTACGTCATCCTCTAACTGTCTACAGGACTTCAAACAGTATATCACACTTACGTCATCCACTAACTGTCTACAGGACTTCAAACAGTATATCACACACCATTACGTCATCCTCTAACTGTCTACAGGACTTCAAACAGTATATCACACTTACGTCATCCTCTAACTGTCTACAGGACTTCAAACAGTATATCACACTTACGTCATCCTCTAACTGTCTACAGGACTTCAAACAGTATATCACACACAATTACGTCATCCTCTAACTGTCTACAGGACTTCAAACAGTATATCACACACTTACGTCATCCTCTAACTGTCTACAGGACTTCAAACAGTATATCACACACTTACGTCATCCTCTAACTGTCTACAGGACTTCAAACAGTATATCACACACACACTTACGTCATCCTCTAACTGTCTACAGGACTTCAAACAGTATATCACACACTTACGTCATCCTCTAACTGTCTACAGGACTTCAAACAGTATATCGCACACACTTACGTCATCCTCTAACTGTCTACAGGACTTCAAACAGTATATCACACACCATTACGTCATCCTCTAACTGTCTACAGGACTTCATACAGTATATCACACTTACGTCATCCTCTAACTGTCTACAGGACTTCAAACAGTATATCACACACTTACGTCATCCTCTAACTGTCTACAGGACTTCAAACAGTATATCACACACCATTACGTCATCCTCTAACTGTCTACAGGACTTCAAACATTATATCACACACCATTACGTCATCCTCTAACTGTCTACAGGACTTCAAACAGTATATCACACACCATTACGTCATCCTCTAACTGTCTACAGGACTTCAAACAGTATATCACACACCATTACGTCATCCTCTAACTGTCTACAGGACTTCAAACATTATATCACACACACTTACGTCATCCTCCTGCATGCTGAGCCATTTCTTTGGCTCATCGCTGGACACTAAGTAGGCCATTAGGTCAATTGCGGTCAGTCGCGTCTGTCTTCTACTACTCACAAATACCATGACGGGTTTTGTGGGGGAATGTGAGTTTATGGCTGCAATGGGTGTGGTTAGGAGGGATTAGGGAGTAGTTAGAGTAGGGGTTGACGAGGCAGGAGTAATGAATAAGATGGAGTTAGAGGATGTGGTTAGGAGATGTGGCTATCATGTGGTCAGGGCAGTATAGGATGGAGTGGTTGGAGACATTGTTTGGAATAAATAAACACCCGCATTAACAATAAACAAACTGATCTTATCCCCATACAAATCAGAATCCTACTAGTCTTTATCAATACTGACTTAATCGCAATATTATCAACTAATCTAATCTCTAACCCAACTGAACTTAATCTATTTAACACTACTAAACTAAACATCAAGAAATCTATACGTTATTAATCTAAAATTCGACAAATTCAACTAGAACCCACTTATTTAACACCACTAAACTAGTTTTCCACAAAAGGTTAATTACCTTGGTATGTGGGTTTATTCATGGATTGCATGCGGGGGCAGTAGTGGATCCCGTGGTACCCGCTGACGTGTACCTCGAGTGGTACTGGGCGTACAGAAGGTCTGAAGTTATACAACCCCATCTGGATAGGAATAGAGACGGGTTTATGTAGAATATGGATATGTTAAACATTACAGGATAGAATTAATATTGTAATATAATATTGCTACCAAAATATTAAACAAGTGTTAGATATTTGGTGTGTACACATAAAGAGTAGTCATATTAAAGGACTAATTAAATGTAGGGAGAGAATATTTGGGGTTATTTTTAAAGAGCATCAAATTAAAATTAATTACATGAAAACTCGCATTCTAGAATATTTGTATGATATATTGATATATAAAAAATATCATACAATAGATAATGACTACGATAATGACTACGATAATGACTACGATAATGACTACGATAATGACTACGATAATGACTTCGGTAATGACTACGATAATGACTACGATAATGACTACGGTAATGACTACGATAATGACTACGATAATGACTACGATAATGACTAGGGTAATGACAACGATAATGACTACGGTAATGACTACGATAATAACTACGATAATGACTACGATATTGACTACGATAATGACTACGATAATGACTACGATAATGACTACGATAATGACTACGATAATGACTACGATAATGACTACGATAATGACTACGATAATGACTGCGATAATGACTACCATAATGACTACCATAATGACTACGATAATGACTACGATAATGACTACGATAATGACTACGATAATGACTAGGGTAATGACAACGATAATGACTACGATAATGACTACGATAATAACTACGATAATAACTACGATAATGACTACGATAATGACTACGATAATGACTACGATAATGACTAGGGTAATGACAACGATAATGACTACGATAATGACTACGATAATAACTACGATAATGACTACGATAATGACTACGATATTGACTACGATAATGACTACGATAATGACTACGGTAATGACTACGATAATGACTACGATAATGACTACGATAATGACTACGATAATGACTACGATAATGACTAGGGTAATGACAACGATAATGACTACGATAATGACTACGATAATGACTACGATAATGACTACGATAATGACTTCGGTAATGACTACGATAATGACTACGATAATGACTACGGTAATGACTACGATAATGACTACGATAATGACTACGATAATGACTAGGGTAATGACAACGATAATGACTACGGTAATGACTACGATAATAACTACGATAATGACTACGATATTGACTACGATAATGACTACGATAATGACTACGATAATGACTACGATAATGACTACGATAATGACTACGATAATGACTACGATAATGACTACGATAATGACTGCGATAATGACTACCATAATGACTACCATAATGACTACGATAATGACTACGATAATGACTACGATAATGACTACGATAATGAATACGATAATGACTACGATAATGACTACGATAATGACTACGATAATGACTACGATAATGACTACGATAATGACTACGATAATGACTACGATAATGACTACGATAATGACTGCGATAATGACTACCATAATGACTACCATAATGACTACGATAATGACTACGATAATGACTACGATAATGACTACGATAATGACTAGGGTAATGACAACGATAATGACTACGATAATGACTACGATAATAACTACGATAATAACTACGATAATGACTACGATAATGACTACGATAATGACTACGATAATGACTAGGGTAATGACAACGATAATGACTACGATAATGACTACGATAATAACTACGATAATGACTACGATAATGACTACGATATTGACTACGATAATGACTACGATAATGACTACGGTAATGACTACGATAATGACTACGATAATGACTACGATAATGACTACGATAATGACTACGATAATGACTAGGGTAATGACAACGATAATGACTACGATAATGACTACGATAATGACTACGATAATGACTACGATAATGACTTCGGTAATGACTACGATAATGACTACGATAATGACTACGGTAATGACTACGATAATGACTACGATAATGACTACGATAATGACTAGGGTAATGACAACGATAATGACTACGGTAATGACTACGATAATAACTACGATAATGACTACGATATTGACTACGATAATGACTACGATAATGACTACGATAATGACTACGATAATGACTACGATAATGACTACGATAATGACTACGATAATGACTACGATAATGACTGCGATAATGACTACCATAATGACTACCATAATGACTACGATAATGACTACGATAATGACTACGATAATGACTACGATAATGAATACGATAATGACTACGATAATGACTACGATAATGACTACGATAATGACTACGATAATGACTACGATAATGACTACGATAATGACTACGATAATGACTACGATAATGACTACGATAATGACTACGATAATGACTACGATAATGACTACGATAATGACTACGGTAATGACTACGATAATGACTACGATAATGACTACGATAATGACTACGATAATGACTAGGGTAATGACAACGATAATGACTACGATAATGACTACGATAATAACTACGATAATAACTACGATAATGACTACGATAATGACTACGATAATGACTACGATAATGACTAGGGTAATGACAACGATAATGACTACGATAATGACTACGATAATAACTACGATAATGACTACGATAATGACTACGATATTGACTACGATAATGACTACGATAATGACTACGGTAATGACTACGATAATGACTACGATAATGACTACGATAATGACTACGGTAATGACTACGATAATGACTACGATAATGACTACGGTAATGACTACGATAATGACTACGATAATGACTACGATAATGACTACGATAATGACTAGGGTAATGACAACGATAATGACTACGGTAATGACTACGATAATAACTACGATAATGACTACGATATTGACTACGATAATGACTACGATAATGACTACGATAATGACTACGATAATGACTACGATAATGACTACGATAATGACTACGATAATGACTACGATAATGACTACGATAATGACTACGGTAATGACTACGATAATGACTACGATAATGACTACGATAATGACTACGATAATGACTAGGGTAATGACAACGATAATGACTACGATAATGACTACGATAATAACTACGATAATAACTACGATAATGACTAGGGTAATGACAACGATAATGACTACGATAATGACTACGATAATAACTACGATAATGACTACGATAATGACTACGATATTGACTACGATAATGACTACGATAATGACTACGGTAATGACTACGATAATGACTACGATAATGACTACGATAATGACTACGATAATGACTAGGGTAATGACAACGATAATGACTACGATAATGACTAGGGTAATGACAACAATAATGACTACGATAATGACTACGATAATAACTACGATAATGACTACGATATTGACTACGATAATGACTACGATAATGACTACGATAATGACTACGATAATGACTACGATAATGACTGCGATAATGACTACCATAATGACTACGATAATGACTACGATAATGACTACGATAATGACTACGATAATGACTGCGATAATGACTACCATAATGACTACGATAATGACTACGATAATGACTACGATAATGACTACGATAATGACTACGATAATAACTACGATAATGACTACGATATTGACTACGATAATGACTACGATAATGACTACGATAATAACTACGATAATGACTACGATAATGACTACGATAATGACTACGATAATGACTACGATAATGACTACGATAATGACTACGATAATGACTACGATAATGACTACGGTAATGACTACGGTAATGACTACGATAATGACAACGATAATGACTACGATAATGACTACGATAATGACAACGATAATGACTACGATAATGACTACGATAATGACTACGATAATGACTACGATAATGACTACGATAATGACTACGATAATGACTACGATAATGACTACGGTAATGACTACGATAATGACTACGATAATGACTACGATAATGACTACGATAATGACTACGATAATGACTACGATAATGACTACGATAATGACTACTATAATGACTACGATAATGACTACGATAATGACT
>OZ038314.1:7578751-7658751 GCA_964035775.1 Osedax frankpressi
ACATTATATGGGACGTCATAAGGTACATTATAGGGGACGTCATAAGGTACATTATAGGGGACGTCATAAGGTACATTATAGGGGACGTCATAAGGTACATTATAGGGGACGTCATAAGGTACATTATAGGGGACGTCATAAGGTACATTATAGGGAACGTCATAAGGTACATTATAGGGGACGTCATAAGGTACATTATAGGGGACGTCATAAGGTACATTATAGGGGACATAATAAGGTACATTATAGGGGACGTCATAAGGTACATTATAGGGGACGTCATAAGGTACATTATAGGGGACGTCATAAGGTACATTATAGGGGACATAATAAGGTACATTATATGGGACGTCATAAGGTACATTATAGGGGACGTTATAAGGTACATTATAGGGGACGTCATAAGGTACATTATAGGGGACGTCATAAGGTACATTATAGGTGAAGTCATAAGGTACATTATAGGGGACGTCATAAGGTACATTATAGGGAACGTCATAAGGTACATTATAGGGGACGTCATAAGGTACATTATAGGGGACGTCATAAGGTACATTATAGGGGACATAATAAGGTACATTATAGGGGACGTCATAAGGTACATTATAGGGGACGTCATAAGGTACATTATAGGGGACGTCATAAGGTACATTATAGGGGACATAATAAGGTACATTATATGGGACGTCATAAGGTACATTATAGGGGACGTCATAAGGTACATTATAGGGGACATCATAAGGTACATTATAGGGGACGTTATAAGGTACATTATAGGGGACGTCATAAGGTAAATTATAGGGGACATAATAAGGTACATTATAGGTGACGTCATAAGGTACATTATAGGGGAAGTTATAAGGTACATTATAGGGGACGTCATAAGGTACATTATAGGGGACGTCATAAGGTACATTATAGGGGACGTCATAAGGTACATTATAGGGGACGTCATAAGGTACATTATAGGGGACATCATAAGGTACATTATAGGGGAAGTCATAAGGTACATTATAGGGAACGTCATAAGGTACATTATAGGGGACGTCTTAATGTACAATATAGGGGACATAATAAGGTACATTAGAGGGGACATCGTAAGGTACATTATAGGGGACGTCATAAGGTACAATATAGGGGACGTCATAAGGTACATTATAGGGGACATCATAAGGTACATTATAGGGGACGTCATAAGGTACATTATAAGGGAAGTCATAAGGTACATTATAGGGGACGTCATAAGGTACATTATAGGGGACGTCATAAGGTACATTATAGGGACATCATAAGGTACATTATAGGGGACGTCATAAGGTACATTATAGGGGACGTCATAAGGTACATTATAGGGGAAGTCATAAGGTACATTATAGGGGACGTCATAAGGTACATTATAAGGGAAGTCATAAGGTACATTATAGGGACATCATAAGGTACATTATAGGGGACGTCATAAGGTACATTATAGGGGACGTCATAAGGTACATTATAGGGGACGTCATAAGGTACATTATAGGGGACGTCATAAGGTACATTATAGGGGAAGTCATAAGGTACATTATAGGGGACGTCATAAGGTACATTATAAGGGAAGTCATAAGGTACATTATAGGGGACGTCATAAGGTACATTATAGGGGACGTCATAAGGTACATTATAGGGACATCATAAGGTACATTATAGGGGACGTCATAAGGTACATTATAGGGGACGTCATAAGGTACATTATAGGGGAAGTCATAAGGTACATTATAGGGGACGTCATAAGGTACATTATAAAGGAAGTCATAAGGTACATTATAGGGGAAGTCATAAGGTACATTATAGGGGACGTCATAAGGTACATTATAAGGGAAGTCATAAGGTATATTATAGGGGACGTCATAAGGTACATTATAGGGGACGTCATAAGGTACATTATAGGGGATGTCATAAAGTACATTATAGGAGGCGTCATAAGGTCGTGGCCGAATAGTTAACCTGTCTTTTATTCAGGCTAAAGTACTCGTGATGGTAGATGTGGTCATTTTCAGTGTCCTCTACCCAGATCCAGTAGTGTTGGGAGCCTCCGTGCAATTTGTCATTCCAGACGAACTCCGGTGTAATGTCAAGTTTTACTCTGAGTCGGAAGTTGGGGAGAGGTTGGGTAGAGGTAACTCATGGAAGGAACGAGAGGAAGGGTTTAGTAGTCATAGATATAGTAGACAAACTAGAAGTAATGTGAAGTGGTGTGAAGTCATAAAAAGTGGATATTATTTATACTGCGAATTATCTGATAATTAAATTGATTAGTAATAACTAATTAGCAATTAGTTATAATTCGTTAATTATGACTTATTAGTAATAATTGATTAATTATGAATTATTAATAATAACTGATTAGTAATTCAATTAAATTACAGATTTATTTTTGAAAAAGGACAATTTAAAAATTTTAACTTAACCCTTTACATGACAACTATAACAAATCAATAAATTTAAATATACAATTGTAATGACTTGTTACTAAATATTACTCAATAAAGAACACGCTAATGAAATATTGTTCAACATAAAATATATCAATAAAGAATATAAGCAAATAAAAAAAAGAGTCTTTCAATTTTATTTATCGTAATATCAATTAATAAATTTTATTTCATTTTTTTTTAAATATTAGAAGAAAATATGAATATCACTTTAAAAAGTTCAAATAATTATTTAAAAAAACCTATTAACAAGTATTTAAAATTTATATTTAAAAAAAACTGTTATTTAAACATGTGATAAGAAATTACTATGCTAGAATAAGTAATTAGAGTGAAAAATCAACTTATTGCATATTTTTGTAATTTACAAATCAATAAATTAATTAAATAATTTAATATGTTGAATAAAGATTATATTTTCAAAATGGGTATAGAAGTGAAATATTAACTTTTAGTATAATATTGTTAAATTATTATTATTAGTAGTATGAGTAGTATGAGTAGTAATATAGAAATTACAATAATAATAATAAGGTACAATGTTATTTTAGAGCTAATTGTGTATTAAGAGGCACTAAATTTAAAAATCAAGCTTCTAGTGCTTTATTCGGCTGATAGTGAAAACGAAACAGAGTCCAGTGATGTTTGTAATATTATATAATAATGCACTCTATATTAATATTAAATACTTAAATAATATTATATAATAACTCAAATAATCAAGATAATTATGAGTAATTTTAAATTTTCAAATTTACATTTACCAATTTTAGTGCATTTATAAATATTTAATTATGGCTATCTATTATATTATTTGAAATGCCAAAATTAACACTATCATTAATATATAAAATGTTTAAAATAAAAATGTATTATAAATCTTAAATATATAATGTGGCTATATTTAGAAATGAAAATTTCAAATTTCAACATGTCAATTTCTAGACAATGCAAAAAACAATAAACAATAACTTTTACTAATAAAAACTTATTGTACTCAGGAAAGTTTAGGAAGTACATTTTAGACAGAGGATACGGAAAACGTTTAATCCGATGATAGCACAGTAGATGCAATTCGTGATGTACATGCTGGACATGGTAGAGAACAAGGATGAGGGAGGGGGGGTTTGGGGGCAAAAGATAGCTGGTCAAGTTGACAGTGAGGTTAATTTCTCATTCTCTTATACTCTTGATTACTTTTATATAATTTCTTATCAATTACATATTTAATAAGAAGATTTATATATTCATCTTAAATTTTAAATATGTACAATTATAATATACTCAAATTATGATTACTATACTATAAATGCTTGCAAAACAGGAATTTTTATGAACAAAACAACGGCGTCGTTTAAAGTTAGTTAAGTTCCTATTCATCAACTTTTGATAGACGAAGGTACGATGAAACTTAATGGACGACTCAGTTTTTTTTTTTACAAAATATGCCTCTGAAACCCATAAAAAGAGGGATGATATTCTTCTCTTTATTTAGACAAATTGTTGTTAAAAACTGTTAATTTATTCTGGTAGGGAAGTTTACCTTCGACATTGTTAACAACATTATTTGTATTTAGTTGTTGCATGATTATAAGCGAGACATTGTATACACTGATAATCACTTTACATAAGAAGTATCTTCTTTCCAGTCTGACAGATCTAGTGGGAACTATCGGAAAGACATCTGGAGGATTTCCTCGTATCGCGATGGTATTGTAGTCTATAGATTGGTTGACGCAAAGGACTTATACTCTCCTTCAACTATCACCGCTGGAGATGCCGTTAATGTACCGGTTAGCAGATTTAATACGGCAAGTAGAAAACTAAAGCCGGTGCCGATGCTACTGGACTACAGCAAATATTTGGTGGTAGTCGATAAAGTATATCAAGTAAGGAGCTATTATAATATCGGAAGAAGACGTAGGAAATATTGGAAGTATAGTTTATATAATGTATTTACTATTTGCATTATTAATTCCTACGTTTTATTTTAAACAGATAATAAAGATATTAATCTCCTTGTTTGATTTTAAAGACTCCCTCCGTTCATACATGATGGACAGATATTTAAAAACTACAACGTATCCCACTACTAATCTTTCCCATAAACAATTTAAATTTATTAATTCCAATGTAGGTGCTAGGTGTAGTAAATTAACAATAAAAATTCCGCGTACTGGTAAATCTGTTTGTATTAAGTTTATGTGTGATATTTATAATATAAAAATTGTTATCTAGTCCACCAATAAAATTAGAATTCATTATTGTATTATAAAATATGAGGTATATTAATTATTATTAGATTCGAATAACTATTAAAATAAACTAGAATTAGAAATTAAATATTTATACGTAGCAAAAAAGATAATATAAAAAATTTCATAAAATAATTTCATTTTAGTTGTAACTTTTATTAATTTTGATGAATATTTAATATTATGTTAATTTTGTATACTAGTTTAATATTATTAAATAATAATAATTTACATAAACAATAAATATTACAAAATGTAAAATAATTTGTAATTGTTGTTTTATTGTATTTTCATTAAAATTAAAATACATATTGATATAAAAATATGTTTACAAATTTATAATAACTACTTTAAATATCATTTTGTATAAAAAAAACTTGTTTATATGTCAAAATTAATGTTGATGTGAAAATCAAATTTTAAATCTTTACTTGATTTCTGTATTTGTAACAATCAATTTAAAAATTATTTTAAAATGAAAATAATAAATTAGATTTTTTTACATAACTTATTTATATACAAGTTTTTTTCCAATAGTTTGAACTGAATTTTTACATATATATTTTTAAATAGAATACATTATTTCTTAAAAATGAATTATTATACTTAAAATTTTACATAATATTGTATAAATAAATATAAATAAATATAAAAAAATAGTATATTTAAATTTAATATATCTTCATATATAAATTTTAATAATATACTATTTCGAGAGATAATTTATAGATGGTTTTATTATCAATAAAATGTATACAGCATGTTTTACATGAAAATGAATATATAACAATGTAAAATCAGAATTTATAAACAATATCAAATTTCTTAAAATCACAAAATATTGTCATTTTAATGTAATAAAAAATATTTGTTGTAAAGGCTTAAATAAAATCTTACTTAGAATGTATCTAGATTTTAAATTCTTGTTATAATTAAATTGTTCAGTTACTCCGGCATAGTAGTTAAGTGGAATGGGAGTGGGAGAGTAGTTAGGGAGTGGGAGAGTAGTTAGGGAGTGTGAGAGTAGTTAGGGAGTGGGAGATTAGTTAGGGAGTGGAAGAGTAGTTAGGGAGTGGGAGAGTAGTTAGGGAGTGGGAGAGTAGTTAGGGAGTGGGAGAGTAGTTAGGGAGTGGGAGAGTAGTTAGGGAGTGGGAGAGTAGTTAGGGAGTGGGTGAGTAGTTAGGGAGTGTGAGAGTAGTTAGAGAGTGGGTGAGTAGTTAAGGAGTGGGAGAGTAGTTAGGGAGTGGGTGAGTAGTTAGGGAGTGGGAGAGTAGTTAGGGAGTGGGAGAGTAGTTAGGGAGTAGGAGAGTAGGTAGGGAGTGTGAGAGTAGTTAGAGAGTGGGAGAGTAGTTAAGGAGTGGGTGAGTAGTTAAGGAGTGGTTGAGTAGTTAGAGAGTAGAATTAATTGCAAACCTGACAACGCTGCGAGTAATTGGTTGAATAGCGGATTCGACGGAAACTTCTGGAAAATAAGAAATACATTGCTTCACTGAAGTTCCCATACGTACGTGATTCACTAGATGACCTGGGGGTGGAGTGGTAGTAGAGGGTAGTGGGAGGTTAGAACTAGGGTAGAGTGGTAGTAGAGGGTAGTAGGAGGGTAGAGTTAGGGGTGGAGTGGTAGTAGAGGGGAGTGGAAGGGTAGAATTAGGGTGTAGTGGTAGTATAGGGTAGTAGGAGGGTAGCACTAGGGCAGAGTAGTAGTAGAGGGTAGTAGGAGGGTAGCACTAGGGCAGAGTAGTAGTAGAGGGTAGTAGGAGGGTAGAACTAGGGTGTAGTGGTAGTAGAGGGTAGTAGGAGGGTAGCACTAGGGTATAGTGGTAGTAGAGGGTAGTGGGAGGGTAGAACTAGGGTAGAGTTGTAGTAGAGGGTAGTGGGAGGGTAGTGGGAGGGTAGAACTAGGGTATAGTGGTAGTTGATGGTAGTAGGAGGATAGAGTTAGGGGTGGAGTGGTAGAATGTGTAGTGGGAGGGTGGAGTGATAGTAGAGGGTAGTGGAAGGTAGAGCTAGGGGTGGAGTGGTAGTAATGAGAGGTAGGACATGGAGCTAGGGGTGGAGTAGTAGTGGGTATTGATAGTAAGAGTAAAGATATGCTGATGAGAAGAAAAGTGGGACAAAGGGAAAGATGGCTAGAAGTAGCATTGGAGGAGTTAGGTAGTGGGGGTAGTGGGGTTAGTGGGGGGTTGTAGGGGTAGTGGGGGTTAGTATGGATAGTGGGGTAGTGTGGGGCAGTGGGGGTTAGTAGGGGTAGTGGGGGTTAGTATGGTTAGTGGGGGTTAGTATGGTTAGTGGGGTAGTGTTGGGGTAGTGGGAGTTAGTAGGGGTAGTGTTGGGGTAGTGGTGGAGATGGAGTTGAAGGGAAAGGTAGATAGTGACACATCAGCTATGATGCAGTTCATTAAACAGAAGACATTACATTCATGCAATCCCATTTCCTTGAAACCTATTTCAGTGGCTTCCATTTCCTTCAAATTGTCAAAACTAATCCGTTTGGATTCGAGTTTCTCAATGATTAGATTGGAAAGAAAAGCCTGTAAGAGAACGAATGAAGAGTTTTTAAGAATACTGACACAAAGCCAATAAAGTTGAACAAATGAATTCAATTATTATTAATCATTTTCAATTTACATAACTTACATTAATTTTCTATAAATTATATTTAATTCCTAACAATTATTATAAGATTTAATATTATTCTCGATAAAAAATAATCCATTATAAGTGCTTATAAATATTCACTACTGATCAGTTATAATCGAATAACTAATCAATAACTAATCAATAACTAATTTAATAACAATCAATAATTAATCAATGACTAAAAAATGACTAATCAATAACTAATCAATAACTAATCAATAACTAATTTATTAACTAATCAATAATTAATCAATGACTAAACAATTACTAATTAATAACTAATCAATAACTAATCAATAACTAATCAATAACTAATCAATAACTAATTTAATAACTAATCAATAATTAATCAATGACTAAAAAATGACTAATCAATAACTAATTAATAACTAATCAATAACTAATTAATAACTAATTAATAACTAATTAATAACTAATCAATAATTAATCAATGACTAAAAAATGACTAATCAATAACTAATTAATAACTAATCAATAACTAATTAATAACTAATTAATAACTAATCAATAACTAATCAATAACTAATCAATAACTAATCAATAACTAATTTATTAACTAATCAATAATTAATCAATGACTAAACAATTACTAATTAATAACTAATCAATAACTAATCAATAACTAATCAATAAATAATCAATAACTAATTTAATAACTAATCAATAATTAATCAATGACTAAAAAATGACTAATCAATAACTAATTAATAACTAATCAATAACTAATTAATAACTAATTAATAACTAATTAATAACTAATCAATAACTAATCAATAACTAATTAATAACTAATTAATAACTAATTAATAACTAATCAATAACTAATCAATAACTAAACAATAACTAATCAATAACTAATAAACACTAATTGTCGCTGACTTTGGGAAACTGTCTAAAAGGAGACATCCAAGACCACACACGATGATCTATGATTTTGCAGAGTTGCAATAAACGGCCAGTCATCACCGGCCACCCGTGACTAAGGGCAATCTCAAATAGGGCCCGCACTATACGACCTGCATTCTGCAGATATGGGGTAAGGGTGTAAGTGAAGGTTAATGGAGGTGAAGGAGAGGTAAGGAGGATAATGTGGGTGAGACGGAATTGTAGAGGATAATGGGGATGACGGGGAGTTGTGTAAGTTAATGGGGGTAATGGGGTGAAGTGGAGCTATGGGGGTAATGGAGTGAGGTGAAGCTATGGGGGTAATGGGGTGAGGTGGAGCTATGGGGGTAATGGGGCGAGGTGAAGTTATCAAGGAGTAAACAAACCAGTCTTCGCCGGTCACTCATATTTCAAAGGCGATATTAAATAGGGCCAGCGCTATGCACCCATAGCGTAGTACCCAGTCTAGGTGCTACGGGTTCAAGAGGTCAAAGAGGTTTAGGGCTTACCATCTCGACGTAGTTGCTGTCGGAACACAAAGAGAACCCGTAGACGTGTTGTCGGGAGATGTAGGTCTGCAACAGGATGTTGACCTTGCCGTAATTGTTCTCGACCCCGCCGGGAACCGGCAGCACGCAATCCTGAAGCAGTTCGTCGAGCTCATTGAGCTCCTCGTCGCGGACCTTGTGAGTTGCGGGCGAGATGGGTGTTATAGTGGGTTTGGGGCCGGGGTTAGCGCGGTGTTTGATAAGAGTGGGGGTTTGGGGTTAGTGCAGTAGTGCGGCGTTCTTGCTGGGTTAGATGAGTTAGAGTGGGGTATAATGGAGTTTGAGCAGAGTTATGGTGGAATTATAGCGGGGTTATAATAGGGTTAGAGCAGAATTGGGATGGGGTTATGTGCAGAGACTATAGTTATGATGAGGTGGTGGAGGGGTTATAGTGGGGTTATGGTGAGGTTAGTGTAGTGTTTGGTTGTATTATAATAAAACTAAGATTAAATTAGAGTAGTAATAATATGATATTAGTGGGGATTATTGGGATGCTTTGTAATTAGAGTGGGGTTAGAGATTTATTGAAGTGATAGAGTTCGAGAGAAGTTATACGAGGTGATAGGAGACGATATAGATGTGTTTGGGAAGTGAAGATAAATAGTTTGGGTTTCAAGGATAATAGGAACTATAATTAGGTTAGATCTATTAAAGGGATAAGTAAGCAGGTGTAAACAGATGTAGAGGATATTAACCCATTACAAATACATTTGATTAATTAAAATGTAATTGTTATGGAAGATAATCTACTGAAGAGGTGTTTTATTAATTTAAATAATGTTGACTATATTACAGGTCATATTGGTGTGTAAAGTTAAATTGAACATTAGATCTATTGAATTAAAGGATGACATTGAACAAAATATCTATTGAAGTCAATGATGAATTTGAACAAAAGATCTATTGAATTAAAGGATGAAATTGAACAAAAGATCTATTGAAGTCAATGATGAATTTGAACAAAAGATCTATTGAATTAAAGGATGAAATTGAACAAAAGATCTAATAAAGTAAGGAATGAAATTAAACAAAAGATCTATTGAAGTCAATGATGAAATTGAATAAAAAGATCTAATAAAGTAAAGGATGAAATTGAACAAAAGATCTAATAAAGTAATTGATGAAATTGAACAAAATATCTAATAAAGTAATTGATGAAATTGAACAAAAGATCTAATAAAGTAATTGATGAAATTGAACAAAAGATCTAATAAAGTAAAGGATGAAATTGAACAAAAGATCTAATAAAGTAATTGATGAAATTGAACAAAAGATCTAATAAAGTAAAGGATGAAATTGAACAAAAGATCTAATAAAGTAATTGATGAAATTGAACAAAAGATCTAATAAAGTAATTGATGAAATTGAACAAAAGATCTAATAATGTAATTGATGAAATTGAACAAAAGATCTAATAAAGTAAAGGATGAAATTGAACAAAAGATCTATTGAATTAAAGGATGAAATTGAACAAAAGATCTAATAAAGTAAAGGATGAAATTGAACAAAAGATCTAATAAAGTAATTGATGAAATTGAACAAAATATCTAATAAAGTAATTGATGAAATTGAACAAAAGATCTAATAAAGTAAAGGATAAAATTGAACAAAAGATCTAATAAAGTAATTGATGAAATTGAACAAAAGATCTAATAAAGTAATTGATGAAATTGAACAAAAGATCTAATAAAGTAATTGATGAAATTGAACAAAAGATCTAATAAAGTAAAGGATGAAATTGAACAAAAGATCTAATAAAGTAATTGATGAAATTGAACAAAAGATCTAATAAAGTAAAGGATGAAATTGAACAAAAGATCTAATAAAGTAATTGATGAAATTGAACAAAAGATCTAATAAAGTAATTGATGAAATTGAACAAAAGATCTAATAAAGTAATTGATGAAATTGAACAAAAGATCTAATAAAGTAAAGGATGAAATTGAACAAAAGATCTAATAAAGTAATTGATGAAATTGAACAAAAGATCTAATAAAGTAAAGGATGAAATTGAACAAAAGATCTAATAAAGTAATTGATGAAATTGAACAAAAGATCTAATAAAGTAAAGGATGAAATTGAACAAAAGATCTAATAAAGTAATTGATGAAATTGAACAAAAGATCTAATAAAGTAATTGATGAAATTGAACAAAAGATCTAATAAAGTAATTGATGAAATTGAACAAAAGATCTAATAAAGTAATTGATGAAATTGAACAAAAGATCTAATAAAGTAAAGGATGAAATTGAACAAAAGATCTAATAAAGTAATTGATGAAATTGAACAAAAGATCTAATAAAGTAAAGGATGAAATTGAACAAAAGATCTAATAAAGTAATTGATGAAATTGAACAAAAGATCTAATAAAGTAATTGATGAAATTGAACAAAAGATCTAATAAAGTAATTGATGAAATTGAACAAAAGATCTAATAAAGTAATTGATGAAATTGAACAAAAGATCTAATAAAGTAAAGGATGAAATTGAACAAAAGATCTAATAAAGTAATTGATGAAATTGAACAAAAGATCTAATAAAGTAATTGATGAAATTGAACAAAAGATCTAATAAAGTAATTGATGAAATTGAACAAAAGATCTAATAAAGTAATTGATGAAATTGAACAAAAGATCTAATAAAGTAAAGGATGAAATTGAACAAAAGATCTAATAAAGTAATTGATGAAATTGAACAAAAGATCTAATAAAGTAAAGGATGAAATTGAACAAAAGATCTAATAAAGTAATTGATGAAATTGAACAAAAGATCTAATAAAGTAAAGGATGAAATTGAACAAAAGATCTAATAAAGTAAATGATGAAATTGAACAAAAGATCTAATAAAGTAAATGATGAAATTGAACAAAAGATCTAATAAAGTAATTGATGAAATTGAACAAAAGATCTAATAAAGTAAAGGATGAAATTGAACAAAAGATCTAATAAAGTAAATGATGAAATTGAACAAAAGATCTAATAAAGTAAATGATGAAATTGAACAAAAGATCTAATAAAGTAATTGATGAAATTGAACAAAAGATCCGTTAAAGTAAAAGATATAATAAAACATTTTGTTAGATGTTAATTTCACCACCGACCTTAATTTGTTCGAATTCCTCAGATTTCGAAACCATTTCGAATATTTTCTCATCGCTCATTTGAGGAGTGTACAATTCATTGTAAGTCTTTAATGCAAATAATAATGAAGACGTTATAGCGACGACCTTATTTCTTATTTAATAATTATAATTATATCTATTATATACATCCATATCTATATCAACGTTGGCAGTGTATTTTCAATAATTAATATGTTATACACTTATCCACAAGCACTATAACTACATCGCATCCCCCCATCTCGTATCCATACATTAATCATCAATAATCTTCACTTAAAGCAAACCTAACACCACAAATCTCCGTATCTAATTACAAAACTTATAGCATCCAAATCCATAACTATTCAAACCACCCCTCTTAATAGTACTCAACCTCACAAACCCAAACTTCTCAAACCCAGTAATCCCCAAACCTCTCACCCGCCAATCTTAAACCCCACTTAACATCCACAACCTCACAAACCCAAACTTCTCAAACCCAGTAATCCCCAAACCATCTCACCCGCCCGTCTTAAACCCCACTTAACATCCACAACCTCTCAAACCTGGACACTTTTGAACTTGATGTAGTAATCGCTAGCAGTTCTTCCCAAATCAGTAGAGTACAAATATCCGGTAGACTCTTCATAGCGAATCTGATTGGTTGAGGATTGACCAATAAGAAGAGAGCATATTTAGAGAACATTAGGATATGTTAGATAATAATGTATTCATGTCATTAATCATAAAGAGGTTTATTTAATGTTAAGGTCTTTGTGTTAGGGTGTGTATAGATACAATTGTTAAATAATAAATTATATAATATATACAGGATGAAGTTATTTACTTAAATAACATTAGATTAATAATTATATTCAACAAAATATTAAAAACCCATAGCTAAAGTAAAATAGGACAATAGCTAAAGTAAGATAGGACAATAGCTAAAGTAAGATAGGACAATAGCTAAAGTAAGATAGGACAATAGCTAAAGTAAGATAGGACAATAGCTAAAGTAAGATAGGACAATAGCTAAAGTAAGATAAGACAATAGCTAAAGTAAGATAAGACAATAGCTAAAGTAAGATAAGACAATAGCTAAAGTAAGATAGGACAATAGCTAAAGTAAGATAGGACAATAGCTAAAGTAAGATAGGACAATAGCTAAAGTAAGATAGGACAATAGCTAAAGTAAGATAAGACAATAGCTAAAGTAAGATAGGACAATAGCTAAAGTAAGATAGGACAATAGCTAAAGTAAGATAGGACAATAGCTAAAGTAAGATAGGACAATAGCTAAAGTAAGATAGGACAATAGCTAAAGTAAGATAGGACAATAGCTAAAGTAAGATAGGACAATAGCTAAAGTAAGATAGGACAATAGCTAAAGTAAGATAGGACAATAGCTAAAGTAAGATAAGACAATAGCTAAAGTAAGATAGGACAATAGCTAAAGTAAGATAAGGCAATAGCTAAAGTAAGATAGGACAATAGCTAAAGTAAGATAGGACAATAGCTAAAGTAAGATAGGACAATAGCTAAAGTAAGATAGGACAATAGCTAAAGTAACATAGGACAATAGCTAAAGTAAGATAGGACAATAGCTAAAGTAAGATAAGACAATAGCTAAAGTAAGATAGGACAATAGCTAAAGTAAGATAGGACAATAGCTAAAGTAAGATAGGACAATAGCTAAAGTAAGATAGGACAATAGCTAAAGTAAGATAGGACAATAGCTAAAGTAAGATAGGACAATAGCTAAAGTAAGATAGGACAATAGCTAAAGTAAGATAAGACAATAGCTAAAGTAAGATAGGACAATAGCTAAAGTAAGATAGGACAATAGCTAAAGTAAGATAGGACAATAGCTAAAGTAAGATAGGACAATAGCTAAAGTAAGATAGGACAATAGCTAAAGTAAGATAGGACAATAGCTAAAGTAAGATAGGACAATAGCTAAAGTAAGATAGGACAATAGCTAAAGTAAGATAGGACAATAGCTAAAGTAAGATAGGACAATAGCTAAAGTAAGATAAGACAATAGCTAAAGTAAGATAGGACAATAGCTAAAGTAAGATAGGACAATAGCTAAAGTAAGATAGGACAATAGCTAAAGTAAGATAGGACAATAGCTAAAGTAAGATAGGACAATAGCTAAAGTAAGATAGGATAATAGCTAAAGTAAGATAGGACAATAGCTAAAGTAAGATAGGACAATAGCTAAAGTAAGATAGGACAATAGCTAAAGTAAGATAGGACAATAGCTAAAGTAAGATAGGACAATAGCTAAAGTAAGATAGGACAATAGCTAAAGTAAGATAGGACAATAGCTAAAGTAAGATAGGACAATAGCTAAAGTAAGATAGGACAATAGCTAAAGTAAGATAGGACAATAGCTAAAGTAAGATAGGACAATAGCTAAAGTAAGATAGGACAATAGCTAAAGTAAGATAGGACAATAGCTAAAGTAAGATAGGACAATAGCTAAAGTAAGATAGGACAATAGCTAAAGTAAGATAGGACAATAGCTAAAGTAAGATAGGACAATAGCTAAAGTAAGATAGGACAATAGCTAAAGTAAGATAGGACAATAGCTAAAGTAAGATAGGACAATAGCTAAAGTAAGATAAGACAATAGCTAAAGTAAGATAGGACAATAGCTAAAGTAAGATAGGACAATAGCTAAAGTAAGATAGGACAATAGCTAAAGTAAGATAGGACAATAGCTAAAGTAAGATAGGACAATAGCTAAAGTAAGATAAGACAATAGCTAAAGTAAGATAGGACAATAGCTAAAGTAAGATAGGACAATAGCTAAAGTAAGATAGGACAATAGCTAAAGTAAGATAGGACAATAGCTAAAGTAAGATAGGACAATAGCTAAAGTAAGATAGGACAATAGCTAAAGTAAGATAGGACAATAGCTAAAGTAAGATAAGACAATAGCTAAAGTAAGATAGGACAATAGCTAAAGTAAGATAGGACAATAGCTAAAGTAAGATAGGACAATAGCTAAAGTAAGATAGGACAATAGCTAAAGTAAGATAGGACAATAGCTAAAGTAACATAGGACAATAGCTAAAGTAAGATAGGACAATAGCTAAAGTAAGATAAGACAATAGCTAAAGTAAGATAGGACAATAGCTAAAGTAAGATAAGACAATAGCTAAAGTAAGATAGGACAATAGCTAAAGTAAGATAGGACAATAGCTAAAGTAAGATAGGACAATAGCTAAAGTAAGATAAGACAATAGCTAAAGTAAGATAGGACAATAGCTAAAGTAAGATAGGACAATAGCTAAAGTAAGATAGGACAATAGCTAAAGTAAGATAAGACAATAGCTAAAGTAAGATAGGACAATAGCTAAAGCAAAATAGGACAATAGCTAAAGTAAGATAGGACAATAGCTAAAGTAAGATAGGACAATAGCTAAAGTAAGATAGGACAATAGCTAAAGTAAGATAGGACAATAGCTAAAGTAAGATAAGACAATAGCTAAAGTAAGATAGGACAATAGCTAAAGCAAAATAGGACAATAGCTAAAGTAAGATAGGACAATAGCTAAAGTAAGATAGGACAATAGCTAAAGTAAGATAAGACAATAGCTAAAGTAAGATAGGACAATAGCTAAAGTAAGATAGGACAATAGCTAAAGTAAGATAGGACAATAGCTAAAGTAAGATAGGACAATAGCTAAAGTAAGATAGGACAATAGCTAAAGTAAGATAGGACAATAGCTAAAGTAAGATAGGACAATAGCTAAAGTAAGATAGGACAATAGCTAAAGTAAGATAGGACAATAGCTAAAGTAAGATAGGACAATAGCTAAAGTAACATAGGACAATAGCTAAAGTAAGATAGGACAATAGCTAAAGTAACATAGGACAATAGCTAAAGTAAGATAGGACAATAGCTAAAGTAAGATAGGACAATAGCTAAAGTAAGATAGGACAATAGCTAAAGTAAGATAGGACAATAGCTAAAGTAAGATAGGACAATAGCTAAAGTAAGATAGGACAATAGCTAAAGTAAGATAGGACAATAGCTAAAGTAAGATAGGACAATAGCTAAAGTAAGATAGGACAATAGCTAAAGTAAGATAAGACAATAGCTAAAGTAAGATAGGACAATAGCTAAAGTAAGATAAGACAATAGCTAAAGTAAGATAGGACAATAGCTAAAGTAAGATAGGACAATAGCTAAAGTAAGATAGGACAATAGCTAAAGTAACATAGGACAATAGCTAAAGTAAGATAGGACAATAGCTAAAGTAAGATAGGACAATAGCTAAAGTAAGATAGGACAATAGCTAAAGTAAGATAGGACAATAGCTAAAGTAAGATAGGACAATAGCTAAAGTAAGATAGGACAATAGCTAAAGTAAGATAAGACAATAGCTAAAGTAAGATAGGACAATAGCTAAAGTAAGATAGGACAATAGCTAAAGTAAGATAGGACAATAGCTAAAGTAAGATAGGACAATAGCTAAAGTAAGATAGGACAATAGCTAAAGTAAGATAAGACAATAGCTAAAGTAAGATAGGACAATAGCTAAAGTAAGATAAGACAATAGCTAAAGTAAGATAGGACAATAGCTAAAGTAAGATAAGACAATAGCTAAAGTAAGATAGGACAATAGCTAAAGTAAGATAGGACAATAGCTAAAGTAAGATAGGACAATAGCTAAAGTAAGATAAGACAATAGCTAAAGTAAGATAGGACAATAGCTAAAGTAAGATAGGACAATAGCTAAAGTAAGATAGGACAATAGCTAAAGTAAGATAGGACAATAGCTAAAGTAACATAGGACAATAGCTAAAGTAAGATAGGACAATAGCTAAAGTAACATAGGACAATAGCTAAAGTAAGATAGGACAATAGCTAAAGTAAGATAGGACAATAGCTAAAGTAAGATAGGACAATAGCTAAAGTAAGATAGGACAATAGCTAAAGTAAGATAGGACAATAGCTAAAGTAAGATAGGACAATAGCTAAAGTAAGATAGGACAATAGCTAAAGTAAGATAGGACAATAGCTAAAGTAAGATAGGACAATAGCTAAAGTAAGATAGGACAATAGCTAAAGTAAGATAGGACAATAGCTAAAGTAAGATAGGACAATAGCTAAAGTAAGATAGGACAATAGCTAAAGTAAGATAGGACAATAGCTAAAGTAAGATAGGACAATAGCTAAAGTAAGATAGGACAATAGCTAAAGTAAGATAGGACAATAGCTAAAGTAAGATAGGACAATAGCTAAAGTAAGATAGGACAATAGCTAAAGTAAGATAGGACAATAGCTAAAGTAAGATAGGACAATAGCTAAAGTAAGATAGGACAATAGCTAAAGTAAGATAGGACAATAGCTAAAGTAAGATAGGACAATAGCTAAAGTAAGATAGGACAATAGCTAAAGTAAGATAGGACAATAGCTAAAGTAAGATAGGACAATAGCTAAAGTAAGATAGGACAATAGCTAAAGTAAGATAAGACAATAGCTAAAGTAAGATAGGACAATAGCTAAAGTAAGATAAGACAATAGCTAAAGTAAGATAGGACAATAGCTAAAGTAAGATAGGACAATAGCTAAAGTAAGATAGGACAATAGCTAAAGTAAGATAGGACAATAGCTAAAGTAAGATAGGACAATAGCTAAAGTAAGATAGGACAATAGCTAAAGTAAGATAGGACAATAGCTAAAGTAAGATAGGACAATAGCTAAAGTAAGATAGGACAATAGCTAAAGTAAGATATGACAATAGCTAAAGTAAGATAGGACAATAGCTAAAGTAAGATAGGACAATAGCTAAAGTAAGATAGGACAATAGCTAAAGTAAGATAGGACAATAGCTAAAGTAACATAGGACAATAGCTAAAGTAAGATAAGGCAATAGCTAAAGTAAGATAGGACAATAGCTAAAGTAAGATAAGACAATAGCTAAAGTAAGATAAGACAATAGCTAAAGTAAGATAAGACAATAGCTAAAGTAAGATAGGACAATAGCTAAAGTAAGATAGGACAATAGCTAAAGTAAGATAGGACAATAGCTAAAGTAAGATAGGACAATAGCTAAAGTAAGATAGGACAATAGCTAAAGTAAGATAGGACAATAGCTAAAGTAAGATAGGACAATAGCTAAAGTAAGATAGGACAATAGCTAAAGTAAGATAGGACAATAGCTAAAGTAAGATAGGACAATAGCTAAAGTAAGATAGGACAATAGCTAAAGTAAGATAGGACAATAGCTAAAGTAAGATAGGACAATAGCTAAAGTAAGATAGGACAATAGCTAAAGTAAGATAGGACAATAGCTAAAGTAAGATAGGACAATAGCTAAAGTAAGATAGGACAATAGCTAAAGTAAGATAGGACAATAGCTAAAGTAAGATAGGACAATAGCTAAAGTAACATAGGACAATAGCTAAAGTAAGATAGGACAATAGCTAAAGTAAGATAGGACAATAGCTAAAGTAAGATAGGACAATAGCTAAAGTAAGATAGGACAATAGCTAAAGTAAGATAGGACAATAGCTAAAGTAAGATAGGACAATAGCTAAAGTAAGATAGGACAATAGCTAAAGTAAGATAGGACAATAGCTAAAGTAAGATAGGACAATAGCTAAAGTAAGATAGGACAATAGCTAAAGTAAGATAGGACAATAGCTAAAGTAAGATAAGACAATAGCTAAAGTAAGATAGGACAATAGCTAAAGTAAGATAAGACAATAGCTAAAGTAAGATAGGACAATAGCTAAAGTAAGATAGGACAATAGCTAAAGTAAGATAAGACAATAGCTAAAGTAACATAGGACAATAGCTAAAGTAAGATAGGACAATAGCTAAAGTAAGATAAGACAATAGCTAAAGTAAGATAGGACAATAGCTAAAGTAAGATAGGACAATAGCTAAAGTAAGATAGGACAATAGCTAAAGTAAGATAGGACAATAGCTAAAGTAAGATAGGACAATAGCTAAAGTAAGATAGGACAATAGCTAAAGTAAGATAGGACAATAGCTAAAGTAAGATAGGACAATAGCTAAAGTAAGATAGGACAATAGCTAAAGTAAGATAAGACAATAGCTAAAGTAAGATAGGACAATAGCTAAAGTAAGATAAGACAATAGCTAAAGTAAGATAAGACAATAGCTAAAGTAAGATAGGACAATAGCTAAAGTAAGATAAGACAATAGCTAAAGTAAGATAAGACAATAGCTAAAGTAAGATAGGACAATAGCTAAAGTAAGATAGGACAATAGCTAAAGTAAGATAGGACAATAGCTAAAGTAACATAGGACAATAGCTAAAGTAAGATAGGACAATAGCTAAAGTAAGATAGGACAATAGCTAAAGTAAGATAGGACAATAGCTAAAGTAAGATAAGACAATAGCTAAAGTAAGATAGGACAATAGCTAAAGTAAGATAGGACAATAGCTAAAGTAAGATAGGACAATAGCTAAAGTAAGATAGGACAATAGCTAAAGTAAGATATGACAATAGCTAAAGTAAGATAGGACAATAGCTAAAGTAAGATAAGGACAATAGCTAAAGTAAGATAGGACAATAGCTAAAGTAAGATAGAACAATAGCTAAAGTAAGATAGGACAATAGCTAAAGTAAGATAGGACAATAGCTAAAGTAAGATAGGACAATAGCTAAAGTAAGATAGGACAATAGCTAAAGTAAGATAGGACAATAGCTAAAGTAAGATAGGACAATAGCTAAAGTAAGATAGGACAATAGCTAAAGTAAGATAGGACAATAGCTAAAGTAAGATAGGACAATAGCTAAAGTAAGATAAGACAATAGCTAAAGTAAGATAGGACAATAGCTAAAGTAAGATAGGACAATAGCTAAAGTAAGATAGGACAATAGCTAAAGTAAGATAGGACAATAGCTAAAGTAAGATAAGATAATAGCTAAAGTAAGATAGGACAATAGCTAAAGTAAGATAAGACAATAGCTAAAGTAAAATAGGACAATAGCTAAAGTAAGATAGGACAATAGCTAAAGTAAGATAAGATAATAGCTAAAGTAAGATAGGACAATAGCTAAAGTAAGATAAGACAATAGCTAAAGTAAGATAGGACAATAGCTAAAGTAAAATAGGACAATAGCTAAAGTAAGATAAGACAATAGCTAAAGTAAGATAAGACAATAGCTAAAGTAAGATAGGACAATAGCTAAAGTAAGATAAGACAATAGCTAAAGTAAGATAGGACAATAGCTAAAGTAAGATAAGACAATAGCTAAAGTAAGATAGGACAATAGCTAAAGTAAGATAGGACAATAGCTAAAGTAAGATAGGACAATAGCTAAAGTAAGATAGGACAATAGCTAAAGTAAGATAGGACAATAGCTAAAGTAAGATAGGACAATAGCTAAAGTAAGATAAGGCAATAGCTAAAGTAAGATAGGACAATAGCTAAAGTAAGATAGGACAATAGCTAAAGTAAGATAGGACAATAGCTAAAGTAAGATAGGACAATAGCTAAAGTAAGATAGGACAATAGCTAAAGTAAGATAAGACAATAGCTAAAGTAAGATAGGACAATAGCTAAAGTAAGATAGGACAATAGCTAAAGTAAGATAGGACAATAGCTAAAGTAAGATAGGACAATAGCTAAAGTAAGATAGGACAATAGCTAAAGTAAGATAGGACAATAGCTAAAGTAAGATAGGACAATAGCTAAAGTAAGATAGGACAATAGCTAAAGTAAGATAGGACAATAGCTAAAGTAAGATAAGACAATAGCTAAAGTAAGATAGGACAATAGCTAAAGTAAGATAGGACAATAGCTAAAGTAAGATAGGACAATAGCTAAAGTAAGATAGGACAATAGCTAAAGTAAGATAGGACAATAGCTAAAGTAAGATAAGACAATAGCTAAAGTAAGATAGGACAATAGCTAAAGTAAGATAGGACAATAGCTAAAGTAAGATAAGACAATAGCTAAAGTAAGATAGGACAATAGCTAAAGTAAGATAGGACAATAGCTAAAGTAACATAGGACAATAGCTAAAGTAAGATAGGACAATAGCTAAAGTAAGATAGGACAATAGCTAAAGTAAGATAGGACAATAGCTAAAGTAAGATAGGACAATAGCTAAAGTAAGATAGGACAATAGCTAAAGTAAGATAGGACAATAGCTAAAGTAAGATAGGACAATAGCTAAAGTAAGATAGGACAATAGCTAAAGTAAGATAGGACAATAGCTAAAGTAAGATAGGACAATAGCTAAAGTAAGATAGGACAATAGCTAAAGTAACATAGGACAATAGCTAAAGTAAGATAGGACAATAGCTAAAGTAAGATAAGACAATAGCTAAAGTAAGATAGGACAATAGCTAAAGTAAGATAGGACAATAGCTAAAGTAAGATAGGACAATAGCTAAAGTAAGATAGGACAATAGCTAAAGTAAGATAGGACAATAGCTAAAGTAAGATAGGACAATAGCTAAAGTAAGATAGGACAATAGCTAAAGTAAGATAGGACAATAGCTAAAGTAAGATAGGACAATAGCTAAAGTAAGATAGGACAATAGCTAAAGTAACATAGGACAATAGCTAAAGTAAGATAGGACAATAGCTAAAGTAAGATAGGACAATAGCTAAAGTAAGATAGGACAATAGCTAAAGTAAGATAGGACAATAGCTAAAGTAAGATAGGACAATAGCTAAAGTAAGATAAGACAATAGCTAAAGTAAGATAGGACAATAGCTAAAGTAAGATAAGACAATAGCTAAAGTAAGATAGGACAATAGCTAAAGTAAGATAGGACAATAGCTAAAGTAAGATATGACAATAGCTAAAGTAAGATAGGACAATAGCTAAAGTAAGATAGGACAATAGCTAAAGTAAGATAGGACAATAGCTAAAGTAAGATAGGACAATAGCTAAAGTAAGATAGGACAATAGCTAAAGTAAGATAGGACAATAGCTAAAGTAAGATAGGACAATAGCTAAAGTAAGATAGGACAATAGCTAAAGTAAGATAGGACAATAGCTAAAGTAAGATAGGACAATAGCTAAAGTAAGATAGGACAATAGCTAAAGTAAGATAGGACAATAGCTAAAGTAAGATAGGACAATAGCTAAAGTAAGATAAGACAATAGCTAAAGTAAGATAGGACAATAGCTAAAGTAAGATAAGACAATAGCTAAAGTAAGATAGGACAATAGCTAAAGTAAGATAGGACAATAGCTAAAGTAAGATAGGACAATAGCTAAAGTAAGATAGGACAATAGCTAAAGTAAGATAGGACAATAGCTAAAGTAAGATAGGACAATAGCTAAAGTAAGATAAGACAATAGCTAAAGTAAGATAGGACAATAGCTAAAGTAACATAGGACAATAGCTAAAGTAACATAGGACAATAGCTAAAGTAAGATAGGACAATAGCTAAAGTAAGATAGGACAATAGCTAAAGTAAGATAGGACAATAGCTAAAGTAAGATAGGACAATAGCTAAAGTAAGATAGGACAATAGCTAAAGTAAGATATGACAATAGCTAAAGTAAGATAGGACAATAGCTAAAGTAAGATAGGACAATAGCTAAAGTAAGATAGGACAATAGCTAAAGTAAGATAGGACAATAGCTAAAGTAAGATAGGACAATAGCTAAAGTAAGATAGGACAATAGCTAAAGTAAGATAGGACAATAGCTAAAGTAAGATAAGGACAATAGCTAAAGTAAGATAGGACAATAGCTAAAGTAAGATAGGACAATAGCTAAAGTAAGATAGGACAATAGCTAAAGTAAGATAGGACAATAGCTAAAGTAAGATAGGACAATAGCTAAAGTAAGATAGGACAATAGCTAAAGTAAGATAGGACAATAGCTAAAGTAAGATAGGACAATAGCTAAAGTAAGATAGGACAATAGCTAAAGTAAGATAGGACAATAGCTAAAGTAAGATAGGACAATAGCTAAAGTAAGATAGGACAATAGCTAAAGTAAGATAGGACAATAGCTAAAGTAAGATAAGACAATAGCTAAAGTAAGATAAGACAATAGCTAAAGTAAGATAGGACAATAGCTAAAGTAAGATAGGACAATAGCTAAAGTAAGATAGGACAATAGCTAAAGTAAGATAAGACAATAGCTAAAGTAAGATAAGACAATAGCTAAAGTAAGATAGGACAATAGCTAAAGTAAGATAGGACAATAGCTAAAGTAAGATAGGACAATAGCTAAAGTAAGATAGGACAATAGCTAAAGTAAGATAGGACAATAGCTAAAGTAAGATAGGACAATAGCTAAAGTAAGATAGGACAATAGCTAAAGTAAGATAGGACAATAGCTAAAGTAAGATAAGACAATAGCTAAAGTAAGATAGGACAATAGCTAAAGTAAGATAGGACAATAGCTAAAGTAAGATAGGACAATAGCTAAAGTAAGATAGGACAATAGCTAAAGTAAGATAGGACAATAGCTAAAGTAAGATAAGACAATAGCTAAAGTAAGATAGGACAATAGCTAAAGTAAGATAGGACAATAGCTAAAGTAAGATAGGACAATAGCTAAAGTAAGATAGGACAATAGCTAAAGTAAGATAAGGCAATAGCTAAAGTAAGATAGGACAATAGCTAAAGTAAGATAGGACAATAGCTAAAGTAAGATAGGACAATAGCTAAAGTAAGATAGGACAATAGCTAAAGTAAGATAGGACAATAGCTAAAGTAAGATAGGACAATAGCTAAAGTAAGATAGGACAATAGCTAAAGTAAGATAGGACAATAGCTAAAGTAAGATAGGACAATAGCTAAAGTAAGATAGGACAATAGCTAAAGTAAGATAGGACAATAGCTAAAGTAAGATAGGACAATAGCTAAAGTAAGATAAGACAATAGCTAAAGTAAGATAAGACAATAGCTAAAGTAAGATAGGACAATAGCTAAAGTAAGATAGGACAATAGCTAAAGTAAGATAGGACAATAGCTAAAGTAAGATAAGACAATAGCTAAAGTAAGATAAGACAATAGCTAAAGTAAGATAGGACAATAGCTAAAGTAAGATAAGACAATAGCTAAAGTAAGATAAGACAATAGCTAAAGTAAGATAGGACAATAGCTAAAGTAAGATAAGACAATAGCTAAAGTAAGATAGGACAATAGCTAAAGTAAGATAAGACAATAGCTAAAGTAAGACTTATGATGATGTAATGGATACACATACATTGTGATGATGCAATAATTAAAGTATACATGTGCTAATGCAATATCACAACCAGCAAGTGATGATGCAAACATATACAATAATGCATAAGTAATGATGAAATAATTAAACAATAATGTCTGTGTGATTATGCAATAACTAAACAATACTGTGTGTGTGATTATGCAATAAATAAACAATACTGTGTGCATGATTATGCAATAACTAAACAATACTATGTATATGATTATGCAATAAATAAACAATACTGTGTGTGTGATTATGCAATAACTAAACAATACTGTGTGCATGATTATGCAATAACTAAACAATACTATGTATAAGATTATGCAATAAATAAACAATACTGTGTGTGTGCTTATGCAATAACTAAATAAAACTATGTGTGTGATTATGCAATAACTAAACGATACTGTGTGTGTGATTATGCAATAACTAAAAGATACTGTGTGTGTGATTATGCAATAACTAAACAATACTGTGTGCATGATTATGCAATAACTAAACAATACTATGTATATGATTATGCAATAAATAAACAATACTTTGTGTGTGATTATGCAATAACTAAACAATACTGTGTGTGTGATTATGCAATAACTAAACAATACTGTGTGTGTGATTATGCAATAACTAAACCATTTTTGCTTCATCGAGGCTATCAGCAGCATTGCAAATTAACTGACGTCGATGTTGGGTCAATGTGGGGTCATCCTATAGGTTTTTAGGTGAGTGAGTATATAGGAGTGGAAGAGTGTTGGAGTGAATATTGGAGTGTGTATTAGGGTGGGTGTTGGAGTGAGTTTTGGAGTTGGTGTTGGAGTGGGTGTTGATGTGGGTGTTGATGTGGGTGTTGGAGTGGGTGTTGATGTGGATGTTGGTGGTTGGGGAGAGTTTAAATGTGGGAGTGCCCATAAGGAGTGGACTAGGGAGTGAGAGTGTGGCATGTGTATGGTATCCGTGTGAGTATATCAAATAGACTTTATATAATAATTAATGTGTTTCTTATTTAATATGTTAATGAGTTAATGTATATCATTATCATTGGTAATCTATCATTGGAATTCTATAATTGGTAATCTATTAATATTTTAATGAGTATCATGATTATTAAAACAATGAAATTTAATTATACAAATCATTTGCAAATAATCGTAATTTATGAAATTATTATAAAATATTATATCCATTTTATAATTATAATTACAATTAGTGTAAAAGTTAGATCTATAATATTTTATAGAATAATTGATGTCGTGACCTCTGACTAGAGATTGGTATGACCTTTACGGATCTGCGTAACCTTTTACAACCTCTGCCAATTTCAGATGTTAGTTTATTCTACTGACCTCTAAAGTTTGGTATGGGATACCATAGACCATAGGGTTGCATCTCATCCTCACGTAAAGGTAGGTGTAGCTGAGCCATTTGGTTGCATCTTCAATGCTGGCGACAGTACCTAGAGCTATCTAGAGGTACAGTTTTAGGTTAGGGAAGAGTAGGGTTAGGGAAGAGCAGGGTTAGGGAAGAGTAGGGTTAGGGTAAAAGGAATTAGTATATTATATGATTAGGGTAAATATAGTTATTGTAGTGTGGGGCTAGAGTAGTGTAGGGTTAGAGTGATGTGGGGCTAGAGTAGTGTGGGGCTAGAGTGGTGTAAGGTAAAATTGGGTTATGGATAGGTTTGTAATATAACGACAAGGGATTTATAGATTGCAATTAAGTAAGTCTGGAAGATATTAAAATCTTAGATAATAAACAGATAAGTAAATTAATTATATATCATATGACTATAATGTTTTAGACATCTAAGATATCTAAGACATCTAAAACATTTAAGACATCTAAGATATTTAAGATATCTAAGACATATAAGACATCTAAGATATCTAAGATATTAACATAACATAACTGATTCAGAAATTAGATTTGGATACATAGGTATACTTAATGATATATAGACTGACTCACCGACTCACTGCCTCACTGCTTCACTGCCTCACTGACTCACTACCTCACTGACTCATTGACTCACTGACTCACCGACTCACTGACTCATTGACTCACTGACTCACTGACTCACAGACTCACCGACTCACTGCCTATCAACCTTGACCCACTTATTCGCTGACCTACTTCGCTAACCTCTGCATTCAGATTATCGGTGATGGACTGAACGAATTGAGATTCAATGGGATCTTGACGCGTCAAAAGTGACAAGTAGTGTGTCAGTCGATCATGATTCGTTATAATCGTACCTTTACCAAATGTGTCAAACTGACAAATGTCATATTATAATAAAAGTATTATTATAGTTATTTTACATTCTATTAATTTATACAAAACTAGATATTTATTTATAATTAATTTTTATTAATGTATCTATATTAATAACAGGTCAAACATAACATTTATATCTAGGATAATAATGTTTACTACATAATATTAGATTTAAAATAATCTTAAATCCAACATAATTATTGATCTAGAATAATCTTAGATCTGACATAATATTAGATCCAACATAACAATAAGTTTATTGTAATGATAACCTGAGGTCTGCCTGCCCTTCCAAATATCTGCTGAACATCAAGAATGCCAAGATCCACAAACTGTCCTTTCTTCGAATCATAAACACTTGTGCCCTAGTGGAATAACAACACATGTTACATAATTACTTTAATACAATGCATGGATAAGTAATTTGATATCGTCTATCTGAACTAAAGTATTAAAACTGCCTATAACATATTAAAACTGCCTATAACATATTAAAACTGTCTATAACATATTAAAACTGCCCTATAACATATTAAAACTGCCTATAACATATTAAAACTGCCCTATAACATATTAAAACTGCCTATAACATATTAAAACTGCCCTATAACATATTATAACTGCCTATAACATATTAAAACTGCCCTATAACATATGTAAACTGCCTATAACATATTAAAACTGCCTATAACATATTAAAACTTTCTATAACATATTAAAACTGTCTATAACATATTAAAACTGCCCTATAACATATTATAACTGCCTATAACATATTAAAACTGCCTATAACATATTAAAACTGCCTATAATATATTAAAACTTTCTATAACATATTAAAACTGCCTATAACATATTAAAACTGCCTATAACATATTAAAACTGCCCTATAACATATTAAAACTGCCCTATAACATATTAAAACTGCCTATAACATATTAAAACTGCCTATAACGTATTAAAACTGTCTATAACGTATTAAAACTGCCCTATAACATATTAAAATTGCCTATAACTTATTAAAGCTGTCTATAACATATTAAAACTGCCTATAACTTATTAAAACTGCCCTATAACGTATTAAAACTGCCTATAACGTATTAAAACTGCCTATAACGTATTAAAACTGCCTATAACGTATTAAAACTGCCTATAACATATTAAAACTGCCTATAACATATTAAAACTGCCTATAACATATTAAAACTGACCTATAACATATTAAAACTGCCTATAACATATTAAAACTGCCCATAACATATTAAAACTGCCTATAACATATTAAAACTGCCTATAACATATTAAAACTGCCTATAACATATTAAAACTGCCTATAACATATTAAAACTGTCTATAACATATTAAAACTGTCTATAACATATTAAAACTGCCCATAACATATTAAAACTGCCTATAACATATTAAAACTGCCCATAACATATTAAAACTGCCTATAACATATTAAAACTGCCTATAACATATTAAAACTGTCTATAACATATTAAAACTGCCTATAACATATTAAAACTGTCTATAACATATTAAAACTGCCTATAACATATTAAAACTGCCTATAACATATTAAAACTGCCTATAACATATTAAAACTGCCTATAACATATTAAAACTGCCTATAACATATTAAAACTGCCTATAACATATTAAAACTGCCTATAACATATTAAAACTGCCCTATAACATATTAAAACTGCCTATAACATATTAAAACTGCCTATAACATATTAAAACTGCCTATAACATATTATAACTGCCTATAACATATTAAAACTGTCTATAACATATTAAAACTGCCCTATAACATATTAAAACTGCCTATAACATATTAAAACTGCCTATAACATATTAAAACTGCCCTATAATGGTAATATTGTATGTCAATAATTCGTGAAGTTGATTGAAATTTTTGATCATTACAAATATTTTTTAATAATTTAAAAATATAATTTAATCATTCATATTCTATATATCGAATTGTTAATTAGTGTATCAATTACAATGATGGAAAGTCTCGGAGTTAAGAGGTCAACAACTGACCTTGATGATAACTGCATGAGCTGGAAGGTTAACCCCCCAAGCCAATGTCGCCGTACACACTAAAAGCTGAGATCAAATGAGAGTTAGGATGACGAAAGCGAAAGCGAAAAAAATGATAAGAAACAAGGCGTTTAAAAGAGGCAACGGAGAAGAGATGGACACTTGGATGAAATGTAAATTGTTATGGAAGAGAAAGAAGGAGAGGGAACGACGAGAGAAATTTAGGAGATCAAGGAAGACAATAGATTATACGAGATGTCCAATTCAGAAAACAACTACTGACCTTGATATAGCCATCCGCGAAATACTTCTCCACTAGATTTCGATCGTGCCTGTCCATTCCGGCATGGTGGATTGCGAAACTGTCATTAAATATCTCTCGGAGGGCGCTGTTTCTAGATTTCTCCATCTAACAATGTTTAGTTCATTGGAGTAGCATGACATTTTTTTTAATTGAAAAATTTTCTAATGAAAATATAAAACGTTATTTATTAAATTATTATTATTATTATATTATATTATACTATATATATACTTAGCATGAATACCTATAACAAAACATAGATTCAGTCAGTGACATAATACTTAACTTAATATATTATATCAAAATTACTATATTAATATTATATTATTCAAAATTATGAAATACATATTATTTTATTCAAAATTGTTATATAATATTATATATGCAAAAGTAGTAAATATTATTAAAAAATTGATAAAAATTACACAAAAATTGTATGATTCAAAATTAATAACATTAATACATAAATATCATAAAAAAATGTATTGAATGAAATTATATAATCAACTTGTAGAATTGCCCGGATTTAGAGTATCGAGGTGTAGCGTAATCCCTAACTACTCAACACTCACTAACACTCTTTAAGGCGTTGCCGTAACCAGCGCTAGAAGCACAACGAAACACCGAAATCTCTCCCTTGTTTTTGGCCATTTCACACATTACCCTGGCGGTCTTCAAAGTTTCGTTACGCGAATGCACAAACACCATGACCTGGGTGCGGGTGCGGGTGAGTGGATGGGTGAACTCGATAGGAACCCCGTACACTAATCTCCGTCCCATTGACCCGATGACCTAGATCTCTAACCCCGTAGCCTAGGCTCTACCATGTATTTTAGTCTATATATAAGATAACTTGGGGAATACCTCAATAGAAAGTTCTATATCATTAAATAGATACGTTTACCTCATTTAGTTTACCTATAGATAATTATAATGAATTACAATGAAGTATAATGTATTATAATTAATTATAATGAATTACAATGAATTACAATGAATTATAATGTATTAATAAATTATAATGTTATAAATTAAAACAATTCTCTAGTATCTAATTATACATTTATATTCTTTTGATTCGAAAACTCTTTGAAAAAATATTTATTTATTTTATAGAAAATATTTAGTGAAATTCAATTTATCATAATAAACAAAATTTTACGTTAGCAAAAATACCAAGCAAACTGACCTGATGACCATCACTGATCTCCTTGAGAGCATTATCATAACAAACTGTATTGTAATCCTCATTCTGCTTAACCCGATTCAATGCTTTGATTCCTTTTTGTAGTAGCGCATTAGGGCGGAGATATTGAAATTAGCTTTAATGGTTGGTGGGGTTAAGTGGTGAGTGTTATGGGGTTGAGAAGTAATGAGATGGGAATAAGGAGTGAGGTTGATGGGGTTAAGAAGTGAGTGTGATGGGGTTGAGAAGTGCAGTAATGGGGTTGAGGTTTTTAGCGATAGGTTTCGAGTTTTAGTTGAAAAAGTCGAGTTTATAAGATCGGGTAAAAGAATATACCCGCGGCAATGTACTCTATGAATCAGAATACAGATAATGGTGGAGGGACTTGGGGAGTCGATTGCCCTAACCTACAAAACTGGTGGCCAGGGGTACGGGTCTAAACCGACCGTCAAAGAAGAACAGACCCGACATTGGATTCACATTTAGGAAACGAGCGACGTCAATGTAGTTTGGAAGTGTAGCGGAAAGACCCACAATTCTTATCATCGACTGACTGGTCTCCACCTAGGGCAAGTAATTACAGAGTGAGGTCTTAAGTTAGGTCTTAAGTGGGGTCATAAGTAATTAGAGAGTGAGATCTTAAGTGGGGTCTTAAGTGGGGTCTCAAGTGAAGTCTACATGTAGGTGAGATAATAGGGTTATCATATCCACATAGGTGGTATGATTAATATTTACTCTATTAAACATACCCTAGATATGCCAACAGAGAAGTCTCAACGTGAAGGTGTGCGCCACTAGTGTCTCTATGACACTCCCCTGTCTAACCACGCCCCTAACCTGTCTCAAGTTGCGCATCACTAGTGTCTCTATGACACTCCCCTGTCTAACCACGCCCCTAACCACGCCCCTAACCACGCCCCTAACCTGTTAAGGTACGCGCCACTAGTGTCTCTATGACATGCCCCTAACCACGCCCCTAACCTGTATCAAGGTGCGCGCCACTAGTGTCTCTATGACATTCCCCTAACCACGCCCCTAACCACTCCCCTATCCTGTCTCAAGGTACGCGCCACTAGTGTCTCTATGACACTCCCCCTGTCTAACCACGCCCCTAACCTGTCTCAAGGTACGCGCCACTAGTGTCTCTATGACACCCCCTGTCTAACCATGCCCATAACCTGTCTCAAGGTGCGCATCACTAGTGTCTCTATGACATTACCCTAACCACGCCCCTAACCACGCCCCTAACCACACCCCTAACCTGTCAAGGTGCGCGCCACCTAGTGTCTCTATGACACGCCCCTAACCACGCCCCTAACCTGTCTCAACGTGCGCGCCACCAGTATCTCTATGACACTCCCCCTGTCTAACCACGCCCCTAACCACGCCCCTAACCTGTCTCAACGTGCGCGCCACCAGCGTCTCTATGACACTCCCCCAGTCTAACCACTCCCCTAACCACTCCCCTAACCACTCCCCTAACCACTCCCCTAACCACGCCCCTAACCTGTCTCAACGTGCGCGCCACCAGCGTCTCTATGACACTCCCCCAGTCTAACCACTCCCCTAACCACTCCCCTAACCACTCCCCTAACCACGCCCCTAACCTGTCTCAACGTGCGCGCCACCAGCGTCTCTATGACACTCCCCCAGTCTAACCACTCCCCTAACCACTCCCCTAACCACTCCCCTAACCACTCCCCTAACCACTCCCCTAACCACGCCCCTAACCACGCCCCTAACCTGTCTCAACGTGCGCGCCACCAGCGTCTCTATGACACTCCCCCTGTCTAACCACGCCCCTAACCACGCCCCTAACCTGTCTCAACGTGCGCGCCACCAGCGTCTCTATGACACTCCCCCTGTCTAACCACGCCCCTAACCACTCCCCTAACCACTCCCCTAACCACGCCCCTAACCTGTCTCAACGTGCGCGCCACCAGCGTCTCTATGACACTCCCCCTGTCTAACCACGCCCCTAACCACGCCCCTAACCTGTCTCAACGTGCGCGCCACCAGCGTCTCTATGACACTCCCCCTGCTGTCGTGTAAGAGATGCACCTCGTCAATGATAAGCAGCCGCACTAGAGTGGTCAGTTGCACGTCTGCGGTGTTCTTCCTGGTGATCACGTCCCATTTCTCGGGCGTGACCACTAGGATCTAGCGGGGGTGCGGTTACGGGGGTGGTGTTATCGTAGGGCGGATATATGGGGCTGATATACGATCACGCGCGATTATTAGCGGAGCTATGAAATGAAGATACTTATAATGTGGGATGAGAATGCAGTTTATGGGCCTAGGAATAAATAAGCGTAATGGGGTAAGGATGATGTTATGGGTTTGACAATACTTCACCTTTAGGGCCATAGGTTAAGGGTCATAGATTAGAGACTATTAGCTATAGGATACTCCTATTAATTATCTATGACTCTATTTTTATCTCTTCATAACATTTGTTCACTTATTAATTTTACTAAATATTGCAAAAGTAATAATAAACAACATAAATTCACAATATAATATAGATATGACACAAATAGACACCCCAGCTTAAAGTAAACACCAGCACAAAGTACATGACAATACACACACTTAATACCACACACTCACTTAATACCACACACACACACTTAATACCACACACCCACTTAATACAACACACACACTTAATACCACACACACTCTCATTACCACACACACTTAATACCACACACACACTCAATACCACACACATACTTAATACCACACACTCACTTAATACCACACACACACACTTAATACCACACACCCACTTAATACAACACACACACTTAATACCACACACACTCTCATTACCACACACACTTAATACCACACACACACTCAATACAACACACACACTTAATACCACACACACACTTAATACAACACACACACTTAATACCACACACACACTCAATACCACACACACACTCAATACCACACACACTCTCATTACCACACACTCACTCAATATCACACATACACTTAATATCACACACTCACTCAATATCACACATACACTTAATACCACACACACACTTAATACCACACACACACTTAATACCACACACTCACTTAATACCACACACACACTTAATACCACACACACACTTAATACAACACACACACTTAATACCACACACACTCTCATTACCACACACTCACTCAATACAACACACACACTTAATACCACACACTCACTCAATACAACACACACACTTAATACCACACACACACTTAATACAACACACACACTTAATACCACACACACACTCAATACCACACACACACTCAATACCACACACACTCTCATTACCACACACTCACTCAATATCACACATACACTTAATATCACACACTCACTCAATATCACACATACACTTAATACCACACACACACTTAATACCACACACACACTTAATACCACACACCCACTTAATACCACACACACACTTAATACCACACACACACACTTAATACCACACACACACTCAATACCACACACACACTCAATACCACACACACTCTCATTACCACACACTCACTCAATACAACACACACACTTAATACCACACACTCACTCAATACAACACACACACTTAATACCACACACACACTTAATACCACACACTCACTTAATACCACATACACACTTAATATCACACACGTACTCAATACCACACACACACTTAATATCACATACTCACTCAATATCACACACACACTTAATATCACACACTCACTCAATATCACACATACACTTAATACCACACACTCACTTAATACCACATACACACTCAATATCACACATACACTTAATACCACACACTCACTCAATATCACACATACACTTAATACCACACACACACTTAATACCACACACTCACTTAATACCACATACACACTTAATACCACACACTCACTTAATACCACATACACACTTAATATCACACACATACTCAATACCACACACACACTTAATATCACATACTCACTCAATATCACACATACACTTAATATCACACACTCACTCAATATCACACATACACTTAATACCACACACACACTTAATATCACACATACACTTAATACCACACACTCACTCATAATACCACACACACACTTAATACCACACACACTCTTAATACAACATACACACTCAATATCACACACACACACTTAATACCACACATACACTTAATACCACACACTCACTTAATACCACATACACACTTAATATCACACACGTACTCAATACCACACACACACTTAATATCACATACTCACTCAATATCACACATACACTTAATATCACACACTCACTCAATATCACACATACACTTAATACCACACTCACTCATAATACCACACACACACTTAATACCACACACCCACTCATAATACCACATACACACTTAATACCATACACACTCTTAATACAACATACACACTCAATATCACACACACACTTAATACCACACACACACTTAATACCACACACTCACTTAATACCACATACACACTTAATATCACACACGTACTCAATACCACACACACACTTAATATCACATACTCACTCAATATCACACATACACTTAATATCACACACTCACTCAATATCACACATACACTTAATACCACACACACACTTAATACCACACACTCACTTAATACCACATACACACTTAATATCACACACATACTCAATACCACACACACACTTAATACCACACACACACACTTAATACCACACACACACTCAATACCACACACACACTCAATACCACACACACTCTCATTACCACACACTCACTCAATACAACACACACACTTAATACCACACACTCACTCAATACAACACCCACACTTAATACCACACACACACTTAATACCACACACTCACTTAATACCACATACACACTTAATATCACACACGTACTCAATACCACACACACACTTAATATCACATACTCACTTAATATCACACATACACTTAATATCACACACTCACTCAATATCACACATACACTTAATACCACACACACACTTAATACCACACACTCACTTAATACCACATACACACTTAATATCACACACGTACTCAATACCACACACACACTTAATATCACATACTCACTCAATATCACACACACACTCAATACCACATACTCACTCAATATCACACATACACTTAATACCACACACACACTTAATATCACATACACTTAATATCACACACTCACTCAATATCACACATACACTTAATACCACACACTCACTCATAATACCACACACACACTTAATACCACACACCCACTCATAATACCACACACACACTTAATACCACACCCACTCTTAATACAACATACACACTCAATATCACACACACACACTTAATACCACACACACACTTACTACCACACACTCACTTAATACCACATACACACTTAATATCACACACATACTCAATACCACACACACACTTAATATCACATACTCACTCAATATCACACATACACTTAATATCACACACTCACTCAATACCACACACAACTCTCAATACCACACACACACTCAATACCACATACACTCTCAATACCACACACACTCTCAATACCACACACTCACTCAATACCACACACACACTCAATACCACACACACTCTCAATACCACACACAACTCTCAATATCACACACTCACTCAATACCACACACAACTCTCAATACCACACACACACTCAATACCACATACACTCTCAATACCACACACACTCTCAATACCACATACACTCTCAATACCACACACACTCTCAATACCACACACTCACTCAATACCAGACACACACTCAATACCACACACTCACTCAATACCACACACTCACTCAATACCACACACACACTCAATACCACACACACTCTCAATACCACACACAACTCTCAATACCACACACACACTCAATACCACATACACTCTCAATATCACACCCACTCTCAATACCACACACACATACTCAATACCACACCCACTCTCAATACCACACCCACTCTCAATACCACACACAACACTCCATGCCAAGACTACCTGGGTATTATTAATTTCGTCTTTAGTAAGTTTAGTATCTCCAGTACACTCCTTGACAGTAATTCCCAAAGGTTGCAACTTCTTACTGAAATTTCTCACCATTTCTGCTGCAAGAGCTTTCATAGGAGCCACGTAGATAATCTGTTACACAATATTTGATTATGCAATGAACTATATTTAATATTCTAAATATAGTTTATTTAGTTATATTTGTTGGTAAATATTTCTCGAAAACAGAATTGTAGAATTTTTTTTTGGAATTTTCATTATTTTTAATATTTGAATACTGTAAAAGTATGATATAATAAATATGTTTAATGTATGTATTAAATGAGTTTATTATAAGTATAAATTTACTATTAAGATTACCAATAACAGTTTTCGGCATATTAAAAATGAAGAAATACGCTAATTTTAAACATTTATTAATTATTATTAAAATATTTATAATTTTTTTTGCCTATAACTACAATGTAGTGTACTTAATGGAAAACAACTACACTAGCCATGATATCAATAACTACACTTTACTCACATGACATCAATAACTACATTAGTCATGACATAAATAACTACACTAGATATGACCTCATTAACTACACTAGATATGGCATCAATAACTACACTTTACTCACATGTCATCAATAACTACACTATCCATGCCATCAATAAATACACTTTACTCACATGAAATCAATAACTACACTCTACTCACAAGACATCAATAACTATACTTTACTCATATGTTATCAATAACAACACTTTCCTAGTTAAAATATCAATATCTACATGTCAATAGTCATGGCACCAATAACTACACTCATGTTATCAATAACAACACTTTCTTAGTCAAAATATAAATATCTACATGTCAATATTCATGGCACCAATAACTACAATCATGTTATCAATAACTACACTTTCTTAGTCAAAATATCAATATCTACATGTCAATAGTCATGGCACCAATAACTACACTCATGTTATCAATAACAACACTTTCTTAGTTAAAATATCAATATCTACATGTCAATATTCATGGCACCAATAACTACACTCATGTTATCAATAACAACACTTTCTTAGTTAAAATATTAATATCTACATGTCAATAGTCATGGCACCAATAACTACACTCTACACACATGTTATCAATAACAACACTTTCCTAGTTAAAATATCAATATCTACATGTCAATATTCATGGCACCAATAACTACACTCATGTTATCAATAACAACACTTTCCTAGTTAAAATATCAATATCTACATGTCAATATTCATGGCACCAATAACTACACTCTACACACATGTTATCAATAACAACACTTTCCTAGTTAAAATATCAATATCTACATGTCAATAGCCATGGCACCAATAACTACACTCTACTCACATGGCACCACTAACTACACTTTACTAACCTTAAAATTTCTTTTGTTTAAAACTCCAGAAGAATCAATATTTTTTTTAATCTCATGAACTATAGTCAATAAAGCTACATTTGTTTTACCTGAAGTAGGGAGAAGTAAGAAGTAGTAAGGAGAGATAGTAGGGAGATGTAGTAGGGAGATGTAGTAGGGAGAGATAGTAGGGAGAAGTAGTAGGGAGAAGTAATAGGGAGAAGTAGTGAGAGGTAGTAAAAGTAGAGATAGGATGTATTATTAATTAAAGTTAGTAGTAAAGGGAAATGCAATTTGTCAATTCCCATCACCACTAGGATAAAACTCTTAAAACCCCACTTATCAAATCATCTGCCACTATAAACCCCACAATATACCCACCACAAATAAAGACAGTATAAATATATTCATTTTTACAAAATTAAACCCCTCAATATTTATAATACTTTCCTTTCAAGAACCATACATTCGACCCATTAACCCTATCCCAGTACCACAAAAACCTACCTGCACCAGTGGGAGCACAGATCAAAAGATTTTCATTGGAACCGTAAGCCGCAGGAAATACAACAGTCTGCAGGGTATTCAATTCAACTGTTCCCTTGAAGGCCATCTTACCAACCTTATGGTGGGAGAGGAGCAAGTGGGGGTGTTAGGGTAGGTTATGGTTGAAGTGGGGCAAGACAGGGTTAGGATAGGTTATGGTGGGAGTGGGGCAAGATAGGGTTAGGATAGGGTATGGTGGGAGTGGGGCAAGATAGGGTTAGGATAGGGTATGGTGGGGGAGGAGCAAGTGGAGGTGTTAGGGTAGGTTATGGTTGAAGTGGGGCAAGAGAGGATTAGGATAGGTTATGGTGGGAGTGGGGCAAGATAGGGTTAGGATAGGGTATGGTGGGGGAGGAGCAAGATAGGGTTAGGATAGGGTATGGTGGGAGAGGAGCAAGTGGAGGTGTTAGGGTAGGTTATGGTTGAAGTGGGGCAAGAGAGGATTAGGATAGGTTATGGTGGGAGTGGGGCAAGATAGGGTTAGGATAGGGTATGGTGGGGGAGGAGCAAGTGGAGGTGTTAGGGTAGGTTATGGTTGAAGTGGGGCAAGAGAGGATTAGGATAGGTTATGGTGGGAGTGGGGCAAGATAGGGTTAGGATAGGGTATGGTGGGGGAGGAGCAAGTGGAGGTGTTAGGGTAGGTTATGGTTGAAGTGGGGCAAGAGAGGATTAGGATAGGTTATGGTTGAAGTGGGATAAAAGAGGATTAGGATAGGTTATGGTGGGAGTGGGGCAAGAGAGGGTTAGGATATGGTATTGTTGGGTAGGATATAGTTAGGAAAGGAGTAATGGGGTTGTATGTTAGCGGGTTAGAATATAGTAAGCTATCATAGGAGATTGTATTGGAAAAAATCTATGAAATGTATAAGATGAGGTGTAGGAGGATATATTGAATTGGTGGGTAGAAAAGATTAAGAATAATGGATTTAGAAGCTAGGAGGTTATGGAGATGTAGATATGAAGGGGATTATAAGACGGTTTACGAGGAGCGTTAGAAAAGTTTAAAAGAGGTGTATGAGTTTGTGCTGAATGGAATTCATGGTGGGGATATACGACGGAATGGGAAAGGGGCAGAACTATAGAGTGGGAATAAAAAGGAGAGTAAGTCACCTGATCCAAACAGTCGATCTTCACGTGGTTCTTGCCAATTTCAGAAGGAGGAGCACAACTTGGAAGGATGTCGATGCGTTCAAATACAGAATTATTTGTACGTGTGCTACCCTCCGGTAATATCATCTGAAGGCATTAGTAAATTATATCATATGGATATAGTAAATTATATCATATGGATATAGTAAATTATATATATATCATATGTATATAGTAAATTATATATATATCATATGTATATAGTAAATTACATATATATATCATATGGATATAGTAAATTATATATATATATTATATGTATATAGTAAATTATATATATATATCATATGGATATAGTAAATTATATATATCATATGTATATAGTAAATTATATATATATATCATATGGATATAGTAAATTATATATAAATCATATGGATATAGTCAATTACATATACCATATGGATATAGTAAATTATATATATACCATATGGATATAGTAAATTATATATATATCATATGGATATAGTAAATTATATATATATCATATATATATGGTAAATGATATCATATGTATATGGTAAATTATATATATATCATATGTATATAATAAATTATATATATATATATATTAATTATATATATATCATATGGATATAGTCAATTATATATATATCATATGTATATAGTAAATTATATATATATCATATGTATATATTAAATTATATATATATATATCATATGTATATAGTAAATTATATATATATCATATGGATATAGTAAATTATATATATATCATATGTATATAATAAATTATATATATATCATATGTATATATATATCATATATATAGTAAATTATATATATATATCATATATATGTTACAGTGTATGAAGTGTTAGTAGAACATGCAGCTCTTTAGTAATGAGTTGCCTTTACATAGAAAAATAAATAGTGTGAACCTTGAAAACAGGACACAAAGCGACACTTTGGATGCAGTGTGAGTAGTACTCACTGAGTACTACTTACTGAGTACTACTTACTACAGGCTATTCAATTACTGACCTCAGTACGAAATCTTAATAAATAAATTAAATACTAAATTACTAATCGCTGTCAGTCTCAGTAAATAAAAATAAAGGCAATTAATTAGCGAGAGATTATATATATATGTATTTATATATATATATATATATTGATTTGCATGTCATATTAACTGTTTATTTAATAATTATAATATAAAAGTGTATTCATTATAGAAATTTATTATATTACATGGAACCAATTTCATTATGATACACAATTTTCAAGATATGATGAATTTTAAATTTGTATAAATCTGTTCATAAATTTTTTAAAATGAAATAAAAAATATATTGTTACATATTTCTATTAAATAGAGATTTTATAAAATGTATAATTCTCAATTTATTATTTGATATCAAACTTTAATATAAACTTTGATAATAATTAAAACTTTGATAAAAACATTTTTAGTTATATTATATATTGATTATCATTAATAAACAAATATATATTTAATCATCTTTACGCAATAAGGTCTACTAAGCGAGTCCTACATCTCACTACCACACCGTATTCATCCAACTCAAACAACATTCCACACCCACGCCACTTCCGCTCCACTCTTTCACACCCACGCCACTTCCGCTCCCCTCTTTCACACCCACGCCACTTCCGCTCCCCTCTTTCACACCCACGCCACTTCCGCTCCACTCTTTCACACCTCCCTACTTCAAGCCAGACCCACTCGACATTATAGGCTTACCTTGTTGCCACAGATAAAAGAACATGCATCTTTAGCATCGAGGCTAGAGTCGTACACAAAGGGATATCTCATGTTAGACTTCGTCGGACCGTAGGGTAAGGAGTCGACTTGGTTCTTGGCCCTATTTAGTGCTGCTTCTCTGTAAAAAGGGCGTGGTTAGGCGCCTGGGAAGGGCATGGCTATGGGTGTTTACCAGATGTGGGTGTGGTTAGGGGAGTGGTTAGGGGTGTGGTTAGTGGTGTGGTACGGATGCCATTAGAGGCGTGGTTAAGTGCATGGTTAGGTGTGTGATTAAGGGTATGGTTATGGGCGTGGTTAGGGGTGTGGTTAGGAGAAATAGATGAATAGAGAATACTATATTGATCTGTAGTTTATAAAGTGTTAAATTAATGTGAAGGAATGAAATGTAATTATATAACATAAGAAGAACCTTTTAGCCGCAAGATTATTTGAATCGAAATCTCTCATAATGTTGACGTCGGTATCTTCATGGCCTTGACCTCTGACATGCGATTGTTTACGTTCCAGTTTTAACATTCTTTTGTCCATGGCCTTCTCAACTTCGGTCTGCAAAAAATGGTAAAAAAATTAAAATTGCTTTCATTATTTAGACTCTAGAAATCGAACTCAATAATTATTTATAAATATCCACAATTAATCAATTGGAATCATTAAAAATACTATAATATATATAAATATATTAATGAATTGTTTTCATTTAAAAACTATATTAATTGAATAACAAATTAAACTATATAACTATATAACTATATTAATAAATATATTATAACTATATTAATTGAATAACAAATTAAACTATATAACTATATAACTATATTAATAACTATATTATAACTCTATTAATTGAATAACAAATTAAACTATATAACTATATTAATAACTATATTATAACTATATTAATTGAATAACAAATTAAACTATATAACTATATAACTATATAAATAACTATATTATAACTATATTAATTGAATAACAAATTAAACTATATAACTATATAACTATATTAATAACTATATTATAACTATATTAATTAAATAACAAATTAAACTATATAACTATATAACCTTAACAGTAATCTGACAACCATAATTGGCATTTTGAGTTTGTTCTGCAAAATGTAAATAATTAAAGGTTACACATAATTACATAGCACTTTATCCACAATTTAGATACATGTCAATGTATCAGCCAGTGTTCACAGAGCAATGTGACAATGTGTCAGTTTATCTTATATAACACTATCTTATATAACACTATCTTATATAACAATATCTTATATAACACTATCTTATATAACACTATCTTATATAACACTATCTTATATAACACTATCTTATATAACACTATCTTATATAACACTATCTTATATAACACTATCTTATATAACACTATCTTATATAACACTATCTTATATAACACTATCTTATATAACACTATCTTATATAACACTATCTTATATAACACTATCTTATATAACACTATCTTATATAACACTATCTTATATAACGCTATCTTATATAACACTATCTTATATAACGCTATCTTATATAACGCTATCTTATATAACGTTATCTTATATAACACTATCTTATATAACACTATCTTATATAACACTATCTTATATAACACTATCTTATATAACACTATCTTATATAACACTCTCTTATATAACACTATCTTATATAACACTCTCTTATATAACGCTATCTTATATAACACTATCTTATATAACGCTATCTTATATAACGCTATCTTATATAACGTTATCTTATATAACACTATATTATATAACACTATATTATATAACGCTATCTTATATAACACTATCTTATATAACACTATCTTATATAACACTATCTTATATAACACTATCTTATATAACACTATCTTATATAACGCTATCTTATATAACGCTATCTTATATAACGTTATCTTATATAACACTATATTATATAACACTATATTATATAACGCTATCTTATATAACACTATCTTATATAACACTATCTTATATAACACTATCTTATATAACACACAAATGCACACACACACCGATTTTATATTTATCAAGATTTTATATTTATTTTAATTCAGTTTAGAATTTAGAATAAATGCAATTCAATATTTATTGTTAGAATTAATATACTTACGATATTGAAATTGAATAAATAATTAATAAAGTGCCACTTCTGAATATTATAATATAATATATCATTTTTTATAAATATTGATTTAATCACAAATGAATTTATAAAAACTTACACTTTATTTCATAAGTTGCATATTTCAAATATTGATATAAATATAAATAAAAATTAACATTGATAAAGATCATATCAAAAATGTAACTAATCATATAATAATTAAGTATTTAATAAGTATATAATATGATACATAATATTCATAATAATAACTTTTATCCAAGTTGTGCGATGCAATTTTATAAGTAGCGTTCAAAATCTCTTGTCTCTTATCTAACAATTCACCAATTAATTCAAACCTATCAAATCCAAGGAGATCGAACAACTGAATTTTGAAAAAATATAAGAAGGTATATCAGAATAATAAACCTTAGATCAAATGATCTATATAGTAAACATACGTCTATATAGTAAACATATGTCTATATAGTAAACATACGTCTATATAGTAAACATATGTCTATATAGTAAACATATGTCTATATAGTAAACATATGTCTATATAGTAAACATATGTCTATATAGTAAACATATGTCTATATAGTAAACATATGTCTATATAGTAAACATATGTCTATATAGTAAACATATGTCTATATAGTAAACATATGTCTATATAGTAAACATATGTCTATATAGTAAACATATGTCTATATAGTAAACATATGTCTATATAGTAAACATATGTCTATATAGTAAACATATGTCTATATTTATAACCATTTAAGCTAAAAATCAGTTAATTATATATTTTATATTATTAAATAACTATTATTTTTTTAAATCATTATTTAAATATAATTATCAATTCATAATTATAAAATGTATTGAGGTTTATAAAAGTATAAAAGTGTGGTCGAAATTAGAAATAGGAGATTAACATTTATAACTCGGTGGCAATGTTATTAGAAAGCGGGGGTTGTGAAATAACGCAATTTTACCTGAGTTTGTAGTTGGGAGTCTGGCGTTTTCGAAGCCAACATGTCAAACGCCCGACTGGTCACTATCGAGCGGTCAACTTCGTCGTACTGGAAATAGACATCGATACGCCTCTTCAGCCAATCGTTTGTCACGGTTTCGTGTCGTCCGCTACAGGACGCAGCGCCTCCAGCAGACGAAGGTGAATTCTGTGTAGTAGGTGAATTCTGTGTAGTAGGTGAATTCTGTGTAGTAGGTGAATTCTGTGTAGTAGGTGAATTCTGTGTAGTAAGTAAATTCTGTGTAGTAGGTGAATTCTGTGTAGTAGGTGAATTCTGTGTAGTAGGTGAATTCTGTGTAGTAGGCGAATTATGTGTAGTAGGTGAATTCTGTGTAGTAGGTGAATTCTGCGTAGTAGGTGAATTCTGTGTAGTAGGTGAATTCTGTGTAGTAGGTGAATTCTGTGTAGTAGGTGAATTATGTGTAGTAGGTGAATTCTGCGTAATAGGTGAATTCTGTGTAGTAGGTGAATTCTGTGTAGTAGGTGAATTCTGCGTAATAGGTGAATTCTGTGTAGTAGGTGAATTCTGTGTAGTATGTGAATTCTGTGTAGTAGGTAAATTCTGTGTAGTAGGTAAATTCTGTGTAGTAGGTGAATTATATGTAGTAGGTGAATTATGTGTAGTAGGTGAATTCTGTGTAGTAGGTAGTAGTCTAATTTAAGAAAAATTAGAAGAAATTGAGATGCTAAATAACAAACACATGCCAAGATACCTACATAATCGTTTATAGCGTAAATAAAGGTATACATAATATTTATACATAGATTTTATAATGTAATAAGCCAATGATGATGTAATTTCTAGATCGATGTGTGGTGTATTTCTGAATTAAATAGTAATATATATAGTAGTTAAAAATATTTCTGCAATCATTTTTTCTGTAGAAATTTAAACAATGATTTAATTTTCAGTAATATTATCAAATAAATCAACTGTTTGTATTTCATAATAAACTATTGAAATTTCTAATATCAATGCAAGTGGAAAGGTCCAAATAAAATTGAAGTTGAAGATTTACAAAGATTATAAGTACACTATTAATATAACATTTCAAGATTAATTATAATATAACTGATTCGCATTAGTTTTATATATATTTACCATCAATTAAAATGTTTATTATCAAATATTATTATTATCTTTGCAAACTACTCAGTCAAATTATTATTTAATGAATATCTAAAATAACTTCTAATTTTTGTACCAGTCAATCTGATAAGTTCTCAAACATCTATTTGATTCATATAAATCACCGAGGAATTCATCAAATACACTTTTAATCAAGTATTTAGTTAATATATTCGAGTAATTCATGGATGAATTGTTCAATGTAAACATGATTAATAATTATTTATAATTTAAAAGATAACAATTTTCTAGTTCACTAATCTTTTTCAAACGACGACTTATTTAAAAAATATCTTATATAATAATTAAATTAGTAATAAATTCATTTACAATATCTGGGAATATTTTAACCATATAATATATTTATTTTACTTCTATAACAAATATAATAAATATAATCAATATATAATATAACTATTATTAACATAAAATATTATACTAGGTAGTAATAATATTTACTATATAATGTAGAAATGAATAATTTTACAATTGATAATAGTTGTTTCTCTAAAACAATCTTAAAGAAAAATAAATAAATTCAAATGTAATTTAATAAAAATAATAATTATTATTTATGTTTTAGAATATTATTATAATATATATATTTACCCTCATATTTATAATAATCTAATTATTCATACATGTTTATATAAAATTATAAACAAATATTAAGAATGAAGCCATGAATTAAAAAAAAATTGTAAAAAGAAACCATGAATTATATTGTAATCAGCTTACATTGACTATAGCACAATTATGTATGATAGTAAAACATGTCATAGAATTAATATAAAAAAATATATCATTCTTATGATTTAAATTTCGTATAGTTAACGGTAAGGAACACTAACTGATGATTGAGAGGCAGCATTGTATGTCATGTCGAAATTAGCGCTGGTAACGTCGGGCATACAGTGTTCAACGCGATCAAGAAATTCCACGCCATCTACATTACAGTTGTCGATTTCGCTGCGAAATCTTTGGTTCGATGTTCCCCCGCCGTGAAAAACTATGTTGGCTCCGAATTCGCTGCGATCCGAGAACCGCCGCTTCGAGAGTAATCTAGATATGGGCAGATGATTTACAACCGACTCTAACACTGAATGTAGGCAACCCTAACACTATACTTATTTAATCTACAAATATTATTATTATCACATTATATAGATTATAAACTAAAGCATACCATATAGTTTATATAGATATGTAACTATTTTATTTATATCACTATGCAAGCTTTTAAGTTAAATTGTAGTATATTTATGGGTTAGTATCAAATTACAATATTGCATAGAGATGTGCATGGGCGAAAATAAGAACTTCGGTACGAACTCATCGAGATATGTATCGACATCTGAACTGTATTTTATGTCAAAAGATTTGACGATGTCATTTACTAGACGCATGCATTCGACGGCGGTCTGCTCACCGACATCAATGCCACTCGATACCGACTGAATGTAAATAATGGGTATAATGCGTATGCATTTACATACATAACAGGGTTCGATAGCAAAGACTCTTCATTTTATTAATGAATATGGAAAAAGGAAATGAATCTATTCACCAAATTAAAATAAACCTATACATTTTTTATTTTCAAAAAATACCTTTGTATGGTTAGTAAATTTTATTTTATATTATTACTTCGACTGATTCATAATTAAAGATTATTAAGATTATAATAATTAAAAACTTTAACGAGTTTGAGGCACTCCCACGACAGTATTTCTGACCCATGGTGTCGACAAAGCTTGGAGAACACACACAGTCCAATGTGTTTCAATGTCTCTGCGTCGGAATCTCCTCCATCTGAAATTTTAAAAACAGGAGTACACCGACGCTAAATTCTTAAACTCAACTTAACTTTAATTTTATAGCTTGTTATTTGTAGATCAACAAGAGTTTCATGTTCATAAAATATTGCTCACATAAATTATATTATTATTAAATACTATTGCATTGGTATCTTCACAAATTATCAGGAGGTATTATTATTTAAATTTGAAATCATTTGCAAATATTTCAAAGGGTTAAAGATCAAACAATAAGATAATAATCATAATCATATGAAATATCACGTATTTGATAAGTAATTCAAAATAAATCACTGAGGAATTTTACAACACAATTTTATATGGCTTTTTAGCTAGTAATTCATCTATTAATTGTGTTTTGTGTACTCTCTTCTAGAATTTACATAATTAACATGTGATATGGTATATATAGTTAATATGTATTTATTTAAATAAACATAAATACAAATTATTTTTTCTAATGAATTACTAATAATTATTGTTTTAAAAAAGGTTTATTAAATAATATAAATAATATAAATATCAATAGCAATAGCAAAGGCTAACCAATTTTCTTAGCAATATCTAATAGATTTCTCAATAATTGATTAGGTCCAGATTTAAGTTTAATCGATTTCTTCAAATTCGTTTTTGGATCATTCTAATTATAAATAATTATTTTATAAATATTTAGATATATCAAATTATTATTTATAAAACATTACCGATGATATAGCATTCGAGAGATCTTCCCAAGTTAAAGAACCATTTTCTGTATTCAGGCGTTTTGATAGATCATCTGTAACACAATAAGCTATTAGATTACATTTGAATATGCGAATAGAGCTTCTTAAACTTATTGAACTATAAACCTATTAAAATTACACAATGCATAATAAAATATAATATAATACCACATATAAATATATTATTGTTTATAATAACCTGAGTTTATACTAGAAATATCTAATCCGCCTTCTGCATTTAATTCACGTAATTTAGTTGTTAAATTCATTGAACCTAATAACATTAATAATATAGTGAGTATATATAAATATTTACTATATAAAATATCTAATCACAATATATACCTAGTATGAAATCATATTTTACAAGATTCAAAATATTATCACATTTATAAATATCAAAGTACATATATTATATTTAGTTCGTAAAATAAAACTAAATAAATATCTATTTAAAAAAATTGCCTTGTAGATATGTACTTTATATATATCATAAATATATATATATATATATAGATAACCTACTATAGATATATAAGAGGATATGTGGATATGTGGTACTATAGATATATAAGAGGACTATAGTAAAAGTGTTTATAGATAATAAAACATATACATTCATATATGATATATATAGCAGATAATTGAATAAATAGTAAAAAATATATATTTATATATCTTGATAGGTCACGAATTAAATCATTCATGGAGTTGGTATACTCAGTGAATCCCAGTTGGATTTGCATTATGCCCTGATATCTAGTGTACCATTATAAGTATAAACCTTATATATAAAACTTAATGTAAATTATTGTATTACTTAATAATTAAACTACTCATCCCATTTTTACAAATATATGATATATATAAATAAAATGTTAGCGTTGTTAATAAACCTTAAATAAAAAACGGATAAATAAAAGTACTGAATACAATATTAATAAACTATTTTACAAATTATTAATTTGTAAAATGATGATAAAATAACAAATTTAATTTAACAATAAATATTGCACAATTTATAAAAATATTTAGCAATAGTTATTTTTAAAATATCACTAACAATTAAAGTTTACTCTTGTTATCTTTGAAAATAATCGCAAGCTTAGATTTACATTTTTTTTGGAAAATGTAAATCTATGGAGCGCAAGAAAATGTATTAATGCTCAAGACATTTCAAATGTCAATATAATAAATATTAGTCGCGAATATCGAAATTAATAATAATATGTCGATTTTAATGTGATCGCAAATGAATTGTACGATGCTTTACATATGACACGCACGAATTAGGTGATACCATGATTGATACCACAATTAAGGCGCGTTTTTATATATCCGAAAATTGTAGATATCGAACCCAAACATTATAATTATAGTATATGAATATATCCCGAGATCAAATATATATTATTATATTCAAATAACCCATACAGAACCAATCCCAAAACCATAGCATAAACCAAAAAAAAACACAAATCTAAACCTAAACATTATAATTATATTATATAGCTCGAGATCAAATGTATATTATTTTATTTAATAAAAACTAAAATCAAAGCCAGACCCATACATTGTAATATGTGAACAAAATCTGGTATCCAATATATTTTAATTTATTTTTTAAAAACCCCATACAGAACTAACCTAAAACCTGATTGATATAGCATATGTGTTTAATACTTTATTATGTCAAGTGATCATATATCAAACATTATAATTATAGTATATGAATATAGCCAGAAATCAAAGTTATATGATTTATTCAAAAAATCACATATAGATCAAAACCAAACCAAAACTTAAACCAAAAGCAATACATTATAATTAAAGCATATAAACATTACCAAGCATACTATTTATTTAATTTATTAAAAAAAAACCCGCACAGAACCAAACCCAATTCCAAACTAAACTCTAAATAAATCGCAAAACCGGTTCAAACCGGTTTGAACCGTTTCAAAACCGGTTCAAACCCAAAAACCAAAACTTGAAGATTATAATTATTGTATATTAATATATCTTCAGATAAAATTAGTATCATTTTATTTTAAAAAACCCACAAAAACCAAACCCAAATATAAATTAAAAACCAAATCTAAAACCAAACCCAAAACCATAAATTATAATTATGGTATATGAACATAACCTGACATGCAATTTATTTTATTTTATTCATAAAAAAACATATGTAGAACCAAACCATAACCATAAACTAAACATAAACGTTATAATATACATATAATGGTTACATTACATATCTTTTCTTAAAACTTTCAATGAATATTACTACCATAATATAATATCACAAGCCATTAAGATCCATAAGATACTTTTTTCAATAGCAAATCGACATCTAGGAAAATTAACCAAATATATTCTACCCGTTTAATCACAAACTTAGGAATAATTTTAATAATTCTTTCACATAAAAAACTAACTTCCAACATTAATACATATTCTATACATACTTCACGTAATCTATTTTCGCATGTCATACTACATCATAGTATTATATATCATATAACTCGTTGCAAGAAGATATGGAATTGGCTTGACGTATACCTCTATATACCATATCCAATATAAACAAATCCAGTCACGAATTACTGTTTTTCAAATATATTCATACTTACTTTGATAAATCGTTATAAACGCTAGAACGAATTATCACAATATAACTCAAGAGTTACTTATAAAAATATGTTTAAAGTTCATATACAAAACATAAAATCATTGTGGCCAAATGATTCATTATCCTCATTCATAATGAAGTTTGTCACTTTAATAAATCAACAGAGTAATCCGTTATTCTTTTTCTAGAATTTATACATTTGATAACTTTACAATTTAATTATTATCTCAAGACTATTATCTATAGGTATCTATTATTAACTGGTTCATATTATATATCTCCTACCTATATTACAGAGTAAACATAAAATTATACCATTCTACCCTCGTAAAATATCCCATATAGATACTCAGGATTTGCTGTTAGGTCAATTTTATAAAATATCTATATTTCCCCTATTCTAAATATTCTTTAAATATCTCAACATATACTATAACTCATTATGAATATATACAGATTTCCATTTAACTTATCAACAAAGACAACAATCTACTTTAAAATAATTACATAACTTAAATAACTAGTCATTATAAACTCTCCCTCTTTCTTGGCATATTCCTTATTTAAAGGCTGCACAATTAAACATTTATCGAGTGTTTCTTATTTTAAATTTTAATAAATCATTCAGATAAAACCAAAAATCTAGGACTTAAAATGTATCCAAAACTAAAATTAGACCTTCATACAAATTGCATCTTGCAAATAACTAAATATGTCCTTTACAATATATGTCTTATTAGATAATCTATTTACTTCATTACTTATAAACTACTTTCATAATATAATCAATACTTACTGTATAGTTAATCTTGATCAGCTAATTAAAATGCAGACTCTAGGAAATTAAAATAAAAAAATACATTATTATAATTATCAATTAAACATATTTGTTATAATAATTAAAATAATATACCTCTTGGTAATTATTATTGAAATAGTAATTTATTTATGTTTATATCAATAAAGATGTAATTAGGATGGGTTATAAATAAATAGAGTAAAAATGTAACTGATTCATTCACGAGTAGTAATTACGAGTATATCAGTAAATTCAATATAAATTTTTATATTATAATTACTATATTATAATAATTTGGATATATTGATCAATGTTAAATATATATATATATATATATATATATATATATATATATATATTTCTATTCTTTTCACATATAAGAGTTTAACATATTTATATATATATATTATATGTGTATGGTTATATAGTTTTACAATTGTATTACCAAAAATATATTACACATATATTTTTATTTATACCTTCCATGACTGTTGACATTTCTTAAATTAAAAATGACGTCGTGATTATGATATTACCTAATATATTATTATTATCTCGTTTTTATCAAATTAATTATTTATAATTATATAAATAAGCTATATTCAGAGATAATTAATTAATAGTTATACATCGTTTAAATAAATATATTGAATATTATAAGAAAAAAAAATATGAATATGTCAAGTGAATATGATATATAAATAATACTACACTGAACAGGTTAATTTAAAATCAAATAAGTAAATGGCACTTTGAAAATAATCGTATGTTTAAATGTATAAATTTTAATTAAATTTTGATAATACAGCAACTATTTATTAATATATGTGTAATTTTAAATTTATAATTTCATTAAGATTATATATTTTATATTACATAGATATTTAAATTGCATTACTTTTTCTTTTTAACTGTCTCAATTATAAATCCAAATAGTTATAATAAATAAATTGTAAATAATTAGGTTTAAATCAAATAAATAACTATGATAAATTGGCTCATCATGATTAAACGGATATTTAAACAAATATATAAGTAAGATTATGTGATTTTTAATATAATATAAACACATTTTCTAATGATTTAAATTATGATGTATGTATATTTGCATTACAATCAATATCTTGAAACTAAAATGTATTTCTATATGTTTCAAGTTTATTCGATTATTTCGGATACATTAAAAAATATGTAAAATATTAAATGGTAAAAAGATTGCTTTATCATTATATATCATATATTAATTGAGTTGAATTTGATAATTTTATTAAAACATATTCATTGGATTCTTCATTTTAAAATATAATACTGATAAAATATACGCCTAATTAATTACTTGTTGTATCATCTAATATTATACACAAATAACACAATTGTTAGATTACACTTTGCTAACAAGTTTCATTCTGATTATATATTTCTATATATAAAAGATGAAAAAATAAAACATGTTATCATATTATGTGGCTTGTTAACAATTAAATGAAAATTTAAATCATCACTAATTGAATTAAACATTTATTTATTTCATTTTTGCAATAATTTTAATTATTATTTTTTATTATTAAACTTAATTTTATTTATAGGTATTACTCTTTCTTGATTATATATTATTTTATAGTTAATATAGTTTTATATAAATAAAAAAATAATGTATCGGATTTATTATAAGATATTAGTAATTTTGTATCTATACTAGTCTCATATACTTGACTTAATACATTTACTTATAATTATATTATATACAATATAATTATATACATTATTATCATCATTAGTAGTATATGATCAAACCCAGTTTGAATTTTTTATTTGATCTAAAAATTGTCTTTCAAAATTAATAAATATGTGTAGGTGATCTGTTATATAAATTTTCAATATTCCTAAGGTAAAATTAGTGCCCAGAATATTATTTGTTATACTTTTATAGAGTATAATGCCATGTATATATATATAAATATATATATATATATATATATAAATATATATATATATATATATATATATATATATATATATATATATATATATATATATATATATATATATATATACTATATCAACTAATATAAAACATATACTTTTATGTGTTCTTTATATAAAAAATACCCGCAAATATCTGAGCTAGATATTAATCAGGCTTGATGAAGCGCGATTTATATTTTATAATTTAACTCTATAACGCTGAGCATACGTTATAATTAAATCAACTTTCCTATTGTTTGCGAATATACACGTTATTAAGATGAAGTATTTGATGTATTCACATTTGAATGTAAATGTCTTGCACGTCGTGCCCCCTGGAGAAGAGAATTCATTAAAATTAACTTTAAATTAAAATCTTAGTTGTAGAGAATAGTACAACAAATATCGATAGATGGAAATACGGATTATATCCAATTCAATTATTTAAGTAAATACTGCGATGTCAGAATCCATGACCAGTTTGAATAACGATATATAATATACTTCATTAATAATGTATGTTCTGAAATAACATACTTTCTGAAGAGTGCATTTTCTTTGTCTATTTTGAGCAAGCTTCAATTTGACTAGCTTTAATATTATAGAATAACATATATTAAGATAGGTGCCTAATATAGATGCCTAATCCAAATTAGGTATACATGTAGACTAGTCTTTCTAATAAATTAATTGATATATTATATTGATTGATATATTATATTCTGTTGACTTATAAAGTAATCTTTAAATATATTACAACTCTTTTATTGAACTATGTTATTACTATAGTAAATTTTATATATTCTAAGTTCGCTGTCCTTAAATTGTTTAAATCATCATAAATTTATTTTAAGAATTGATATTAATTTAATAAATTATGACTTTAAATAAAATTTTAAATTCTATTTGTATTCTGTAAATTTTAAATTCTGCTAAAGAATTTTAAAAACAAAAAATTTAAATGTTAAAATTATATCAATTATGAAAATAGCTATACCAATTTGAATAAACATGTATTTATAATACTACAGTATATGTCTGCTACTATATATTTACTTAATATGTTCTTATTATTATCACAATTATTTTTACATGGCGTATTAATGTCTACTCTTTTAGAATATTCCTTATAATAATAATTTTAGATATATTTTATTAACGAGGTCACTGGTTCTGTTCTATTAATTATTTTATATATTTATTATAAAGTTTTATGAAGTAATGTCTTATATACACGATGTATGATAAATAATTGCAAACATAATTAACGTTGTTTTGTTTATTAAATGATATACAGGGTGGACCATTTCCTGATATACACTAATTGTATTTATAATTAATAATTATATGTATTAATAATTATATATATATACATACATTTCTGTTTAGTATAATGATGACTAGTGTGCCTGTCAAATAATAGATCACTGTTTAGAACATCTACCGGACTTAAAAATAGTTTTAAAATAATATATAGAAATGGTTAATTCATACGTGCTCTCTAAGATATCTCTTATTAAAATTGGAACATTTTAATAAAAACGTTAAAGTTATTATATGCTTTAAATAGATTTTAATTTGTTTTACTTGACCAAATATCCATATATGGTATGAAAGGTCTCAACTGAAGATACATAATACAATAAAAGAAAATTACACTGTATATATATACATACACACATATATATATATATTTATATATATATATATATATATATATATATATAGATCAACAAAATAACATATAATTATTATATTTTCTATAATCACTGTATTTTTGTATTCAAGGTTTATTATATATACATCGATATCCACTTATATAAGGTACATGATATGTTATACTGTGTACATATAATATCAATCCCGTTGTTACGAATCCGAAATTAAAGTTATTAATTCCTCCTGAGTATGAATCGAATTTAAATTTTAATTAAATTTAAAATATTTTTAATAAATGTTCATGAATTTATATAATTTAATAAATAATTGTTTATTTATCAAGTATTTTTTATGTGTTATATAAAAATGAAATAAATGTAAGGGCTTGATTGAATATCTAATATGATGTATTCTTTTGATATGATTGTTATTTACTACAAATATTTATTTTTAAACAACCAAATATTTATTCTTAAACAACCAAAATTAAAGTTTTAATATTTCAAAAATTTATTAATTATTATATATTTTAAAATAATAAAAATACTTATATATTAATTATGCAATTTACAATAATTATACAAATATTTTTTTTATTATACAAGTGTCAAGCCATGTTAGTATATATATACAAATTCACACTCCATACATTTAATTGAATTTAAGGTATTTATACACAAAATAGCAACATTAATATATTCTAATTTGTGTTTTTAAGAAAAATAAAGTACACTAAATCATCCATGTTATTTTATTTCTTTTGTTATTTGACAAAATAGAAAATATATTTAAATTTGTATTAACATTCTATTATAAATAAATTATATTTATAATAACAAAATTAATTTATAATACTTACATATTCCGGTTACTTGGGATTATTATTAGTTACTAGTTAGTAATGAGGTTGTATATTAAATATATGTGTGCAATAAAGATTGTCCAGGTGCCTTGATAAGTATTGCTAATCAAAATAGACGAGGTGTTTTTTAGTTAAGAGAACTTCGAATTAGCTAAATGAATTCGTAAGGATTAAGCATGATTCATCTGAGCAGGTAGAATAGTTCAGAAATGTTTAGATAATTTAGAATTATCACACGGTATCGATACAGAAGAATGTACCCAAACTGCCACGCTGTGTGGGCATATACACATCTCTTACGGGTATATATATATATACATATGCAAGAAAATTAATACAAATACGCTAAACATAAGTGAATTCATCAAACTTATAAATTCATATGTTGACTACCAATATATATTTAAAGTATTTCCAGTCAGTAGTAACTGCCTACACAATACTAGTATTACGGGAGATTAGTTTTCAAAGAATTCTTTCATATTGTTATGTAATTACAATTTAACAAATGAAGTGGAAGGTTGTTCTGGGTAGTTAAAGCTAATATACGACTACTTATAATATCATAGATATCAAGAAATTTGTATTTGATAGAAAGCTATCACTAAATCACAGTCGGCGGTTTATTTCATTAGATTAAATAATATCATATAGTTAGCGCGGCGGTTTAGCGTTAAAATGCGGTGTGAGTTAACGTATTATTATATGCGCTGAAGAAGTTCACATTTTAACCTGGTGATTGTAAACATTAGATCATTTCATTTATAGTAACCATTTATCTGTATTACTATGATCCTTAATATACAATATTATTAATTAAATATTTGATTTTAGATTTTTTAGATTTTAGATTTTAGATTTTGTATAGAAATACAATAATTGAAATAGGATATAGTATTATAATATGAGATTATATTGAAATTATAATATGGAATGATTTTCTAATTTAGTTCACAGTATTTAGTTGACATCGATAAAATATATTTTTAGCTGTGCATTGTAGTTTAAAGAATGTGTTCTTATATAATGATAGCCCGATATGATGCAGACGAAGTAGATTCTACAAATAGATTGTCAATACAAATTTTCAAAAATTAAAGAAGGGAATTCAGTATGTGTTAATTTTCTAGTAATATTAATCATCTGATAATTCATCCATCTAATCATCCATCTATCCACCCATCCATACATCAATACATTCATACATCCATCCATCCATTGAATTGAATTGAATTGAAAAGTTTATTTATACACAAAATAACAAATAGATATGTTCTCATTTGAGTAAAAATAATATCATAAGGGAATTAAATGATAATGTCAAATCAGTTAAATGACTCTGACATTTGCATATGTTCATCTATAATGATACCCATACATTTTACGGTCTTAGAAATTTCTACAATTACATTATCAATTAAATAAATAGGAAATTCATTTTGTGTTAAATTATTTGCAATGTTAATCAGTTGTGTCTTGTCGATATTTAGTAGTAAATTGTTATTGATTAGCCAGTTGAGTATATTATTAGTGCAATAAATGAGAGATGAGTTGTCATTTTTAATCAGTAGTAGAGACTGGTAAATTATAATATCGTCAGCGAATATGTTGAATTTAATTTGGGGAAATTTAGAAATTAGTAGGGATAATGGACGTAAATAAACTTAAAATAATAATAGTTAAAGTACGAAACATGGTGGAACCCCATATTTTAGTTGGAATTCTTCTGATTGTATATCATTTATCAATGTTCGATATGTTATATTTGTGATGTCATCCATACATCCTGCAACCCATCCATCCATACACGTATCCATCTATCCATCCATCCATCCATCCACCCATCCATCCATCCATTGAAAATGTTTATGTATACACAAAATAACAAATAGATATGTTCTCATTTGTGTTTTAAAGAGAGTAAACATAATATCATAAGTGAATTAAATGATAATGTCATATCAGTTGAGGACTCTGATATTTGGGCAGATATATATATATATATATATATATATATATCCATTCACCCAACTATCTACTATTAAATCAATTAATTTATATAAATCAATTTTATGTATATTCAAATAATAGGGTATGTAATAAATAATGTATTTTATAAATAAAGTTAAACTTAAAATAAATGAGATATTTAAACAATATGTACATTTAATTATATTTTATATATATATATAATTATTACAATATATATTTATTTAATATTAATATTATTATTAATTATAAAACATAAATAGTTTCAGATAGAAAATGAGGTAAATAACAATTTTAATTATATAGAACATATTTGTTATATCAAAAAATATAACTTTCCGAGATAGGCCTATATCACTAATATCATAAATATATAAATTTGTTGAAACGTTATCATATTTTTAAACATATATAATATAATTAATATTGGTAATAAAATAAATTTCACAGCTGAAACTAAATATAAATATGAAATCTTTTTATAAACACTTATTATTATTTATTTAAATCATTATATAATGAATCATATTCATATGAGCAATTTTCTAAATAAATCTCTATACAATGATACTTTAATATAAAGAGTATACTTGTATTAACTAAAATGAATACAAAATTAATAAAATAATAACAATATTGAAATTCAATATAAATAAATATGTATTTTATAATTAATACTTTTCAAAATATATATAAGTAATATAATAATATAAATTCCTAAAAGGATCAATATATTATTTTTTAGTTTTTTAATGAGTTTAATATTGAACTGAAATATTGAATACAATATATTAAGCTAAAACTATATTATTATATAATTATATATATATCATATTTAGAATTTCTTAGTAAGAGATGGGGTTATTAATATTAATATTAATATATATATATATATATATATATATATATATATATATATATATAGACCTCCTATTACGGGCAAATACACCCTCAATGTATATTTTTTGTATAACCAGACAAATACACCCTTTTGAATAATGATTGGTTTTAGTCGAAAATTTACATTCGGGCTACTATTAGGTTAATAAATAATGCCTGGAAATTTGAGAAAGAATAAATCAGTATTTTCTGATATACATGTTTTGGTGGGTGTTTCCATGATCGTCATCTCCTATTCACGACAAATACACCCACCTGATTTTCCAATATAAAACCAGACTAATACACCCTTTTAATACATTACACTATTACGGAGTAATACACCCAATAACACATTCATAGATTTAGATGCATTAATAGATAATCATTATTTATATATATATTATATTTTAATATTATATATTTTTAATTGTAGCCTAAATAATTCCAATTTATTTAAATATTAATAATATATTAACTATTACTAATATTTTATTATAAAATATTACTAAACCATATTCAAATACAAAGATATGGTATTATATATTATATTATATAATTTAATAGTATACTATCAAACTACTATCACAATCAGAGATTTGTAATCTTGTCGATTACTTATATACATTATTATATTTGGAAATATGGCATATGAAATAATCCTCATAATATAATATACAATATTTCCTTTTAACTTTAGCTGCTGAATATAAATTTAATATATACATATATATATATTATATTGCTATATTTTTGATTATAAACAAAATTTATATATTTATAGAATATAATTTCAAAAGTATACTTTATAATATAAATACATTTTTATTTTATGCATAGGTATTTTACTAAAATGTATTTAATGTATAATTGATATCTAATAACAAACTAATATATTAATTGTGAATAAATCGATTATAAATATGATGAACATAATAAGCGTATGTTTTTATATGCATATTTTAATTACAATAGTATATATATTTATAATATAGAATTCACTATATTATACAATATATAATAATACTTTATTAATTATAAATTATTATCATATATTGTATAAAATATACGATATATGTTAACAGAATGTATTCTATGTAATATAATTTAAAGTATATTTTTATAATTATGAAAATATAATAATTTGTTTATTTCTACATTATATAATGACAACGAATACATGAAATATCTATAATTGAAGTGATTAGGTTTATCAATGCAACATGTATAATATAATTTCTATTCGTGTATCTAATTCAAAATATTTATTTCAAATTCGTTATATTATAAAATATGTTTATTGCATATGCCTTATAATTTATAAAAAAACGATGGTTGTAAATGTATAAATTGAATTATCAGTCTAGATATAGATAGTTATCTTTATGCAAAAAATATGTAATATTTATATTGAAAATGATAATTACCATTATTTTTTTGGGGGAAATACAATTTTTTTTAAATCCCAAAATTTGGAGTAGTCTTCGAGTAGTCATACATTTTGACAAAATCTTCGATATCGTAGTAGCAGGGATAGTTGCTAGCGCTCCGCGCTTGCTGGGATTTTCTGAAGTCGCATTATATTAGGGGGGATACTCGTATGTATAAATATGAGTAATGTCAGTATATAGTATATCTATAGGGGCAGCATCTTATATTAAAGCTTTAATATAACTAGCTCGGACACGGGCATTTTATTTTGACTTATTTTAAGTTATACCAATTATTGTTAAGTATTATAAACATTCATAATATTAGTACTTCGTGATACATTTGAATAATTATGATGTTTATAAAGTATTTTTTATATCAAATATTATTTACAAAATCTTTATAATAAAATATATAACACGTGTTATGTATAATGTATATTGTTAAATATAACATTATATATGTAATAAATATACTATGAACATTTTATAAACATGTTATTAACATACTATTAAAACAAATGTTTTATTTACAATATTGCATATATATTTATATTACATAATATACACTATGTATTACTGTATCTTATATTATTTTATTACTATATATTAATGTATCTTATATTATTTTATTACTAGATAGTTGTATAATAGTTTTTCATAGTGATATTGTAATATTTTATTTTTGTATAGAAATAATAAGATATGTAATTAAATTTATATAAAATATATATTTTATAAAATTTACAATAATGTCTCATTTGTCGTGTAGGTTAATGCGTTGTAAATTTTCGTTATTGCGTTATGTAGAATTACATCTAATTAAATATTTTTAATGATCCTAGGTTCAAATCTCTCTTGTAATGCTTTGAATTTTTATATCAATTTAAAAAAATATTTTAATGACAATACATAACAAGAATAAATAGTTTTACCTATGTTAATTTACATCAAGTATTGTTACCTATTATAACCATTTATAATATTATTACTTAATCATGATATATCTGAATAATTATGGTAAATTGTAAATTTTAAATATTTTTTTATAAAAGTGTTACCATAAAATATATAACATATACGATATACATGTAATAAATATACTATGACAATTTTATGAATATGTTATTAACATACTATTAAAACAAATGTTTTATTTACACTATTGTATATATATTTATATTACATAGTATACACTATGTATTACTGTATCTTATATTATTTTATTACTATGTATTAATGTATCTTATATTATTTTATTACTAGATAGTTGTATAATAGTTTCTCATAGTGATATTGTAATATTTTATTTTTGTATAGAAATAATAAGATATGTAATTAAATTTATATAAAATATATATTTTATAAAATTTACAATAATGTCTCATTTGTCGTGTAGGTTAATGCGTTGTAAATTTTCGTTATTGCGTTATGTAGAATTACATCTAATTAAATATTTTTAATGATCCTAGGTTCAAATCTCTCTTGTAATGCTTTGAATTTTTATATCAATTTAAAAAAATATTTTAATGACAATACATAACAAGAATAAATATTTTTACCTATGTTAATTTACATCAAGTATTGTTACCTATTATAACCATTTATAATATTATTACTTAATCATGATATATCTGAATAATTATGGTAAATTGTAAATTTTAAATATTTTTTTATAAAATTGTTACCATAAAATATATGACATATACGATATACATGTAATAAATATACTATGACAATTTTATGAATATGTTATTAACATACTATTAAAACAAATGTTTTATTTACACTATTGTATATATATTTATATTACATAGTATACACTATGTATTACTGTATCTTATATTATTTTATTACTATGTATTAATGTATATTATATTATTTTATTACTAGATAGTTGTATAATAGTTTCTCATAGTGATATTGTAATATTTTATTTTTGTATAGAAATAATAAGATATGTAATTATATAAAATATATATTTTATAACATTTACAAAAAAGTCTCATTTGTCGTGTAGGTTAATGCGCTGTAAATTTTCGTTATTGCGTTATGTAGAATTACATCTAATTAAATATTTTTAATGATCCTAGGTTCAAATCTCTCATGTAATGCTTTGAATTTTTATATCAATTTAAAAACATATTTGATATCACTATTAAAAACATATTTTAATGTAAATGACAATACATAACAAGGATAAATAGTTTTACCTATGTTAATTTACATCAAGTATTATTACCTATTATAACCATTTATAATATTATTACTTAATCATGATATATCTGAATAATTATGGTCATTGTAAATTTTAAATATTTTTTTATAAAATTGTTACCATAAAATATATAACATATACGATATACATGTAATAAATATACTATGACAATTTTATGAATATGTTATTAACATACTATTAAAACAAATGTTTTATTTACAATATTGTATATATATTTATATTACATAGTATACACTATGTATTACTGTATCTTATATTATTTTATTACTAGATAGTTTTATAATAGTTTCTCATAGTGATATTTTATTTTTGTATAGAAATAATAATATATGTAATTAAATAAATATAAAATATAAATTTTTTTAAATTTACAAAAAGTGTTCGTATGTCGTGTAGCTTAATGCTCTGTACGTTTTCTTTATATATATATATATATATATATATATATATATATATAAAGGAAACGTACAGCGTATTAACGTATACGTTATGTAGAATTACATATTTGTAATGATCTAGGTTCAAATATATCTTGTAGCGCATTGAATAGTCGCTATATTTGTAATACAAAAATTATATATTTATTTACTGTTACAATATTAAGTTTCATAGTATTTGTTTTCATTATACATAAATGAGTTAAATTTTTCTATAGATATATTATTAACTAGGTATTAAATAATAAGTGATACATATATCTCAAAAATAGTAGCTTCATAATAATTAAGTTCGATATAATTTTCATGGAAATAATATATTAATTGAAAAAGAGTTCATAGTAAAATTAATTATAAATATACTTCAACTTGATCATTTTTATGCTTAAATAATTTTTTTTTAATATTGCAAAAATTTTAATTGATCACGGGTCCATAACTCAGAAACAGTTATTAATTTTAAGAATCTTACAATATATTATCTAAAATTATAAATAAAATCGAAATATGTTTAAAATATTTTGTGCTCGATAATTCTATATTAATTAAATTAATTATGAGTTGTTAGATATTTATGAGTGGCTAGTATATTTAAATATGTGCATTACATTAAACATATTAAATAAGTAAATTACAATATTAATCAGAAATTAAATTAAATACTGTATTATATTATAACCAAATAAAAAATTATATTGTATATAATGATATTGCTTTATTCTATTAATTTATTTAATATTCTTATATTAGATTTTAATACATTATTGAATTTCGTTCGGACTTTTAAATATATTTCTTCCTCGGAAAGTTTTAATAAACACGGTGGAGAATATATTTTTAATATTTCTATTATTTCTTGCTTTCCTGAAAATTTTTAATTAACTATTTGTAATTATCAGTATTAAAATTAAATATGAATTATACATAAATTAAGAATAATTTTTATTTGCCTATTAATAACCTGGCATTTTGTTTTTTTTAAATGATATAGAATGTTCTGATAATTTCTGAAATTCTGTTTTATTCCATTTGATATTTACAGCTGTTTGAAATAATGATGTGTTTAATTATATATTTATATACATATATATATTATACATAATTAAATATTTTTAAATTGTATTTATATACCTTTTTTGATTTTTTTTGATATCATCATTTTCACAGTAACTATACTCATCATTATTTATTTCATCTTCAACACAAATATTTTTGATAGATGGATTTCGTGAAGTTTCTCCTGACGTATCATCTGAAATGAAATATAAGTAGATTACATGCATACACACATGTATATATAAGTTTGAGTATATGGGTGTGTGAATTAAATCATGTAAGGTATTTAACTCGGTCAAATAGTCGATACTGCTATATAATAATATAATGTTCCTTATACTAAGCTTTCATATATATGGTCAATATATATAGGCCAATATAAATAATAAATCTGCATTGATTTATTTGTATGAATGAATTTAATTTTTTATAAAACAATTAACTTGTATTAAAGCAATTACATTTTATTTAATTATATTTTTTTATTGGTATGAAATTTATTACACATGTATGTTACATATGTAAGTTTGAGTATATGGGTGTGTGAATTAAGTCATGTAAGGTATTTAACTCGATCAAATAGTCGATACTGCTATATAATAATGCAATGTTCCGTATACTAAGCTTTCATGTAAGATATGTATGGTCAATATATATAGGCCAATATAAATAATAAATAATAAATCTGCATTGATTTATTTGTATGAACGAATTTAATATTTTATAAAAACAATTAACTTGTATTAAAGCAATTACATTTTATTTAATTATATTTTGTTATTGGTATGAAATTTATTACACATGTATATGTAAGTTTGAGTATATGGGTGTGTGAATTAAATCATGTAAGGTATTTAACTCGGTCAAATAGTCGATACTGCTATATAATAATGTAATGTTCCTTATACTAAGCTTTCATATGTATGGTCAATATAAATAATAAATCTGCATTGATTTATTTGTATGAATGAATTTAATTTTTTATAAAAACAATTAACTTGTATTAAAGCAATTACGTTTTATTTAATTATATTTTTTTATTGGTATGAAATTTATTACACATGTATATGTAAGTTTGAGTATATGGGTGTGTGAATTAAATCATTTAAGGTATTTAACTCGGTCAAATAGTCGATACTGCTATATAATAATGCAATGTTCCGTATAATAAGCTTTCATATATATGGTCAATATATATAGGCCAATATAAATAATAAATAATAAATCTGCATTGATTTATTTGTATGAACGAATTTAATATTTTATAAAAACAATTAACTTGTATTAAAGCAATTACATTTTATTTAATTATATTTTGTTATTGGTATGAAATTTATTACACATGTATATGTAAGTTTGAGTATATGGGTGTGTGAATTAAATCATGTAAGGTATTTAACTCGGTCAAATAGTCGATACTGCTATATAATAATGTAATGTTCCTTATTATAAGCTTTCATATGTATGGTTAATTAGTGTATTTAATATACGCAAAACTATAAATAATATTCAAGTATATAAGAATGATAAATTTTCATATCATTAATAAAATTAATAATACAAATAAAAAATATAATTATCTATTACATTATTTTTATAAATGTATTGATTTATCATAAATTAATTGAATTAGTTATTCATTAGCGCTAAATATACGATTTTTAATTAGGTCAGGTTTCATAGGTATATATTAATATATACATATATATTTAAAACTATAAATATACATACTCATCATAATATAAATATTAAATAACGTATATTGTAATAATTACATTGTTATATTTCATTCTCAATTATTAATTCTTTATAATTTTAATAATTGTAATAATATAATTTAATATCAATCAACTATAAAACGGCATGAGGTATTATATATAATATTATCAATACTATTAATTATATTAAATATATCTATATTTTAAAAGATATATATAATACAAATATATATAATATTATTAGTATTTTACTAACATAATTCATTATAAAAATGTAATTTTAATTAGATAATTTAAATAAATTACAACTCTACAATATATAGTTTTGAATAAAAATGAATGACGGAAGTTTATTTTTATTTAAAAATAATAATAATTAATAAAAATTATAATCTTTGTTCCTTTTTAATTTAAAAAAATATATATTCCGGAAATGGAAAAAATAGTCTCTTAATAATACATTTTTCTAAAATTTGTAATAAAATAGATTTTTTTTTGAAAATAAAGATAAAATATGAAATATTAATATAAAAATTCTTCATCAAATAAAATATTAAATATGTATCCATTTTCATATGAAAAAATGATTTTATAATATGGGTGTATTAACCCGTTTTACATATTTTGAGGATATACATCATCAATAATGAACCTTATATATTTCCATAAGTTATCGATAAAATAATATAAATTAAAGGTATACATGAAGTATAGCTCATCTTTTATAACATATCATAATTGCAATATCTAAAACGAACACTATCATGTTAAACTATGTAGCTGACATGGAAACATCCGGTATATTGGATGTTTCTATATTGAGGGTGTATTAGTCTGGTTTTTTTTCCTGATTTGTCTGTAATTGTCTGTGTTAGTATATATATATATATATATATATATTAATATATATATATATATTATATTTGATTAGCCACCACCTATATATGCATTAGTATGTAATGAGGTGCATTGTTTCTGGTATTTTAATATTTAATTTGTTTTATATATTTTATGTATATATAACGTATATGATATTATTATATTGATATTAATTATATATCGAATTATATAGCGAAATGTATTTAACATTTTTTTAAATATAAATAAAATTATTAAAATATATATCTTATATCTTATATCTTATACATATATCAATATTCATCGCGAATATTTACGAATATGCCTATTTATGTATATTAGCATACTACTATTAGTAAATTTGATCAAATAAATTAAAAATTTAAATAATACGATCTTGCAATTGATATCTAAAATTAACTCTTTTAAATATATTTCGGAGTTATAATCATTGTTTAATTACTTTAATAATATTTCATTTATAATTTAAATATAGATATATATGTTTTGAGAATGTAATTTTACATATTGTTTATTTAATTTAATATGCTAATCAGCAATGTATTTTAATACGTAATTATGTTGAATTTTAAATAAAAAATGATGAATAAATATTGAGGATTTAAATTATGTGATGATATAAAATGTATGCATTGTATTATATAGAGAGAAATAACATATTAAGTCATTTTTAAAAATATGTATAGCATCGAATAATCGTAAATTATTATATCATTATTCAATATTATATTAAAAGTATTTAATTAAGCTTATAACTTATTTTCAATAGATATTAGTTGTGTTACTATTTAATATTATATAAATTTGATGTGATATAATTATTAAGCTTGGAAGATTGATTACATCAGTAAACCATCGCCATATTTTCCTGAAAATCCACCACATACAATTGCATTCAGCATATATGTACTATTTCAAATATATTCTCAAATATTTTGATTTTAATCGAAACTACCTCATTATTTTCCGGAAAACCATCATATATTTTATTTATGTAATAAACAAATTTGATATATATAAAACTTTCTAATATTTATAGAATACAAAGTATTCGATGTAAATACATCACAAATCTTTGAACATTTTATTGAATTCACAGGATAATATATCTCGAGGTACCTCCCATATATAGTATAACAAACTAATTATATTGAAAATACCAACATAATATGATACTCACGTTGCTGATGCTCTATCTAGAATAGAATTATTTTTATTTAAATTAATTTTATTTAACCTTTTCCTTTAGAATTCACAGTTTTTTAGTCACAGTTTTAGAAAATATCAATAAGAATATAATTTCATTGTATTCAATAACTATCATACAGAATATAGTGAAGTAAAATATATTATAATATGAAAAATATAAAGTACACATTCTGAGATTCAATTCTAAAAACAAATATTTGACCTTAGAGAATATAATGAACTCCCAATTCGCTACAATAATCGTCAATTACGACTGTAAGATATATTAATGAGACAATAAAATATAGTATAACAGAAATCAAAATTAAAATCAAGTATAAAATATTTCACTTTATAAACCTCCTTCATAAATATTATAATAGATGGATAGATTACTTACCAATTTGTGAAATTAATATAAAATAATATAAAATTAATGAAAGAATAGAAGTCAGAAAAATACAAAAACAATATTTAAATGCATATATAGAAATATAATGTGAATTTTCAAATAACTTTAGATGATGTATATAAGTTATTTAGAGTAAATGAGCTATCCTACTTTATTATAATAAAATTACTTATAATTAATAGTTCTAAAAACGGAATACTTCCTTATGTTGAGTAGGCACTTGATTGCACCTATAACGTAATACCTTGTGTAAGGATAACGTAGCATATAACTAGTATTGTAATCAATTACTGTTAGTTTATTTGGTATTAGAATAACTACAAAGTAGATTTGCACCATTCAGAGCAGAACTGGTAAATGTTAAATGTTATATATGTTTATATAAATATTATTGAAGCTATAGTTTGCACATTTTGTATTTTTCAAATATGATGTTATCCTATCTTCGATACATCATTTTACCGTTCTATTAAATTCTATTAAATTAAACATCATATTATTTGATATAAAAAAATATTTTAAATTATAATTATGTCTTCTTATTATAAATAAATAATTAATTAACCAATTTAAAATAATTTATTTGTAAGTATTTTTGTATTATTTATTCGAATATTTAATATATTTAAAATTTAAAATTATATAAATTTCTATATAATTATTTAGAGTATTATCTATATACCAATTTGTATTAGAAAGCAATACATAAATTGAAACTATAAAAATCTAATTTTGAAAAATTATTAATAAAAATTATTACATGTAGTGCGATAATATATTTATATCATATGGCTAAGCATTGCGTAATATTAAAAAATACCATTGTACATTCATTTATAAATTATAAATATATATATATATATATATATATATATATATATATATTACACTTTTTAAAATATACATAACATATACAGCATTATGAAGTACGTATTTATATATAAACATTCCATCCATAAAATAAATATTCTTTAACACAAAAATAATATTGTGTTCTATCTAACAATTATATTTTGTATGAGATATTGGAAATGAATAAACTGATATCATAATGAAATCAATATATATATATATATATATATATATATGGACAATTAAAACATTTTGAATACGATATAATATGTAAATTATATCTAAGTGAATTTAATTAATTAAACGATCTTATTAATAAATGAAAAATAATACACACTAAATCACCTATTTCCACATAAAGTAAATAACGTGATTTAAATAAAAGTAGATTTTATCAGAAATAATTATGAATACATTCTACTTTAATATGACTATGTTATGTAACTATACACTTTTATATTTAATGATAATTATACTACGAATACCATATAATATGTTGTATATGACCTATAACCTAGCTATATAAGTTATTTCATATATTGGATAATAATCCTGGTTAATTTTGTTTGACATCTAACTATTATTCTTATAAGGGAGATATTTTTAATATTTAACTTACTTTAATAATTAGAAATATATATTTATAATAGTTAATATTGAATAGTATATGTTTAATATTAACAGTTTATATTTATATAAATTATATAAGATTTGTTTTTGAATTTGTATATACATATATACATATATGATATGATTATCTAAAAATAAACATTGATTAATTATTACTCTAAACAATTGATTCTTATTTTAAATAAAGGCTTTGAAAGAAATATGAATTTATGATTTATATTTTTTAAAATAGCTATATTTTCCATAGAACCTAAGAACACATTTAGTAAAATGGGGTGGTAACATTTTCCTTCAAGCCTAGATAAAATATGTTGGAACTTACAATACTATTAATGTTAGGGGGTGCTCTGTATTTAATTCAATTTAGTATTCTTTGAAGTTTTTAAATATTAATATTATAAAATAGTCATTAAAATATTCTTATATTACAAATATTCTCATTTAAATCATTATTGATTAGCAAATAATTATTTTAGATACACATATTCGGTACAATGGTTAGTAATTAAATATATATATATATATATATATATATATATTTAACCTATAGTTTACTATAGATTAAATGTAATACTAATATTTATTACTGATTATTACTATATATAAATATTACCAATCAATATGGCCATAGAATTTGACTACACTGAATGCGGTTTACTTAATTAAATATGCATCTATATAATTATAGTATTATTTAAATTCAATTATAAGCAATAATATTATATATTATATTATTAGTATTCTAGAGATTTATTTATTGAGTTGACCCATTTCTTAATATAGAATCCATACATTTAAAATCATAATAAAGTATTCATGTTTGTTATTTAATAACAAATTTAATAATTTTATTATAATCTAAAATATCCAGGGGATTGATTTTAGATTATATATCTGAATTTGAAAAATTATATATATTTTTGTATTCTATACAAATCTAAAAAAAGTAATTGTTAATACGTATTACTATTTGGATTTACTATTATAATATGTTTATATATGATATATATTAAATATGTCGTCTAATATAATTAAATATCTATAGTTTAGTTATATTACTAGTTGATTTGAACCTGTAAGGTTCGGTTGAATTTCATGTCCAAGCCTAGTATATGTATGTTTATGTTTAGTAATGTATATAACTGATAATACATACGACTTACGTTATTGATCTAAATATAAATCCCGTCTCACTCTGTGATTGGTAATATATGTCAATGATGTTGTTGAAATGTGTGGACTTGATGAACAAACTTTCTTGTGGTTGATGTACTTTATAAATATAATAATATCTTCGAGGTTAGATATGATATACATGTGAATCTTATTTTGGTATTCTTTTATTTTATATTATTGAACTCTAATCATAGTATGAAGTAATTCTATCACTTATACGTATTGTATATATAGTAAAATTAAAAGTTATATCATTAATAATATCAGTATAACCAATATAACTGTATGTAGTCGATGACTATATATAACTTAATACCAAAATATATTATACATAGATTTTTATTTTTCCTAGTATTGAGTAATGAATACACCATTGGCAATAACATGTTATCGTTTATAAATGTATTTATAATTATATTTATTATTAAATAAATATATAAAACTTTGAAGGCTATCATGTTTAAGGCTATGAATGAATACATTAGATACTTTTGTTATTGTTATCGTTTTATTTGACTTATAATTATTAAAAACAAAATCATTTCATGGAATAAGATTATTTGTGTGCAATGATGAAGAATGTATTCATTGTTAATATATTCAACAGTATCATTTATTTGACTTATAATTATTAAAAACAAAGCATTTCATGGAATAAGTATATTTGTGTGCAATGATGAAGAATGTATTCATTGTTAATATATTCAACAGTATCATTTATTTGACTTATAATTATTAAAAACAAAGCATTTCATGGAATAAGTATATTTGTGTGCAATGATGAAGAATGTGTCCATTGTTAATATATTCAATAGTATCATCTATTGTTATCAATTATATTAATATTAGTGTTTCCGATATTCCAATATAAAATTTTAAATAATCAACATTAATTAATAAAATATAAATGTATTGTTAAAAGAAATATAGTTATATCATAATGGATATTAAGCTAGCTGAGTAACTTCTGTTAAAAACTATTAATAATTCAATTTAAATATATATATATATATATATATATATATATATATCAATTAATAAATATAATAAACTTTACCAGGAACAAATAAAAAACGCGATTGTTAGCAAACACAACATTTAGTATAAAATATTCAATATTGTTATATATATGTTATTTAATAAAGTATTTAATTGAATAATCATTTATTTTAATAATTTGAATATTAAAATATTTTAATAATTTATTTATAAATGTTGATTGTCAATATTATACAGATGAATATTATCCAATTGATGGTATTTTATTCATATTACATATATATATATATATATATATATATATTCTCTGTTAAAATAATGTAATTTATTTCCTATTAAACATTATAAATATACTCTCTATTATTTTTTTAACTATGTGAAATTATATATTCTTTCTACGATTTATTTCTGTAATGTCATTCCTTATAAAAAATAATTAAATATATTTTGGTAGCTGATAAGGATGATAATCTTATATATCTAAAGATCACTATATATTAACGGTAACTTAATATTTGATTGTACTTAATTTGATTAACTTAATGATTAACTTAATGATTTTCTTTTAATGATTGCTATTGAAGTTATATGTGTTTTCAATATAGCAAATATATTTATAAAAACTAAAAATATGCTATTAAGGTATTATAAAAAGTATTTTAGCTCGGTTATACAGATTACATTTACAATCTATATACTCTAGTTCATGATTTTATTTTCAATTTATAATTTTAAAATGAAAATTGAAAACTTCAGTCATCCTCTTATTATATGTATAATTCTTCTCTTTATCTCAGGTCTACGTTATATGAATCATAATTACGATCGCACTGGAATATGTATACGTATTTTTACAAATTTGTTCATTCATGTATAACATAACATTATATATTGACATTGTAAGTTATTGTAATACTATTTACTATTTTCAAACCGTAATTATAATTTTCTTTATTCCGCTATATAATTTTGTTTTAGCGGTAAATAAATTATTCAATCATTAATCAATTTGTATATATATATATATATATATATATATATGTATATATACATATATTTGTACGATATTTTTTATATTTTATTTATGTATCCATTATGTTGTAAATGGTAATTTACAAATCTATCTAAGAATTTTTTTTAATAATTGCATTTAGATTGATCGAGTGTTGGACGGTGATGTGTATAAACTTATGTTAACTTAAATATATAGTTCATTTGTTAGAAAGTCAGCAGTCTGTTAGTTAAGGTAATTTTAAGATTTAATCGGTAATTAAATATTTGTAATATCGTGTTGTATTTGAATTAGTAATCTTGTAATGTAGTCAGATTGGTGGTATTATTATTTTAATTCTATATAAAATGTATTAACAAATTGTTGTAGGAATTAGGGAATAATTAAAAGTAATTACGTAAATAAATTATATAAATATAACATATATAAATTAAAAAAATGATTATGTTAATAAATTAAATAAGTTTATTGATTTTAATTTTACTCGTGAATGTAATAGTAGTTTTTGTAACAAGTAAAAACATTTCTGTATACAAGCAATAGTTTTCTATCCAGAAAACCGTTTCTGTAATTGGCAATCATGCGTTTTTTACTCATTAGTAATTCATATTTTTAAATCATAATTTCATTGGAAGAATTTCTTTATAAATAAATATGCAAACAATAATTATAAAAATGATCAAATTACACTTTTTCTAGTTAATTTATAGATATTTAATTCTTTGGATATGACTTTTTATAAATTTATATTTATATGTTTAACACTTTAATATTAATTTCAGTGAATATCTCTATTATATTACTATATAATATTATAATTTATTCATATTGCATAGAATGTAATTATGTTGTAACTATAAATGATTATATCATAATAATTATTTAACAATTTTGATTTTTATTATAAAATAGGAGCAACAAAAGGTATCATATTATATATAATTTATATTTATATTTATATTTATATTTATATTTATATTTATATGTATATTTATATGTATATTTATATGTATATTTATATGTATATTTATATGTATATTTATATGTATATTTATATGTATATTTATATATTTAATATGCACTATTCAATTAGCAGTGAATATATTATCATTCAATAGCTATATGATTAACTCTTGTTATAATATGAATAAAGATAATATATTGACTGGTTCCAGTTCGGGTTATATCATTTATTTACTTTATTACTATTTAATTGTAAATCATATAGTGTATGGTATAACCATATGATGTATAGTAGATATATATATAGATATATATATATATATATATAGATATATATATATATATATATATATATATATATATATATATAGATATATATATATAGATATATATATATATATATATATATATATATCTATATATATATATATTTATATATATATATAGACTCTATAGTAAATAAAAATATATAAATATCGACTAATTACTATTGTTTTGCATCAACCAATAAGTTATATAACATATTATAATACATGCATATATATATATGTGTATACATATATATTTGATTAGTATTGCATGAATTCAAGAAATATAGGTATATTGATGATGACCTGACATATATACATCTGCTTTTTGAGATCTCTAAAGATATATCATAAATTTTAATATTGAAATGTTTATTATGTTCCAATAGTTTAATTAATTAATGAATTATATAGTTATTTATAAATTCATAAATTCATTATAATGAACCTCACTACAGATTATTTCATTTGATATATTTGTATGTATTATATAGTATTAAATATATATATATATATATATATATTTTATTATATTTATATATATATATATTATATGCTATTATAGTATAATAAATATATTTAATAGTGTATTTAATAGTGTATTATTTATTTCACTCTTACTAATATGCTATATGATTGTGTATATAATGTTATCATTTATAAATTTGTAATAAAGTCTTTACAAAATAATTGTGTATTGTGTATAATAGGTATATTATGCAATAACAAATATTTTTTAATTACTATTACATATTGATACAATTAGGTCAGTCATGGTGATATTTTAAAATATGTAATGTATTAAAATATGTAAATATAAATAATAAATATAGTGTTTTCTTAAATTGGTCAATATTTAAAAATTATGCTATTTTTAAAGATATTTAAAAGGATATAATTTTAAATTTTTACACCGTTAAATATATGTATATTTAAATTGTGTAGAAATTTTAGGTATTTAAAATTTATTTTATTTTCTATTTAAGTTAAAATATACATGTGATTTGGTGTTTAGCTTTTTTTATTAGTTAACTTTTATATATATGTTCACATATTTCAATTACATAGATTGAATAAGAAAATCTAATTATATAATAAAGTTAGGTTTTTTGTCGATAAAGTAAGTTTTTTAGTAAAAAATAAATTTGATAATTTATTGTAAATTGTTTCTAATTACTCAATAGTTAAGTTTATTATTCATAATAATTTCTATAATTGTATACGCAGGTATTATTTCTTTTATTTATTTTCAATATAAATATATATATTAGGTTTGGTGTACAGTAGGGTGGATCACTTTTTTCAGAATTAACTGGCTCACTCAGCATATAAACTTTAAGGCATATAAAAATTAATCATATAATTAAAAAAAAATTATTTGCAATATTAAGTTATCGCCAGAAGTCTGAATTTATCGATTTTTTCAAAATTATAAGTATTTTTAAGAAAAATTTCCCATTCAAAATAAATAAATACTTGTTTACCCTATTATTTCCGCCATTTTATTATTCTTTGTTTATGCTATATATTTAAAATATTTTTATTTTTCACAATGAATTTACGCAATAAATCTCTATTTTATACTTTATTTACACCAAGAATGATGAGTAATCGTCAGCTTCCAACATATTTAGACATTTTACAACATTATACATATATATCTGACAATTTAGTACAACAAAGAGACGCAAAAATGCAGACGATTGAAAAAATAATAGAAATCTGGATTTCAGCATCGATCCCAGTGATATCATTGAAATCAATATCTAACAAACTAGATAAATACATTATGATAATTTCAAAATTAAAGAAGTCAGAGCACAAATTGTATTTTTCCAAATCTGTAAATGAACATATTAAAAAGTATAAAATATTATTTGAAATATGTACATGTAAATGCAAACATAATTGCCTTTGTTCTTGAGAACGACAGGTACCTCGATGTGAAAGAATTTTTTTAATAGATAAGAGAAATAATAGACAGATGTTTATTAACATATTTTTTAATATACAATATTATATTTGGTTGATTTGTTTACTTCATATGAATGAGCTGCCTCTTAGAAAGATATTCGCAATTCTGGATGGAGAAACAAAAGGCCCTGATTTACATAATGGTCCGATCGGTTTAAATCTTTCTAAATGTGAAGAAGCAGATGTTGCTGGATTTATTCCAATTGAAATTGATCAAATATTCAAAAGATATCTAGAGAATTGTCAAGATTTAGGATCTGATCAGCAATATCTTCGAGATATAGTCTTATCAATCAATTATGGAGTTAATAATTCTCTTAAAAGACGTTCACCAGGAAAACTCGGGAATGCATGCTGGTTAACGACAGCAAATAGGATTCTTCGGTATTATACGAGTCAAAATAATCCTACACTTAATCTTGTTTATTTAGTAAGATTTGTTATAAAAGTTTATGCTCGAAATTGGTTCGCGATTAAATATCAACCAAGATTTACCAATCCGACAAAGCATATATTTAATTTTATAGAAAATATACACGAGTTAGATTGCGAATTAATTAGAGATGAATGTTTTCGGACGATATCTCGCAATTCATTTTTATTACATACAGAATCGATTTTAATTGGAATGCTTTCTGATACCAATCCAAGTGTAAGGATTGAAGCTGTAAAACGTATTTTACAAGATAGAGTAATGGTGAAAAAGATGGAAACGATATTTCCGTTTACCAAAAATTGATTTTAATGCGACACATTATAATCTCGTTTTATATGTTGATGATTGTCTCGAACCAATTCTAACTCGTAGCTATTCAACAGAAGACCTGAAAACATACACAGTTGAAAATATTGATATATTTGATTTTCCAGATATACCGTGTCATTCCCAGCATGTCGAAAGAACGATAAGACTGGTTTCTGAAACAGCTACCAAATTAGCGGACCCCAAAGAACGTGACCAGAGAATACGAATGACAATACATTTCAGAAAATGTATGCCACATTTTAATTCTAAACAAGATTTTACTATATAATTATAATAAAATTATTTAAAGATTCAAAATCCTCTTACATTTTAACTATGCAGTAATATTCTTTTTATATATTTTCTATCTCAATTAAATTGTATGTAATTGTCAATTAGATTGCCTTATAGTTAAGTTATTTCATAGCTACAAATACAATTTATAATTTTGCAATTTTTATCGTAAAAAGTTTAATATATGTTTATGTATACATCTTGCTTAATAATTAATCATTAATAATAACTACTGATTTACTATTATTTCTAGGTTTAATATTAATTATTAATGTTTATAATTTTTTAAATTCTAGAATTTCTTAGAATATTTTTAATATTCTAATATTAATAAATTATCAATAATATTACTATAAGATATTAAAATTAACTTATATTTACTATTAACTATATTCAATGATAGCTAATATTACATAGTTATAACTATTAAAAAATAAATCATATTTCGTAAAAATTTACATTGTCGTACATTTCTGCATATAATTTAATAAGTTTTGCTTTTTTTTATTTCAACGATGAATATAGCATTACATATAGTTTATTTTATCGCATAGTAAGTATATATTTAAAAAAATTTTATTTCTAAATAAAATATTTGGATTATTTGAAATTTCAATTTTTTTCCTGAAAAACACTTATAAATCCAAATTAAATTAAAATTTTTAATATTTTTTATCATTACCCATTTCATAGGGATCAAATATAACTAATGTTGAATTGCTTATAAATTTAACAATATTTTAAGAAAAAAAAATATACAAAAAATTATAAAATTTTTATTTTCCTGGAATTTCTTGGTAACAATTTTTTAAAAAATTATTTAAATATGTTTTTATTTAATAATATATCATATAAAGCTCATAGTCATTTTTCATTATTAAAAAATCATTATTACCATTCAATTTTATAATTTTAATATTGCTCCTATGCTTTGCATGTTAAATATTGTATCTCTCCCATGTTACATTTGAATGGGGTGGCGCTCAGCCACAATTTAAAAAAAAATTAAAATTTATATATATTCATTATAACTCATATATTTACTATATATAATAGATGAGCCAATAAATAATATTGAAAAAAGTATCAACGTAATCCACCCTAGTGTACAGTGTACACTGTGCATATATGACAGGATGTTCGTCTTTGCAATATTTAATTTTAATATATTGATATTAAACCATTGTTAAATGTAACTACATGTAGTTTATTAATCTGTTTAAAATAATGTATATATCGTTGATAAATTGTCTAAATTAACCAATAAATATTAATTAATTAATTGAACAATAACAACAACAACAACAACAATAACAAACATGACGCCGCCGACCATATCAACGACAACAACAACGGCAAAGACAACGACGACGACGACGACGACGACGACAACAAAAACGAAGACAACGACGACGACGACAGCGACAACAACAACGAAAACGACACCAACAGCAACAGTAACAAAAACAACAACAACAACAACAACGACAACAATAACGACAACGATAACAACAACGAAAACTACAAAGACAACGATAACAAAACTAACAATAACAATAACAATGACAATACCAACAACAATAATAATAACAATAACAATATCAACAACAATATCAACAACAACAATAATAACAACAACAACAACAACAACAACAATAACAAAAACAATAATAATAATAATAATAATAATAATAATAATAATAATAATAATAATAATAATAATAATAATAATAATAATAATAATAATAATAATAATAATAATAATAATAATAATAATAATAATAATAATAACAATAGCAACAACAACAACAGCAACAGCAACAACAACAACAATAATAATAATAATAATAATAGAATAATAATAAAAATAATAATAATAATAATAATAATAATAATAAAAATAATGATATTAAAAAACTCAAATATAGAATATATTAAATTATACATTTTTCATATTCAATATTATTTATTATATAAAGTATTATATTTCTTTTTTAGTTTTTATTAATAATTAATTATATATCACAGAAATTGAAATTAGAAAATAAAAATGTAAGTTAAATAATATAATTTAAAATCTATATACAAATATTTATATATGTAATTTATTCACGTATATGAACATATTTAATAGAACATTATAGATGATTCAAAGGTACAATTAAATTTAAATATTAACTATATTTGCATATATAAATTGAAATTTCATTTCCTTATTGTATTTAATTGTGAATTTAATTACTTTGAATAGTTAAATATTGAAGAGACTTTGGTAAGATTTTAAATAATAATTTTATTAAATAATTTAAATACATAAATATATATATATACATATATACATATGTTTTCTTATACGTATATTAATTAATATAATATATATTTTACATATGTATTTTATATGTAGACATGTTTATTTTTGTAATAGTTATATAATACAGTTATATATTAAATTGATTTAATATACCTACATTAATTATCTATATAGATTGCATCTAATATATATATATATATATATATTGTTAATTATTGTAATTTATTAAATGTTAAAATTTGTAATATTATTAGATTTGGTTTATATATTATTAATAAGATATTTTTCCACAGAAACAAATTTCTATTGATAATGTTATTATAAAATATGTTTTAATTATTAAAAAAATATAGATATATATATATCCTATTATATAGATGATACTTATAACTATAGTTATAGTATAATATATATACTAATTATTCATTTTAATCATTTACCCGCGGATATTTAAAAAAATGTGCGCTATTTTCCCCAATATTTTTTGTATTTATTATAAATTTATACTATTACTTACATAACATACCTTTACATTATCAAATAATAATAATCGATACTTATAAGTTACCATATTTTTAAAAATAATTTTATTATCTCTTTGATGGAATACAAATTAATGTTGTATGATTAAATATTAATTAAATATTATTGATTAAATACAAAACAATATATATATTTTATATTGAATATAATAACTTAAGTATATAATATTAATAAACTAACTAATCGTACTTTTTTTAATACCATTGTATATGTAATACAATAGTCTAACTTTTATATTTGAAAATAATTGTTAATAAAAAATTACAATATTTTATATTTTAGAAATTATCAATATTATTTTTTAATTATTAGA